>OZ005699.1:8380979-8980979 GCA_963930775.1 Cliona cf. orientalis | reverse complement strand
AACGTGGGAGTGGTCTGGGAACGATCGCCCCAACGGCTCATGCATGCATGGCACAGTTAGCGAGTACTGAAACAGATATCGATGGAGCCTACTACGTTCACTACGACACTTCCATCGGACTCCACCTCGAACAGTGCGACCACCAACCAGCCAACAGACACTTCGCTGAATATCACTGTACTAGGAGTCACTGTAACGATTATTATCAGTCTTCTTGTGGTCTGTATGATAGTGGTACTGGCCGCGATTGTCGCTTATAAAATACGTAGGAGGTTCGTTTATATTATAATATTATTATAAAATTAATAGTGGTATCATGTAGACCATCTACCTATATGGGGTGCCACAAAGGAGACTGGGTCACACTTTCGCGTGCGTCTGAATTTTCTTTCTTACTCTCTTCAGCGACTCAGGCCGTGACATTGCCATGCCAGTGTTACTGAGTCAAAACTCGGTTGTGGGCTCCCTCAAGATGGTCACTGCAAGGCTTACAAACTCGATGATTTGGCTAGACTGTGCTTACTGGGTAAGGGGGTTTATCCAAAGTCCTTGTGGAAAAATTACCGTACTTACTGCAATTTAAGTGCCAGGAAAAAATAATTCCGACCTCGCTTGGCACTTACATTTAAGCATTAAAAACTCGCTTCGATGCCAAATGGCGCTTATATATATTACAGTTACGCTTAGTAATAACAGTGATTTCATGTGCTTTCAGAAGATACCACGTGATTTTGTATCTAAGACAATGTCTGGTGACTTTTTCGTTGAATTTAGAAGTGTTGTACGTGGCTATCATGTCTATAGGAGCGTTTGGACGCCTGTGCTGGGTGAGCTACTGTACACTGAGTAAGAACTTGGCGACCCAGAAGATCGATACGCTGTGTCGGTATTAAAGTCGTCGACTATCGTCGGAGAGATTATAATTACTAAGCGCCACCTAAAAATAATTCCGTTGACGTTTAGCGCTATATTTGAAGGAAAAAAATACCATAAATGGCCAGACGGTGCTTATATTACAGTGGCGCCTAAATTACAGTAAGTACGGTAACGTCATTATGATGTTAATATTTTACCCCCTCCGCGGTCACTAAAATGCAAATTTTGATGCTGCTGGAGGCATGTCTAGACTTGATCAACCACAAGAATGCATAGTCACAACTAAAGCTAAAGTCTGCTGACAGTGCAGTTGTAAAACGTCATGGACCAAGACTCCCCCCACCCACCCAAGTCACATGCGCATGAATAGAGCAGCAAGTATAATCAAGAGTGTACAGGAAATTTGGGGACTCTTGAAACAAACATGGTGTTTTGGATTTGTGCATGCACAAAATTTTGAAACTCGCCTGCATGAGGTAGCGAAGGCTCTGATACTGACCATATATTACGCAAGTATGGTTGGCGTATATTTTCCCCTTGATAATAATATTCAAAAACAAGGGCAGATGTGTGCCAAAATACCTTGCATAAAATGTCCCCATTATGTACAAAACGGCAAGCGTGGCGTAAAATCTCCCCTTTAGGTCTAAGGGAAATATTTCATGAAATGCGTTATTGTCTACATTACCTTTATGAGGGATGAGGGATGTAGTCTAAGTTTTTCATTACATCCTGAGTCCCAATCAACAACAAAAAAAATTCGGCCAACCTACAATATATGTATGATGAAATTATGATGAAACCTATGATGAGATTATGATGAAATTGCGGTGAAGACTATTTCAAAATGTTTAGTGCACATGAAAGGTTGTTGGGACCCAGAATTCGAACCTAGCGTAGAAGAGATCGTGGACTATCGATGAGATATGGCGATTCTCTCAGTTCGCTTTCTTTGGCGAGCACGCACTCGGGGGAATTTCCCTATTCAGTTTAGCACATGGCAGGTGGAGGTCACGTCCGGGTCAACCGGCTCAAGCCACGCGCCCCAATATTGTGCGCATATACGGAGCATGCGCAGTTTGTCAGTGTGTCCTAGTTCGAATTTATGGCGGCGTATTTGTGAGGGACTCTGGACGTAGTCTCTAAGTTTTTCATTACATCCCTAGTAGCAATTTACTTTTCTGTGGTTATGAGATAATTAATCTAGGGTGTAATCTATGAGGTACAGTGGAACCTGCCTTAGCAGTCACCTCCTTAAAACAGCCACATTCTGTAGGTCCCAAATAGCCACAATGCATTTACTATGGAATGTAAGACGGCGTTTACACTAGTACAAATTAGCCTGCCTATAGTGGCCACTGCAGGACAGCCCCCAGGGAAACCCCACTTGTGGGTTTGTTGGACCACCTGCTAATCGCGCTTGCAGGCATTCCCAGCACTTCCCTATACTGCTCTATTGCAGCCCACAGTTATGTTTGCAACCACTTAGGCCTCACTTCTCCTACAAGCCACACCCCCTATGTTTTGCATATTGCAGCCACCTCTCTAATGCAGCCACAGATATTTGGCCCAATGATGACCGCTTAGACAGGTTCCACTGTAATTTACTATTATTTAGGGCCTCAATGGAACCTTTCTGAGACTTGAGTATGTAGAGTATCTGACGCCTGTATCTAGTGAATACATTAGAAGCTGAGAGGCTCAGAGCTACTTTCTCCGATAAGTACCACTGGCCAAACTTCATGCGTTCTCTTAGCTGACGTAATCCGATGGATAAAATATTAAAAGCTAGCCTTGTGCTATATATAGCATGCACGCTGCGTGCACGCTGCGTGCATGCCATGCTGACATTAATTTTGGAAGCTGTACGGCACTGTCAAATTCATCTCCTGTATATAATTGAAGCATTGAAACTTGTCACTATTGAGATTGAGAGTCGATCTCAGATTCCATCTCTGCGATTGAGGCGCCGGCATCAATGTACTTGGCTGATAGACGATGCACGCACTATATTGACGACCTTTACCATATTTGCACTGTGTTACTATGCAGCTACAGGGGATATGGTCAAGTTTTTCATTAATCATAATTTCATCATAGGTTGGCCGAAATTTTTGTTGATTGGAACTCAGGATATAATAATATTATTATTTTATCATTATGTGTAGGAGACAGATGCAAGCTCTATATCTCCCACTAAGGTAATAACTGGGGCGAGCCTGAGCGAGCCCCATACTAATCAGTTGTACGAAAAAATCGCTGTACTTATGTATGGATATATGTACGTAGTGATACATCGTTCACAGGATTTACTCTTTTCATATCGGAAGTATGACCACACTCACCAATTAACTGAGCACAATCTATTGTCGCTATAAAAATGAGGAAAATGTATAGTTTAATATTAATTTAAAACACTAGTTGTGTACTACGTTCCCAGTATATCGGGAGCTTTGGCCCCTATGACGCTACAGAATTATCTGGGTAACTATAATATAGCATGTATAGCTAGCTTGAACCCGCGTTTATAGCCGATTACAGAAATTAGATCATACCCAGACTATGGCCTTGTTGCTGTAGAAACTTTTCTTGTGTACTGATGCCTTACCGTCTAGCCGTCTACTCGAGTTGCACAAGCTCTGGGATGCATGTACTCTGGATCGAAGATAATACTAATACTAATAGAGGGGGCAACCCTTTACTATGCTGTGAGTGAAGGCTCGCCCCCTCAATGGTTTACATCACCCTAGTAATATTATTACCCCGTGCGCATGCGCAAGGGGTAAAGCAATCGGTTTGTCCGTCTGTCGTTATCGTTGTCGTTGTCATCGGCATGAAAATCGCCAGATCTCGAGTTTTAGGCATCTGTGCGTGCTGTAAGCCAATCAATAGGTAGATATCGGTGAAAAACTGGTTTGTACAGGCTTCAAATTGCTCAAAAAGGCTTGCTAGTGCTACAAATCGTGCATTTTCTGTTCAACATGCCTATGGTTTATCGACCACACTCACTCTTTTAGCATGCTGATGCTACTGCGCATGCTCAAGCTCAGTGTTGGAAAGGGTCATCAGATCATAAAACAGCTCTGCCGCAGTACTACGCTACAGTGGATACAGAGCGCGCGGGGTATGTGCTCTATAGAGCTCTAGTTAGTGGTATTATGTAATAAACTCTAATTAGCTATCACCCTATTACCAGACCTGTCAAGTCTCAGACTCCTGCATTTTCATGAGGTCTTATACTCATAAATAATTATTTAAATACCTGATGTATTGTTTATATGGAGTCTCACACATTTTTTTACATTCAAGTAACATAATTATATATTGAATAAATCGACGATTCTTTTCGGACAACTTAACTGTCCGGTAAAACTTGCCGATGTTTCGACTAGATGCTCTAGTCATCCTCAGGGCATATAACAACGAAGATTCTTTTCGGACAACTTAACTGTTCGGTAAAACTTGCCGACGTTTCGACTAGATGCTCTAGTCATCTAGTCATCTAGTCGAAACGTCAGCAAGTTTTACCGAACAGTTAAGTTGTCCGAAAAGAATGATTCTTCGATTTATTCATGCAGATTGCAACTGAGAACGATGTCACTTCGACATATATATTTAATGGTTTTACATATAAACTCTAGCACTACAACCTTGACAGCTCTGTATTACAATGTCACACAAAGGTCAAGTCCCCTTTTGGGAAGCAGATTCCATGGAATCAAAAAGTCTCTCCTGATTGCTAAAGAAGTTTGGCACAAGACTAGCTACATGTATAATATACTCCTGATCCACGTTGAGACCTAGAACACCGAATGATCTATAATAGTATAATATATCACAGCCAGGCAATTGAAATCACTGAAACCCCTCTAAATCTGGCATTGCATACAGTATGATGATACTATCATATATATATACCACACACAAATTAATCGATCATAATAATATGATAATTATTTTATATCATGGACACTATAAAATCAAAGGTATGAAGTTCAACGTGAAAGTTTGAACTATAATATTAGCCGTAACCGGAACACCTTCCAATGGGAGCTTGATCACATGGATGACATTGAGGACAGAATATACTCTACTGAACACACTAATGTTGCAGTCACCGACTACTATGCTACCACTGCTGCACATATTAATGAATCATCACCATCATCGGTAACTTGTAGCAGACTTCTTTCTTTGCAGAGAATTGATAGCTAAGCACATGTGTAATCATTGTAGTATTATTTTGCATATGCAGGATTACCGTTACCGATCGCAAGATGCTTTTTATGATAATGGTACTTGAGCTAATACCGTATTATATAGCTACTGGTTAACTTTGGCAAGCATTAAATTCGGTAAAATGGTGGTACTGGGTTTAAATTTGGCAATCTGAAGCCTTACTGCCATAGGTGCACGTGCATTATCAACTGGCGATCTATATACTGAATTTGCCAAATCACCAAATTAAAAACCTTGTCATGGCCAAAGTTTCCCGCTATATATTATACGGTATCAATTTTTAAATTGTTTGTAGAGTTATTATAATGATTATCCAATTGCAGATCAAGGAAGTCATCATTCTGCTACAGCGGAAAGGACAGCTGTTGAAGCGTTTGCAATTGATCTACCACAACTGGCACCACCAACATTAATTGAAGGACCTAGATTTGACATTCCTGGACCACAACAACGAGCTTCAAATTTAGATATCATGGTAAACCAAGAGCACTTGTTTGTATAATATAACTACCTAGTTTGTGTATAGATTAGTATAATTGCATATAGGCTCTAGAGCGGCCACCATTGGGGAATGAAAGTTTGGCTATAATAGAGGGGTGGTCTTATCTCAGGGTGTTTTCCTACAATTATTACAGTAAATGAATACAAGGTAAGTGGCCATTATAGACAGGGTGGCCACTCATCAAGGACAGTTATCTAAGAGGGTTAATTTTTCCACTGTAGCTACAATCATTTTTATTATTGCTTGTTTGTACAGAGTGGTGCTGATAGCTATTCAAGAGCCTCTCTACTGAATGTTCACCAGACAACATACTTTAGTACTGCTAAGAACACAGCAAATGTTCCCTTCCTTGATCACCAGATGTTGGAATGTGACTTTAATGGTCGAGAGTACACCAATGTGGATCATGACATCACTCTGAGGATCCCCGAAGGAGCTGTGGCTGAGGGGGAGAAGATTCACTTTGAGGTGGGTGTGGCAATGTATGGTCCATTCATCTTCCCAGAGAACACCCAGCCCATCTCACCAATACTATGGCTATGTGTTCTTGAAGGAGATGCTCAACTAAGGAAGCCATTTCAATTTGTCTTACCACACTATCTTACTGGATTAAGCGAAGAAAGGATTGAACACCATCAAATTAAACTTGCTAAGGCTAACCACAAAGACTACACCTTTATAGATACTGAGACTAGCTTTATCGTAGCCTACAAATTTCATCAATGTGTCACTAAACCTCTACTGGCCTCCACTGGTTACAGAAGTTATGGTGTTTTAGTATCAAAGCATTGCTGCTTCTACTGTCTTACAGCAAAAAAGAGTCCAGAACTTGCTTACGATGCTGGGTATTGCCTAGTTCGGATTGAATCTTGCATTTCTCCTCAACGAAATGAGTTTTATTTTGCTGCCATCTATTTTCTTGAAACATGTTTAAGGGTAAGCCAGCTCAATGCTGATTTATTTACAACAATTAATTTTATAGCCTGAGGTAATCACTCTGCACAGAGTTTGGAAGAACAATTTCCACGTGAAGAAGGCTACCGAATGTCTCGTCATGATAGCTTCAAGTTCAAACATACAACCGATCCTGGGCCATTCATTCAAATAGCAGTCCCTGCTAAGAATGATCAGTGTTTAGTCGGATTTGAGCCACTACATGCAAAGGTACGTATCAACAATAATAATAATAGTAGCAGTAGCTACTCAGTAATAAATGTAGCTACTCATCATTTTTACAGATCACTATTTCTGACGTAAAATCATTCTGGAATGAAAAGTATGAAATCATGAAGCTAAAACATGAAAGAAATATGTATCCGCCTCGTATAAAGATGACAGTTTCTATGAACAATCCTAATCATTCTATTACACTGCCAGTTAGATTTTTAGGGTGTGAAGGTGATGATAAACTGGATGTTGAGCTCACCCTCCCACTGGGTAAGTGAATAAAATTGATGTTGCCATAGATATTAGATGCTTGTACATGATGCTAGGTCTTCCTCCATTGAGTCCCACCTCATCATTTTCTGGATCACACAATTCTGAACCTCGATCACCAGCTGTAATATGTGAGTCAGCAAGAAACTGCATAAAAACTTCATTTTCTATACTATTGTGTATGCACAGGTGGAAGGCCTGAATTAACAGTTATATTAAAGAAACTGCTACCCCTTGCTACACATTGGAAGATCATTGGAACACTACTGGGAGTGTCAAAGCACATTCTTGACAAGATAAAGAGTGATGAAGAAGGTGCTAATGACCGCTTACAAGAAATGTTGTCCGAATGGTTGAAGCAAATAGATCCTCCACCCTCTTGGGCTGCACTAGCTGAAGCTGTGGAGGCAGTCGATCCATCTAAAGCTATGGAAATAAGAAAACACTGCTTGGATATGCCAATTAATTATTAAGTGATATGGAGGAGGAGGAGCAGGAGGAAGGGATTTTAGTGAATCAGCAGCGGCTGCTATAATAATAATTGAGAATGCAGTTACAACGAATTAAGCCTTTATAAAGTTTATGCTTTGGGTGAAAAATATAATGTATATGTATAATGTAATCTTGTGATGCTGGGGTGCTTGCTAGATGTTTAATGCACATGCATACTTGCCACCTTAATTTGCTTGGAGCTAGAACTATTATTATGTTCCTCAGCTTTACATTTAGCTTTGTGCGATAGTATTGATCAGCCAGAATCTTCCATATCCACCAGATTTAGCGATTCAGAATCAGATATTTAACATCGATCTGTCAGATGTGATAATAGTATAGTTATGAAAATTAATTTTGTGATAGTGCGCATGCGCCGTAATAATTAAATTTGTGATAGTGCGCATGCGCCGTAATAATTAAATTATGCATAATCATGACGGGCCAGGAAGTTTTAATATTCATCCTTTATTTACGGGATTCGGATATACGGTTTGTACCTCCAAACAAGCCGCGCTGGTGGCCCGACGTGCAGTGGAGTGCTTCGCGTCGTGGCAACGAGTGACTAGGTGAGCAAACTATTGGACCCACAGGAGTCCAAAGTAGCTATGTAATTTCATACTAATTAATTGTATCAGATAGCTGCTGTGTAGACTGTACTACTAGGCTTCAAAGCAGGACCTAGAGGTCACCGTACGCCGGGCCCAGTGTGGGCGTATCTGGGTCCAGTTTGGCTTATAATAGCTATTTGCCTGATCCATGTGCTATCCTTGTTTAGTTCAATAGCTAAAATTAATAATTATTTATGTAGAGTCTGTTACTATGGCTATTCTATTGAGTATACAGGCTGATTCTCAAGTGGTAGCTACCTTGAATACATGTATATTATTATATAGCTATATAGCTAATGGTAGTGTAGTGCACACGCTGGATCATAATACATTTCAGCATAAGGGTATCGTCACCTCGTAACAATAATTAGCAGGTGATTGCTATGCCATAGGCTTGCATAAATTTGATCCTGATAAATTATTTATAGCATAAGCGTAGGAACCGGGGGAGGGGGGGGGGGTGGCTAGGGGATTCTATAGTACCCCCACCTATTTGTGGAGGTAGCCAGGTAGCCTGAGGGCTGGGTAAGGCTGAGGTTTATCTCCATTGCTGAAAACTAAAGTTAGTTCATGCTTCCCAACCTATACATACTATTATAATATAATATTATATAATACCGATCATAATATGCTCATGTTATTAGGCCAATCAAACTACATTGTTAGTTTCTCGTCCACCCGTTTTTCTATTTCTATGCGGGCGGGCGGTCATTATTCATTATTCATTGTTCAATGTTATGGCATTTTGAGGGTGTGGTTTCCTGGAACCGCCCAAATAATTAGCAAAAAAGAGGTGTGGCTGGCGTTTCAAGGCAATAATGAAGGCAGAAGCGGTAGGTTGAAACAGACGCGGGCGGTGACGAGAAACTAACAATCAAGTTTGTGTGGCCTTATGTCTGCAAGATGTCTCTTAGAACACATACCATTCCAGCAAGTTTAACCCGTG
Organism: Cliona cf. orientalis; assembly: GCA_963930775.1. NCBI lineage: Eukaryota > Metazoa > Porifera > Demospongiae > Clionaida > Clionaidae > Cliona > Cliona cf. orientalis. The sequence goes on along the minus strand of OZ005699.1, from coordinate 8,971,876 downwards.
GAGTCATGAACTCCGCTCGGATTTAATTAAGGGGTGGGGCTAAAAATTTCGCATGTGTACTATAACACAATTAGCACCTCCACCTTCGTAATGTTTCCTACGCCTATGTATAGTAGCTTTAGCTCGTGCAGTAGTTATTACTATTATTGTAACTGATTTGGCACATTGTCAAGGCACGTTCAGCTTCAGAGACCAACGTCAAACACTGATCTAAACCAATACTTTGACATTTAAAATCATGTTTACGTAATATTATAATAATGATCAATACTATCGGCTGAGTCCACTGTATATCCCTGTTAAGTATACACTGGCGTTAGTAAACTACACAGTGCTAAGTGTGCACTACATATACAATGGACCTTCCATGATAGTCAGTCTGTTATGTTATTCTTGTGTACAATGTCATAATATTATTATAGTGGATGAGTCATTGACTGCTACTGTAGAAGCCTATATAGCTACTCATAAAGAAACCTGACAAAGGATCAACAATGGCGACGAATCAGGTGGCTTATGTTACTCTAATGTGACTTTGTATATTTTGTTGACTCAAGTATCTCCATTTCGTATAGACTAATGTCACGGAAAGTCCTGATGATGTTATGCGACGTTTTCTTCCTGAGATGAAAAGGGTACTGAATATCGAAGATCTCATCCTTTACCTCTTATCTGAGAACGCTATTGGTGATGATGACCCTCCAAAACTTACGGTATCAGGTCATCTTTCTAAAACCCAGGCTCTATTGAATTTACAGCAAATCATAGCTACCCGAGGCACCACTGAACAGTTTATGCAAGCTCTTGAACGTTCTTCAGAACTTCATGTCGGTCACAAGGAATTATATGATACAATGATGGGGGAGAGACAGCGACGAATGTCCACATCAAGCCGACGATCTTCAGCATCAAGACGAACAAGGAATAGTATCACTAGCCAGACTCAGCTGATACCAGTTCCAGAAACCAGCCCTCAGGCTGATCCACCATCGTCAGAAGAACCCCCTCCAACCGCTGTAGTTGTAGCTGAAAGTGCAGGTGCATCCATGACACATTCAACAGGTGCAGCATCACCAAGTACCCCCAGTAATACAGATCAAGATCAGGCTGAGACGGCACCTAGCGTACGCCGTGTTAGTCAGCCTCAAACAATGGAATCAGCGGCAGCAGGCAATCACCAACACCCTGAAATAAAAAGTGAGTTTCTGCAACCTTCTACATTGTCTGTATTATTTGGCTATTCCAAGGGCTTATGGCGAAGGGCTTCTAGTAGCGGCTTGATAAGCCCTTGCTATTCTATAATAATAATTATTATTAAATTCTTGCAGGTTTCTGGATTGGTTGGCTGTTTGGAGGTATGTATACAACCTTTAAGTGCAGTCACAGCCAATAAAGCATCATGCGTAATATTTTATCATGTAGGACTCTGTACTATTGCACTCCTTCTGGCAGCTCTTGCTATCACTACTATTGTTTATGGTCAGTGCAGCTAGTGTAGGTAAGGGTCGTCGAAGACCCGAGCTGGTGACGACCCTTACCTAATTATGATAGCATCCGCCGCGGCTTTCGAGGGAGAGCACGCGAAAAAATTTTAATTTTAGTACACCCGTAGTACAGCCATGATTGATTTAGTATTCCACGAAATGTTCATATTTTATACTGATCTGTGAACATTTTCTCCCTCAAAAGTTCTTGCTATATAGCTATATATGTGGATGTTATTACATGCCAGCCTTTCTTAACTGTAGGAGCTCTTGGAATTCAGGGAAAAGACAAATGTGGATTTTCTGACATACGAGTTGGTGCTTATGATGTATCTTCCGGGGGGCTACTTTTGCTGCTGATTATTGTAGTGGTTATCCTTATGATCTTATACACTAGTCATAAAGTTTATCTAGAAGATCATTGTTATTTGATCATGCTGGGTTCTGTAATTGTGTTAGCAGTTATAGTCGTGCTGGGGATAGCAGCCAATATGTTGTTCTCTTTTATCTCTGTGGCCAAGGTCGTCTATGGAGACTACAATATGTGGAATCCATCAAATATCGATTGCAGTAGCCCTAGTTTCTTCTCAGCTTTCACATACATCACTACTGAATTTGTTTTGATAGCAGTTATTATTATTATTGTGTGTTATTTTTTATGGCGCTTTTGTTGTCAGCAATAATATTATTATTATCACCTATCATAGTAACAAAATTATTATGCTATAGTATTTGGCTACTTCAATTTTCTGATATCGATCATGACCTATTATTTTTAAGCCTTGGTGCACATAGCTAATAATTATTATCATGTGCAAGGGTTGTGTGCATGTATCTGTACATTATCAAATGCCATGCAGCCATATACCTGGAAGGGAGGCACAATAATTATTATTATAGTGCTTTGTGTAGGGTTTTGAAGCCTATACAGTATTAAATTTATAGATACATGAAAATTTAATAAGTACCATTCACTTTTAGTTAGTAATTATTGATTCAGCTCCACATAATGCATTCAATGTAGTGATGGTGCATTTGCTACTACCATTCAGCTAGTACAATGTCATGATTGTATTATACAGCAGTCCGACTAAATATTTGCAGCAATGAGTAGCATAACAATGAGCACAGATCCATACACCACTATTGACTGGACGCTTCCATTGTCGCTCACTCCTGGTTGGTCCTCTGGGAAGGAGAGCCTGATGTTCGGATTAGCCATTCCACCATCAAATGCCATCACTGTGCAGTTATCAGTATCACTGGAGTAATAGAATGCCTTTCCCCACATCTTATTGCACAGTCCTTCGCCACTGCCATACATTTCTCGAAACGTGATACAACCAGGCCCTGTGGAATTCACTGGGCAAACATTAGTTCCATTAGCGTCTTTTGCGAAGTCATGTAGCCAATTTTCAGCACATGTGAGGTCGTTCTTACAAGCCTCAAACCAATTGTTGCAGTAGCTTGCACACACTGGTACATTTTGGATGTATCCAGTCATGCCAATTTGGAAGTACCCAAGCATTGGCTCACACTGGTAGAAACACTCTTCATCCTGTACATATTAATATAAAAATTAAGGCACATCAATAGTTTTAAAAATTTGTACCTATCAGTATTGACTTAGTAGCGTGGTAAAACTGAAGCTGAGAGCTACACTAGCTAAAAATTATTTTCCTTACTATTTTTAACTTTACAGCAGCTATGTAGTGTGATTATTTTTACCTTGATAAATTTCTCACACTGTGGTGACAAAGGGCCACACACATCCCATGTGTAGTTGTACAATTTCCTGGCCTTGTAAAGACTGATGCTCTCCGTCAAGTTAGCACTGCAGCAGGACACATTTTGAGACCAGGAGTGGCACTCTTGAAACTCTTCTTGGTCCTCGATGGATGGAGCAGGCTTGTGATAGGGACCCTTCAAGCAAAAATCCGGAGGTCCAGGATGCACGTGCACCTTGCTGTCATATTGGTGTCCCCACACCAATAGCATGGGAAGCATGCTCAAAAAGACGATGAAGTTTGCCAGCATTTTGTCCATCTGATGTGAACAATTAGCTACTGCAATTGAGTCTAGTAGCTAGCTAGTTGCTTTCTTAAAATTATGAGTCAAAGGTATATTATGATTGTGTCAGAGTTGAGATTATTGATAGGTTGCTGACTGTATTCTCTATCAATGTATACCATGTTAGAGTACAGTTTTTAACCTTATCTGAATAGCTAGTGAATAGCAATTATAGTACGTGGATTTCAAGGTACAGCCATGAAAGCAGTACAGTAGGATTAAATTTTTTTATTATGTGCCAATAAGGTTACCAATAATTTCAAGTTGTTCTTGGCAACACAATCCCATATATTATTATGGTTTTAATTTCTGTACGTATGACATTGTTTCTTTTCAGAGGCCACTTGCATTAATTTTCTTCAACTGGTTCCTTATGGGTATTGCATGGTACGCAATAGGTAATATTAATGCAGCCAGGCAATTTTGATAATTCATCAAGATCAGTCATGTGATTAGTCATGTGGCAATATGTACTGAATCAATATAATAATTATAGCTGTATGCATACTAGCTACTACTTATAGTAATTAACTGTTGATCTCTGAGAGCCTGAGTATACAGCTCGAGCTACACGAGTGCTGCAATTAGCAGTGATATCATCAGCATCGTTGAATAGACCACCACAGTCGACTCAATCTTCAGTGTAGATTGGCCTCCACTGGTACCGGTACTCGGAAACGAAAGCTGATAGTTTGGATTGGGCATAGTGTTATCAAACACCATCACCGTACAGTTGTCTGTGTCAGTAGAATAGATGAAAGCCTCTCCCCACATTCTATTACATAATCCTTCCGCATTGCCGTACATCTCCTCAAATGTGACACAGGTTGAATTTGCAGGACAGATGTTGGCACCATATACAGTAGAGTCAAAATCCTCCAACCAGTCTTCAACGCAGGTTAAGTCATTTCTGCACGCCTCAAACCAATCGTCGCAGTAGCTTGCACACACCGGGACATTTTGGATGTATCCAGTCATGCCAATTTGGAAGTATCCAAGCATTGGCTCACACTGGTAGAAACACTCTTCATCCTAAAAGGTGTATAATATTCATGCATAATAATTATAGCCAGCTATAAAGGTTTATTGAATGTTCACATGGGGCTGTACACAGTGGCGTCTCTAGGCAATTGTTTAACTGGGTGCAAGTTATCGAAAGTAACCGCACAGGTGGATGCATAAAGCTAGCGGAAGTGTACTATAGTATACATGACAGTGTAGTACTATTAATAGTGTATTAACCTAGCTAGGTATTATTCCATGTAGACAGTCTACATAATTATATTATGTAGTGATGTATACGTGACACGTTACATCACTGGCTATGATAGTGTAATGAAATATGCATATTGTGACAGGCTCAACAAAGCTACACAATATCATGCATAGGATGGGTGCATATAGGTGCATGGATTGGGTGCCTATATCTACTATGTACTTGGTATCCCCATTGTTGTACTATGTTAATGAAATACAAGGCTGGCAAAAGATGGTTCAACATAATACTATTATTGCATTACATGAGTATTCTGTACATTGCGAGGTACATTGTTTCATGCCTGGGATTTCCCGTACGCGTGCTCCTGATGGACATAATAGCTATGCATGTGGTATATACTAGATAGTTGTAAAGAAATTAAATTATAAAATTATAGCTATAGGATGCATGATCAACTGCAATATTTTCCCTTGAATATTGCATTGATAAGATTGAGGTGCTCAAGCCTGGGGATGAGACTAACAACTTAATATGTACAGCCAGTGGTGTCGTTAGGGCCGGGGGTTCATGTGGGTTCATTATCGCTGCTTCAAAGATGCATATAGCTACTTTAATACAAACAGTGGCTTTGCATAAAAGAATACACACTGCCAATTGTGAAGCAACATCTGGAAAACTTGGGCCAGAAATGCACATGTAGTATTTCATCATGCAGTGATTATATATAGCTATACAACGAAAAATATTTTTCAGACGATCAATTTTCTTATATAGTCCGTGTCCTAACCTGGAGGGCATACATGTAAAAAGATGCGCTCTCCTACAAGTTCAGAAGACTCACGATTGGTCAGAATTGTTGTGCCGTGTGCACAAACGAGGTTGCCAAGGCCTAGGGGCCATAGACTCGGGGGATGCATTCTCGAGCTCGAGCGCGCGGCGCAAGCGCCGCGCGTTTCGACAGGCCTGCTCGGCAGGCCACCGAGCCTCGAGCGAAGCGAGAGGTGATGTCTGCTCTTTGTCATGGTCTGGTGGTAGATTCGACGTTCGAGCGGAGTGAGAACTTCGCCATTACACGATGAGTTCTTGGCCTCCAGTGAGGGGTGTGGTCTTCATCTGCGCATGCGCGCTATACTAACTGGCACTCGATTGTACAGGTAATCGAGTGCAATTTGGGAAATAATGCTGTAAGGTCAATGTTGGTAAGTGGTCGACGAGTTCAACAGTCATAAGAAGCTATTGTGCATGCGCATGCTAGCTGAAGTTCTGACCACGCCTCACAGTCATAATATGCACGAGGAATAGAATGAGTCGGTCGCCGTTTCGCTCGCTCATTCTAGAGCTCAGCATTCTGACAGCAGAGCAGACGCATAGATACAAGCGAAGAGGAAGGGTCTAGCTCGACGACTTCCACGAAGCCTTCTCTGTCGATCTCCACAACGCCATGGTGGCCAGCTATCCGCCATTCAAGGACTCGTTCGTTTCTGGGCTAGTGCTTGTTGCTATGATCGTACGAGCGATCTGATTGGTCAAGCGCGCGCCGCTGTCGGTCAGGACTCGTTTGTTGCTGGGCTGGTGCTGGTTGCTGTGATCGTACGTGAGATCTGATTGGTCCAGCGCGCGCCGCTATCGGTCAGTAAGTGTGCAATTACTAAGCAAATAAGTGTGCAATTAAGAAAATAATTGCACACTTAGTCTATGGGACTTTTGTATAGAGACAAAATGATTAGTAGTGTTCAGTCACATTATCCCATGATTGTGACATCAAACGTACTTGTAATTGTAGTATTTTGAATATTATTATTAATACTGAATAGCTAGGAATTGCAATGGGGTCCTAATATTTGCATATTTCTCTACCAGCTCAGATACATAGCCAATTAGCAACCAGATTGGGTACCACTGCTACTAAAAGCACATGAATACTGCTGAGACAATATTAATTAATTTTTAGGTTTAACAATAAACCTGCCTTGATGAATTCTTCGCAATCAGGTGATAGAGTACCACAGAGGTCCCATGAATAGTTATAGAGTCCCACAGCCTTATGACGGTCGATGGTCATGGAGAGCTCCAGATTGCAGCAGGCCTCGTTCTGCCAGGAGAGACACTCATCAAGCTGCTCCTCAGGTGAGGGAACATCTTTGTGGAACGGCCCCTCCAGACAAGTGTCCGGTGGTCCAGGCCGCACCACTGACTGCCCCTGCACAAACAACGCAGCGGCGGCAAGCAAGCTCAGAGAGATGAGAAATTTAACCAACATTTTTCACCGTTTAGCTGTTGAATGGAGGTACAATGGTTGTACGCATGCGCATAAATATGCAGCGATCGAACGTACTTAACCTACTGTGACAATCAGCATAGTGCGCATGCGTATAACCTAAAGAAGCCACGTGGAATTTTAAAACAGTTTGTGCACTCATGAATAGTATTAATTTTGCACAATGTCATCAGTGATGCATGCATATTATGTAAATTCTTTACCTATTAAAAATATAATAGTATACTTGTACTTTGATGTATACAAATCTTGTATACCAATTATGCACCTATCAATATTATGCCCCACCTACCCCACCTGGGGGATATGGGGAAATGATGGGGGATTTGTCCTATAGACTTTGTACTTTGCCCCATATATGGGGGAAAATTACAGGGTCCTTTCCCCATCTACACCCCCAACCCCCATATGGAATGTTCATGTTCGTCTATCAAAAATTTGTACAGCTACTATCTTCTTGGAAGCCATCGTTGTACTGAAATTCGCATGTGGCACTTCGTGAACGCCAAGCAAACCCTGACCTTCAATTATTCTATTTAACGCACAGTGCTGGCAAATGCCCCACCTTGCCCCATCCTGGGTGCCAGGCCTCGGCAATAAACCCCCCATGCCCCACCTAGGCCCCAGGTGGGGTAGGTGGGGCATACCATTGATAGGTGCATTACAAGTATTAGTATAGGTAATAGTGAGGTTGTATGTTGAGTTTGGGTAAAATAGCACTCTGAAATAGGTAGCTATTTGGTTCAAAAATTGTACGAGCGATAGCGAGTGCTATTTATCCAAATTCAACATACAACCTCACTATCACAGGCTAATAGTATACACAAGATAGGTATTTCAACTCAGAAGGGTATTTCAAACTCAGGTGCCTATTTCACTTGTAATACTTGTAATTGGTAGCTATACAAGATTTGTACACATCAAAGTACAAGTAGCTATACTATTAGCTACAAGTGAAATAGGCACCTGAGTTTGAAATACCCTTCTGAGTTGAAATAGCTACCTATCTGACTTTGTGTATGTATACTATTAGCCTGTGATAGTGAGGTTGTATGTTGAATTTGGATAAGGCCACTCCAATATGATTCACTGTTTCCCCTTTCATCAGAAAGCCTGGGGCATGGCATGATGCGGGCGGGCGGTTCATTATTCATTATTCATTATCACTATACGCGCCAGCAACATTGACGACCCATGCCAAAGCTACTGTTAGACAACGAGATAAGAGCGGGTATACTGAATAAAATCTGGAAATTGTGGGAAGGATGCGGGCGGGAAATGAGAAACAACTAATCATATTGGAGTGGCCTAAATAGCACTCCGAAATAGGCATTTGGTTCATCAAATTGTACTCGCTATCGCTCGTACAAGTTTTGAACCAAATACCTATTTCAGAGTGCTATTTTACCCAAATTCAACATACAATCTCACTATTACCTATAGACATGCAGGTTGCTTATTACTTGCATGACAGTATAGGAATTCCCCTACAAAATAATTGAGAGTGCAGGGGCGTAGCCAGGATTTTAGGTAAGGGGGTGCTGGAGTACGCGCGCGAAGCGCGCGCGCAAAATTTTAAGCCACGCCCACCTATTAATCGTCAAGGTCGAAGTTCAAATTGTCAACGAGAACTCGTTCTGAATGTAGCTAGCGAGCTAGCTCAAGGTTTTCGGCCAGATATTGGGATAAGATAAGTTTCTAACTGTCTTCTAAGCTGTTGTTTTTGTAGTTGATGATAGTTTGGAGTAGCCAAGGGGGTGCTGGATGAGACTGTTCTATGAACTATGTGAACTAGGCATGACTAGGCCAAGAGCAGAGGGGGGTGCTCCAGCCCCCTGAGCACCCCCCCTGCCTACGCCACTGGAGTGAGGCTATCTATCAAAATTAATATTCAGATGGGTCTGTCTAAAAAGATGGCATTGTATGAAGTAAGTTCAATTGAAAAGTATAAAATTAATAATATTATAATATTATTATTATTATTGCACCACTGCAAGTATATAATTATAGCTGCAGTAAAGAAATCTTCCAGGAAGTAACTATCAAGCAATCTTCATTGCTCAATTATTCACCTTTGATTTGATCATACTAGCTGCAGGTTAGAGTATAACTGTGTTTTAAATTAATAATTATTGAGAAATTTATGCTTTTTAGTGTTGGCAAGAGAGGAAGGACTATCATTGATTATTTGTTGGCTCTGTCTTGATTTATATTTATAATTGCTCTGTTATTGGTGAGGGCAGTACTGTGTGGCCATGGACTGGAGGTGGCTTTGACTGTCCTAGCACAAAATTTAATGATAGAATCATCTTAAGGTACCATTTAATTGCGTGGGCGTGAGCGTCAGGAATGGCTAATTTAATTAGCGAATCGTGAAGGGGCGTGGCCGAAGAGGCCATACGAGTGCTTTCGGTCGAAGGTGGGCGTGTCCAGAATCGGCCAGGGATGATTATGCGCGTGTAATTAGCGACCGGAAGTGGCCCCTGAAGAAAAGGCCGGTAATTGCCCACATCAAAGCAAGATCAAAGCATTCTTTCTTAACTATTAACCGCAACGACAAATTACACAACAAGTAGAAAAAAAAAGCAAATTTAAATAATTAAATAATTAAATAATCTAATTCATGGGGGGTTTGGGAGCACTTGGGGGGATAATTTTTACATGGACACGCAGAATGGGTCAAAACTAGAATTTTGATGGCGGGAAATTTTGATTCACACCTTACAATTAAAGTTATGGCCCTTTGAAGTTTCCCCATATGTTTGTATAGGAAGCCATGCATTTGCAATGTTTCCGCCCACGCGCTACGTGAGGGGCGGGGCTACGCGCGCACATAGACGTGTCGACCTTTACCCAATTTGGCCAAAATTGGAGTATAGGCTGCCTGCTCGCATTGTATGGCTCTACTAAGCATCCAGCTCAACTATATCATGGTTTCCGGACAATTTTTTTTCTGCTTGTTGTGTGGTCTCCTTGAAAAAAAAAAAAAAAAAAAAAAAGCTTATTAGGCCTAATTAAGCATGTGGGCGTGTTCCTGGCACTGTGTGGAGTGTGTGCGTGTGCGTTAATGCAGGTTTTATTGCTTCCGATTGGGCGTGGCTTCACGGGCCAGTGCTTGGACATCGGCGCCTGGGACTTGGCCTCGGCGATAGGTGGGCGTGTCCCGGAAGCGGTGGTGACCTTTGAACCCCGCGAGGAGGCTTTGGGGGCGTGGCAGGAGGTCAAAGGTGAGGCCATGTCTGTTAATGAGGCACTGTACGGCGGTGCGATCGAGGGGCCTGTACGGCTGGACGGAAGCTGACGACGGTTTGAAGCGGATGTGGTTGCGATGACGTGTTGTTACTCCGCCCACACAGGAAATGAGGTGAGCTCTTGTGTGGGCGGTGTGGCAGAACGGCCTCCAAGTGTTTGTGTGTGTTTTGGCCTTGAGGAAGCTGTGTGTTTTAATTGGGATTGATTGTGGGCTTCCGGTGGACATCCGGTGGTTAGTAGGCACTTGATTGAGAATGGTGGTCCTTGGGGAACAGGGTGGGGCTGTTTTGGGCGTGGCCTGGCCCCTCCCTTCCGGCTTGGCTTCCGGTCCATGGAGGATATTAAATGAACACTTCCGGCTCTAGCAGCCACACCCCTGAGACCTGTGCAATTAAAAGGGCGTGGTTACACAACATGCACCTCACTAATGACTTTGATGTGGTTTAGGTGTCATATCCCCCACCTCACGCCCACGCAATTTAATGGTACCTTAAGATGTACTTCTGAATAATTATATTAACACATTTGGAACTTGTAATACCGTAGTGGATTAATCATTGGGAGAGGTGTCTCATGCAGTGGATGGCGACCTTTTCATATAAACATAGCTACATAGTGTGATCATTTTCACCTTGATAAACATCTCACACTGTGGACCGGTAACAATTTGAAACATCCCACATGTAGATGTACAATTTCCTGGCCTTATAACGACTGATGCTCTCCGTCAAGTTAGCACTACAGCAGGACATGTTTTGAGACCAGGAGTGGCACTCCTGAAACTCTTCTTGGTCCTCAATGGATGGAGAAGGTTTGTGGTAGGGACCCTTCAAGCAATAATCGGGAGGTCCAGGATGCACGTGCACCATGCTGTCGTATTGGTGTCCCCATACCAATAGTATAGGGAATATGCTCAAAAAGACGATGAATTTTGCCAGCATTTTGTCCATCTGATGTGAACACTTAGCTATACTATACAACTGAGTCTTGTAGCTAGCTAGTCACTTTCTTAAAAATTAAATCCTTACTCTTTAATAGAGTTAATTAAGGGCATGATTGTGTCAGAGTTGAGATTGATAGGCTGCTAGCTTTATTCTGTATCAATGCATACCATGTTAGAGTACAATTTTTAACCTTATCTGAATAGCTAGTGAATACAGTAATTATAGTACATAGATTTCAAGGTACAGCCATGAAAGCAGTACAGTAGGTAGGTATTAATGGTACACAATGGGCATTATTAATGCAGCCAGGCAGTTTTGATAATTCATCAAGATCAGTCATGTGATTAATCATGTGGCTATAATAATATTATGTGAAATTTTAATATGTCCCTGAATCAATAGCTGTATACGTACTAGCTACTAGTTATAGTAATTAACTCTGAGAACCTGAGTATACAGCTCGAGCTACACGAGTGCTGCAATTAGCAGTGATATCATCAGTATCGTTGAATAGACCACAGCAGTCAACGCAATCTTCACTGTAGATTGACCTCCACTGGTACCCGGAAACGAAAGCTGATAGTTTGGATTGCGCATAGTGTTGTTGAACACCATCACCGTACAGTTGTCTGTGTCGGTAGAATAGATAAAAGCCTCTCCCCACATTTTATTGCACAATCCTTCTGCATTGCCGTACATCTGCTCAAATGTGACACAGGGTGAATTTGTAGGACAGATGTTGGCACCATGTATAGTAGAGTCAAAATCCTCCAACCAGTCTTCAACGCAGGTTAAGTCATTTCTGCACGCCTCGAACCAAGCGTCGCAGTAGCTTGCACACACTGGGACATTTCGGATGTATCCACTCGTGCCAATTTGGAAGTACCCAAGCATTGGCTCACACTGGTAGAAACACTCTTCATCCTAAAAGTAAAGTGGTGATTACAGGCAATGAATGCACCACAATAATTTTAAATAATTATTATACCAAGGCCATTAGTCCAATGAATGATGAAGGGGGATCATACATGGATCATGCATGCAACTAGCAAGAGGCCTCCATTTAAATTGTAGCTATACATGTATTATGTGCATGGTTTTGCATGTGATTGTGGGTTGCAATTATTGCATCATATATTATAACCCATTAGCTGCTGATAGGTGTTGTATTTGGCTTGTATGTTGGTATAGCTACAATTAACACGTGAATGTATAAGCCCTCTATAGATGCCACCTGCACAATAGCCGTGACCTATATACATGCACACAAGTTTTATCGAGTGATAAGAATTTCAATATTATAACTTATGCAGGGCTGTCTTGCATTCTTGAAATTCTAAGCACATGCAGTCGCCCACCTACATGCTGGGGAGATACCCCACAAGTCTACACCTGCTCTAAAGGCTGCTTCAAGGATGCCTATAGCCTAAATTTTGCACAAAAGAGCAATCACTTCCTGAGACTGAATGCAAAGCTGATACAAGCTTCATGTAGCTAGCTAGCATGTCATCATGCAGTGATAGTATTTTAATAAATATTTCTGCATGCGTTCTCTAAGAGCTCAGATACATAGCCAATTATTATTACGTTGTTAGTCTCATCCCCATCATGCAGGGCTTGAGCTCCCCAATCTTTAATGCAATATTCAAGGGAAAAATTAAAATTGCAGTTGATCATGCATCCTATAGCTATAGCTATAATTTAATCCGAGTCCTACTACTTGGCATCCCCATTGTTGTACTATGCTAATGAAATACAAGGCTGGCAAAAGATGGTTCAACATACTACTATTATTGCATTACATGAGTATTCTGTATACATTGTTTCATGCCTGGGATTTCCCCATGCTCACTAATAGCTATGCATGTGGCTTGCATGTGCTTGTGGGTTGCACTAGCCCATTATTAAAATTAATAATAACTACTGTAAAAAATTGATAGTATTGTGGCTTATATACTATGACAACGTTGGCATAGTAGGATGCCACACTCTACTTCTAATTTTATAGCATTGTGACTATGTAGAACTTCCTTCTAATTCAGGGCTGTCTTGCATTCTTGTAATTCTAAGCTCACTCGCCCACCTCTATGCTGGGGAGATACCCCACAAGTCTAAATCTGCTTTAAGGGCTGCTTTAATGATGCACATACTTGAATACAAACAGCGGCCTTGCACAAAAGAATCACACTAGCTACCAGTTGTAAAGCAACATCTGGAAAACTTGGGCCAGAAATGCAAAGCTGATGCAAGCTTCATGTATAGTAGTATTTCATCATGCAGTACAGCTAGGAATTGCAACAGGGTCTTAGCTAAATTTCTGCATGCATTCTCTACCAGCTCAGATACACAGCCAACCGGATTAGGTACCACTGCTAATAATTAAAGTACACGAACACTCCTGTAGCTATACTGCATGCATTAATCATGCCATGTTAGATAATAAAAATTTACCTTGATGAATTCTTCGCACTCAGCTGACAGAGTACCACAGAGGTCCCATGAATAGTTGTAGAGTCCCACAGCCTTGTGGCGATCGATGGTCATGGAGAGCTCCAGGTTGCAGCAGGCCTCGTTCTGCCAGGAGAGACACTCGTCAAACTGCTCCTCTTCAGGTGAGGGAACATCTTTGTGGAACGGTCCCTCCAGACAGGTGTCCGGTGGTCCAGGCCGCACCACCGACTGTCCTTGCACTAGCAACGCAGCGGCGGCAAGCAAGCTCAGAGAGATGAGAAATTTAACCAGCATTTTCACCGTTTTCGTAGTTGAATGGTGGAACAATGGTTGTACGCATGCGTATAAATATGCAGCTGCACGCGCGGTTGAACTTTGACCCTAACCATAGTGCGCATGCGTATAATCTGAAGAAGCCACGTGGTAATAAAATCAAGCTAGAGACATCGTGATGGTAAGTGGTCTCTAGCCTCCTTTATGGCGTAAATTGTGTTGGAATATGATTCCTTATTCGTGTCCAGACGTCGCTTCAGCCCGTACAGATCTACCAAGCCGGGGCCGAGGAGGAGAGAGCAGAAACAGCAAGGCTGGTAGGACAAGAAGATTAACCCAGTTCTTATCCCTCCACGAGGTTCAGATTTTTTTTTTCTTTACGTAGTCTGCCTTCGTGGGTGCTATTGCCATTGGTGATCTGATTAAGTCTACACTGGGGCCAAAGGGAATGGTGAGTAGGTGTGGTCTCATTGATGTATTGTTGATTACGTCATTGTGATGTCATTAGGATAAGGTGCTGGTATCCAGGGGCCCCCACAATGAGGGTATCCAAGTGACTAATGATGGAGCTACGATTCTCAAAAGCATCGGAGTGGATAATCCAGCTGCCAAAGTCCTTGTCGGTGAGGCTGTTGATAATAACATTAGATATCGTCTCAATGCCAACGTTGATTCTATCTCTCTCACCCTCTCCCTCTTCTCTCACTTGTTCTCCGCCTTCTTTTTCTCTCTCTCTCTCTTGTCAGACATCTCCATGGTACAGGATGATGAAGTTGGTGATGGGACTACCAGTGTGACTGTCCTGGCTTGTGAGCTACTCAAGGTAATACTAACTAATCCGGAGAAAGAGAGAGATAAAACTGACCATTGATTTTATTTTCCTCTATCGTTCAGGAAGCGGAGAAGTTGGTCTCTCACAAGGTCCATCCTCAGACGATCATTGCTGGTTGGAGAAAGGCGGTGGACTGTGCTAGGAAAGCTTTAGTGGAGTCGGCAAAAGACAATGGTGCAAATGAAGAGAAGTTTAGGGAGGTAAGCTGAGCAAGAGAGAATAGGCGAGAGAGAGAAAGTAAAGTGCTAAGCAGAGGGGGAGAGAGAGAGAGACTCACAATACATCATCTTGTAGGATTTGATGAACATTGCCCGTACCACGTTGAGCTCCAAATTGCTGACTCAGCACAAGGACCATTTTGCTGAGCTGGCAGTCAACGCTGTCCTTCGTCTGAAGGGTTCGGGTAACCTTCAGGCCATTCAGATCATCAAGAAGCTGGGGGGAGGACTCAACGACTCCTACCTCGAGGATGGTGAGGGAGGTAGATGAAGGGTGTGGAGATTCATGTTTAAGGGTGTAAAAAATATTCGAACTGATGTCTTGTTATCAATGTATTTCTCTACTTTGCAGGCTTTCTCTTGGAAAAGAAGGTTGGTGTGAATCAGCCTAAGAGGCTGGAGAATGCACGGATACTCATTGCCAACACTGCCATGGATACCGACAAGATTAAGGTGTTTGGGTCAAAGGTCAGTGTGGAATATTGTAATATTATTATGCTCTTGCAAGAAATATTGTGAATTGAGAGATTTTTTATCCCCCCCCCCCTCTGATTTTTGGTTCTAGGTTCGTGTCGACTCGACCGCTAAGATAGCTGAGCTTGAGTTGGCAGAGAAGAGTAAGATGAAGGACAAGGTTGACTTGATACTCAAACACAACATCAACTGTTTCATCAATAGGTGAGTGGCTCTGCCTTTTGCTGGGATTAGTAGGTTTGGCTGAGCAGGCAATGGGATGGTTGCCCCTTAGATTGGGGGTAGTACCGTAAATCGCGAATATTTCGTATCTAAAATATTTCGTGCAATAATTTTTCGCGTTAAATAATTTTCGGACAAACGACCCTGTACCGCATTTTCGTCAACATTGCATATATATTTTGCACATTTAATTTTCGCACAAGCCAAGCTGTCCGAGAATATTTTAACAACGAAATATTCGCGAATTACGGTAGTGGAAGAAAAACCTACTGAATTTTCGTGTCATACAGTGTTTCAGTAAAAAAAAAGGTGTACTATTTTTCTGTTTCATTTTGTACACCACAGGCAGTTGATATACAACTACCCCGAGCAGCTGTTTGCGGACGCTGGTGTCATGGCGATAGAGCATGCCGACTTCGAGGGGATCGAGCGTCTAGCCCTTGTCCTCGGAGGGGAGATCGTCTCCACCTTTGGCCACCCGGAGAAGGTCAAGTTGGGGTCGTGTAAGCTCATCGAGGAGGTTATGATTGGAGAAGACAGGGTGAGCTGGGGGAGGTCTTAGTGAAAGATGGACATTTTGAACAAGAACGAAGACCACCACTCCCCACTCCCCTCCCCCCCCCCCCCCCCCCCCCCAAAAAAAGAAAATTTCTTGAAACTTAAGACTGCAAAGCTTCTTTATTATCACTATAATATTATAGTTTAGTCAAATGCAGAAGAAGAACGAAGAACAAGAACGAAGACCCCCCCCCCCCCCCCCCCCCAAAAAAAAAAGAAACAAGAAAATTTCTTGAAACTTAAAGACTGCAAAGCTTCTTTGTAGTCACTAGTTTTATTCAAATGTAGTGGGATGCATACTAATTTGTCACCAAATAAAATTTGCCCTTTCATAAATTTCTGCCCATGTAGTAAACTATTGATGTATATACACTTTTTAATTGCTTCCTGTGCCCTATATTCATATTATAAATGTGTGTAGCTTCTTCGTTTCTCTGGAGTTCCTTTGGGTGAGGCGTGCACCGTTGTCATCAGAGGAGCCACCCAACAGATCCTGGACGAGTCGGATCGCTCCCTCCACGACGCACTTTGTGTCCTCCAGCAGACGGTGAAGGAGACAAGGATCGTCTACGGGGGAGGTATGTAACCAGTGACATCACTATTACCGTAGTTAATCGAATACAACACATGATCCAATTTAATGCAAGAAATTAGCATTCTCATAACGCTTATGTATGAGTGATTGACGACCTTTACCAGAAAAACGCATGTTTTTCGAAATTATTTTTTCCATGCGTTGTATTAGATTAAGTATGGTATCATTGACATTGTGTGTGTGTGTGGGGGGGGGGGGCATTTGTGTATGTGATAAAACAATGTTACGATTGACTGTTGCAAGTTAGTCAGCATATATAGCTCTATGTAATGATATTCATTGTTGTGTATGCCACGCCCAAGGTATGACATCACGTTATAGACATTCCTCTCTTGGATTGGCTGATCTGTACTCGGCCAAAGGAGTGTCTTTTGTCGACCACACTTCAGTGAAGCCAGCCGTACACACCCTCTTTCACACACACACACACTGTAATAATAATATTATTATAACAAAGACACGTCGTCAATTGCACGTACAAACATCTATACATGTATCTTCACTTACTTATTTTCATACATGTACAGTATGTTTACAACCCCCCCCCCCCCCCCCCCAAACACATACTTACACACACATAGGTGCCTCAGAGATGCTGATGGCCAATGCAGTGCACGAGCTTTCTGCCCGTACTCCCGGCAAAGAGTCGATGGCTATTGAATCGTTTGCTCGAGCCCTGCGACAGCTGCCTACCATTATTGCTGACAATGCAGGTTACGACAGCTCAGAGCTAATCTCACAGTTGAGGGCTATGCATTCTGAAGGAAAGACAACCATGGGACTAGGTGAGAGAGAGAGAGAGAGTGAGAGAAATGGAGAAAAAAAGACATGAATTTCACTCAACAGGACAGCAATTATGTTTTTATCTCTTAACTGATTTGTTGTTCTCCCTCCCTCTCTGTCTCTTTCTCTCTCTCTCCTTTTCCTCTCTCTTTCCTCAGACATGTATCAAGGTTGTGTTGGAGACATGGTTGATCTGGGTATCACTGAGTCCTTCCAGGTGAAGAGGCAGGTTCTCCTCTCCGCGGCCGAAGCTGCCGAGATGATCCTTCGGGTCGATGACATCATCAAAGCAGCCCCACGGAGGAGAGCACCGGACAACCACCCCTGCTGACAAACTATAGTCAAGTACTAGTGTCTGTCTATTAATAGAATAGCATTGCTAAAAATAGCTAGTATCATCTCTATCTATGATGTAATGTCAATGACGTGAAACTCAACGGCATAGGGGTAGAGATTGCACTTGTAATCTGCAGAGCCATGAAGAGATGTGCAGTCTGCAGGTGCATGAATTGAAATTGTCCATGTAATACATGTGATTTTATAGCTACTTAGTCTTTCTAGCTAGATCCTTCCTCCACTACAGTTTCATTGCCAAAGCTTACTAAAAGAAGAGTAGCTACCGACACTTCTAGGAAGTAAATAGTAACTACCTGATATTGTTCATACCTTTTAAGAATTAGACAATTTCATAAGAGCCAGTGTGCATAATTATTATTGTGGTATAATATTATAGGTTTTCACATGGTGTAGCCTCTCATGTACTTCCTATAAAAATCGTACTACAAATTCAATTGTAGTGTATCTACCGAACAGGTAGTCAACTGGTCACTGCACTGCATGTATTCTCTGGAGTAACATTGAAAGTGCATCTTTCTTTTTGACACCAACTTTGAACCTGAATCCGCTTTGTTTACTCCACCTGGCTCCCTGTTAGTATTAAATTTAATGAATCTGCGTTTATTTTATACCTATAATTAATTTATCGCTGTTTAATTTGATTTTGAAATTACGATGATCAGTATTGTCATAATATTATTATTACTATGGCCATAATATTATACAACTTTTGAGGATTCCACCATAATACTACATTGCATAATAGCTATAATTACTGGTACTGAACAATACAAGAAGAATTGCTACCTAAATACGAAGAGATACAATTCTTGTCTTTGTCGTGCATGAACCAGACATGATTGAGGTGGGAGATCGGCCGATAAAAACAGGCATTTTCAGAAAAAGCGCTGTCTCCGTGGACCATAATATCCGCTCTTCCCAACAGAAAGAAGTCTATCCACATAGTCACGTGGGGGTCACCATATACGGAAGGATTCTCATCGTCTTTCGATGAACCTTGACCTTCACACCTGCTCCGACTGTAGATTGGGTGTATTTCCGTCAAATTTGTCACCTTGAGTCGATTTCCGTATTTTTCTAAATATCGTTCCTTGGCTACGTGTGTGTCGGTGCTTAGGTAGACAATGGAATTGGAACCGAGTTTTTTCGTCGCTAGATTAAAGCTATATTCCAAAACCCCATCCCAGATGTAGGTTTCACCAAACATTTTGTAATTTCTAAAGTACCATTGGGTAGCAAAGCTTTCTTCGTGTGCCATTCCTTTAAAACCTGTTCGTAAGTGCACGGCTAAGTATTGGTGGTTGTGGATTCCCATTGATTTTGATATTTTGTCCACTTCTGTCACTAAACTCCTGGGGAATTTAAATAGATAACACATTATTACATGGCTGACAAGTAGCCACGGTTCTGTGGCGTAGATCTTTCCATTGTTCATCTCGGGGATCTCCATAAAGTGGTGCAACCCAAACGAGTGTAGCAAGTCGTACCAAGGCGACTTGTGACCACATTGCACGGGATCCTTTGGTGCTCCTCCATGTAGAATGTCCGCCACACCAAGCTTTTTAAACCCTTTTCTTATTTTATCCCCAGGGTCGAGAACCGAGTCTTTGCCAACGAACATCACCCCCTGAGCAATGACTCTACCTGTGACAGTGATGTGGGCTTCCGAGCTGAATAAAAGATCACCAAATTGATCAAATTCTCCCTTTGTCCACCCGAACCCCCAAATAGACGTAGAATCGAATCTGGTTCTGACGCAGCTGTGCAGATCCATTACGGAATCTTCATCTGAACACATTCCTATACTCTGATTGAAGTAGCTCCAATCAATTTCATTCGGTATTAGATATTTAGCACTTCTTTGCAAGGCTTCGTCCCAATGAACTATAAACACGCGATCAGACATCATTGCAAGTAAGAGCCAGAATTGGATCCTAAATAGTTGATCACCCATGCCAGAGCATTTTGCCTGACTGCACGACCATGTCAGTGTTCTAACTTTTACTTGTGCTCCACGCGATGATTCTTGCTTCAGTTGCTTTAGCTTTTCTCTATGAAAGTCCTTGTACAATTTCAATGCTTTCCTAAACGTGGTCCAACTCTTTGCTGAGCCTCTGATTTTCGTTCGCGCATCGGCCAAGAGATACGGATCGGGACACGATTCACTGCTTCGAAACTTTCTGATTTTTAGCGCCGCGTCTGAACGAGCCTGGATGTCGCTATGCGTAGCAGTCGGCTCGCACGATTGCTTATGATCACCGCCGAGATCCAGGATGGGCGAGTGGGCCAGTAGCAGTTTTGAGAGTATGACGAAGGAGAGAAGGAACGCCAAACTTAGCCACAGCACGTACAAACGCCGCCATCTCCTTATCAGTATTTTCATCCCTTTTCCAGACGAATTCTTGTAGAAATAGTACAAAATTCCAGCCCCATGCACTTGTTGTATATAGCTGTTTACAGTGGAGAAGGCAGTATCGTGCGTGCATGATTGTGCGCGCGCATGCCTGGAGCATCGTACGTGCACGTGCAACGGGACCCTCGACACACCCCGTACCCACTACCTACCACCTGCGCCACACGATTCTTGTGTGTGGGTGAGATCGAGTTCCAATTATATGTATTACTGCTGCGCTGTGCATTCTCAATGGTTTAATAGTTCTCATCACATGCTGAGCTGGATTTTAATAGTTCTGATATTAATGTCTACATTGACAGTATTAAATCACCCCATAAAAAAAATTATATTATTCATGCTCTGAGCTCCACCTTCCTGATGAGCTGCGCATGCGCAGACGATCATTACCAAGCGAAATCACAGACTTTATTGAGTTTTGTCAGAATGTGTTTGCATAATTTAAATTTAATGCTCGCAAAAACTCCCGGGCAGTGCACGTGCAACCGGACCCTCGACACACCCACCATGTACCACCACATGCGCCACACGATTCCTGTGTGTGGGCGAGATCGAGATCGCGCGAGTTCCAATTATATGTATGACTGCTGCGCTGTGCATTCTCAATGGTTTAATAGTTCTCATCACATGCTGAGCTGGGTTTAATAATTCTGACATTAATGTCTACATTGACAGTATTTATAAACAAATCACCCCATAAAAAACTTTATTCATGCTCTGAGCTCCACCATGTTGATGAGCTGCGCATGCGCAGACGATCATTACCAAGCGAAATCATCCGACCTTTTTTGTGGATACTGAATTCTGCCAGAATAATATGTTTGTATAATAATGCAAATTGCAAAATTAAAATTTAATGCTCGCAAAAACGATGTGGCAGTCCCGAGCTGCACATGATTGTCATGCATGAAAGTTGAGCTTCCCACAGTCAATGGTTAGCCTGGGGGGAAATACCATTCAGGCATGCCTACATGACTGAACCACATGAAAAGAAATTTACAGGATAATTAGCCGCATCTGGTGCTGATGAATCCCCCCAGCTATGTACAATTATCACTACCGATATTATTATTGTATCCACACCCTTTCATGTTAGTATAGACATACCCTATGACACACACACACACAGAAATCCCCCCTTCAGATTATCCCATCTACTTGTGTGTACTGTGATGTTTACTCTATAGCTAAGTTCTAAGACACAGAATACTAATTAGCTACTGTAACTACATAGCAGGGATTTATTTATAGGACATCTGTGTGTGTGTCACACTCCTAATGAGTGACACTTGACAGGAGTAATTGGTACTTTCATCACTTTGACAAGTTTGGCAAGTGAGTCATGCAAGCAATTAATTATGGTCAAATGCACCCTACAGTTATAATGGTCATAAAGTAGTTTGTGTGACCCGGTTCATCATGTTCTCTATACCCAATTGGACTTCTAGCAGCTGGCAATTTGTATGGTACAAAAATTTTGTTGCTAGACTAGCTACAATCAACAAATGATTCACAATTTGTAGCATTCCTGCTAACAATAATTGAAGTAGCTAATGGCTAAGCCATGCTCACAGACCAAATGCAAATTCCCCCCTAACTAGCCTATAATTATAGTATGGTATGGTAAATGTATTTATTGTGGCTGTGGTACTTTTTGGCTCACCCACATGCAAGGCCCTCTAATCAAAGCCACCAGCTGGACGCCCCCTTTAGCTACCCTTTTAGTAGCATTCTTGTACCCACTTGTATTTAAACACTGCATGCATGACTGCATGCATGACATTGTGTTAACTTGTATGGCTCTTGTATTTTGACTCGACCATTACTTTTGTTGATTCTGACTATGCTATAATAATATTATTGTTATAGTAATGCACCCCTCTTTGTATTATAGATCTAGAGGTAATACATGCATGAAAAGGACTTATAAGGCAGTTTAAGCGACAACATCACCTGAGACGGTATGATGCAATCAAAGCATTACTGGCACTTCTGTGAGGAATACCCTCATGAATTAAGTATGGTACATCTCTATGGGGAAAGTACGTATCCATGGAGTTATGTACATACTTCATGATATGTACTAAAGGAATGTTGTTATATACTGGTGTACGTAGACTATAATTCCATTGACTGCAAGAATATGTGCATATTATTAAAATTTAATAATATGCTGGAGTTTCTATTATAGTGGCTATTAATTCAAGGTTTGGTAGCACTCGTTGGTTCTCTAACTACCGTGTTCACTCGAATAGACGCCTCTCTCGATTAGTTGCCGCACCTCCAGAAGTATTGAACAAAAATTAATAGCTGCCGCTCTTGAATAATAGCCGTACCACACTTACTATAGATCATTAGCATTTGAGTATGCCTCACGACTCGTTCTAAGTAACTAAAATTAAATACTTAGCAGTCTTCTAGAACAAGCTGTAACCTTCTACATCGGCAAAGGGGTCCGAATCAGTGGTGTCGATTGACCATTTCTCTATGGATTGCCTCTCTGGCAGCTACTGGTACTAATAAACACCGCTCTCAAATAGAAGTCATCACTTTCGAATAAATACCACTATAATATTATGTAACCAACTGTGAGAAAAGGGACCATTTGGAACTTCGTGTTTGTCGTATAATATAGCTTGTACTTGTATGCATAGAGTATGTTGATATCAATATACTGATACAAGTATACTCACTACTACATTTGTAGAAAGCAAGTTGGACATTGTCACAATAAAAATTGTTCGTTTCATACTAACATGAATGGTCCCTTTTCTCATGGCAGGTCACATAATATATCCCCTCCCTGTCTTACATTTATACTACAATAGTGTCGTACTCTGCCCATCCTGGCATGTTTTTCAACATGCAATGTTGAATAACATGGAATGTCCCTGGTACAAGCTCAAGGCTACGCTAAAGCATTATGATAATATTATTTTTTTTTGTTGTACAGATTCTACAATGTCATGATGACCCACGGTTCCAGAAGATGATATTGTAACTTATCATATGGTGTAAGCCTCAAGTACTAAAATTAATGTACTGTCGAAATTCTGTATTACTGAACATCTAAATTTGGTTTTATCATTATTTTTTATCGTTGGTTTCACTCTAATTATCATGTTGATTAGTTTTATTCATCGACTTTTCTAATATTATTATGATATTCACAATTGAATAATTAAATTTTTACCATACTAAACCTACATTCAGTACTATTCCAACACTATTTATGCCGACACTTTCCCACTGATAAGATTGGAATAGTGTGGGAAATTCCAATACTATTCCCAAACACAATTGAGCAATTTCCCACAAAACGGGGGTCAAATTCTCAGATACATTACCAGTTACTGTACTTCTTTGATGATATGAAATGGATCATACGCACACACGCTTTCCTATATCCTTCACATCGTTTTCTTATACCTACTTTCCAGTATAGTGTGATGGTATCCAGACCACTAACTCACTTTGGTTAGACCCTCCAAAAACAATTGCCAAAATGCCTCAGGTTCTCAGAGAGTCTAAATTAAATTTTCTGGGGAAGCATTCCCCAGACGCCCTTAGATGGCCATGGGGGCAAACTAATGGTCACAGTACTACACCATCAAAGAGCTTGCCCCCACTTTTATTGCCCCTTCTCCACCCTTGTGATACTGCACATCGACAACATTTTGATAAATTATGCATGCACTATTCATCACAATCATAATTATAATACTCTTTGTAATTAGTATCAGCCAAGTTCAGCCTCCAATGTACGATATTATAGATAATGAATTATTGGTCACTGCATCAAATTGTATTACGTTTCTTGAAAATTAATGTCAAACCAATTATTTTGATCACTAGTAAACATATAGACAGAATTAAGTTGCTTCAGTAACTGGTCCCCAGTTATTAGATCATTGTAACAAATACTGCAATCTGATTGGTCATTAACAGGTACCTATATGTAATGTATGAATCCCTACAAGTCTGCATAGAACCCCTACAACTTTACTATAATTATGATCTAAACTTGTTATGGACACTGTTTAGTCGGTTTCTAAGTGATTTAGAGGACCTCAGGGCGCTTCGTAGAACCCTCGCTTCGCTCGGGATTCTACATAGCTAATTATTATATAGAACCCTGAAATCTTCTAAATTACATAGAAACCTCGTAAACAGTGTCTAACTAATACTCAGAAGACACCAGATGCCATGCCATGCCATGATGGTGTAATCGCACACATGCACATTAACGCTGAGTATGCAGTATAATCATTTTATAGCTGATTAAGTAGCAGACTTCTTGATTGGTTCTGAATCATCGGATAATGTTATGCTACAGTTACTGTATTCTAGCGTTATTAATTTACACATGCAGTCCATAAAATATAATTATGTATGAACATTATGGTTTTGTAAATTACGGAGAAGATTATGGATCCGAGGTGTACATTTCCTATTCAAGTCTGTACTTCCAGCGAGCTGTAGCACTAGCTAGTTTTGTTTGTACATCATGGCCTAAATCTTAATATCCTTATTACAAAATACTATGAATGGCTAGGTATATAATTATTATAGCTATATAGGTACATTTTTTTCCACCATTTCCAAAATGCATTATCACCTATTCTGCTACCCCCTCGACTTCTTGCAATGGCAACGAAGTGTGCCATGTTGGTAGCGTGTCAGGTCACACGGTCACTGGTGCATGCCTCGTGCCGTAAATTACCCCCCTATTACACAATATTATGGTAACTGGCGCTTAATGACGCTAGACACAGCTGGTTGGTCCCTGTAGGTTGTCAACAAAATGTCACGCGTTGTTGTGGATTACCAGGATGTTTCATGGTACTTTTTTGCCCACACCTAAAGCGCAAGGGCCAAAGGGTGGTCACCCAGCTGCTCCATCCCTAGCCTCTGAGTGTCATTCTTGTAGTTTGCCTATAATTTACTTAGCATAGCGATTAGCTTACACTCAATCAATGCCTTGATGTGGTCCATCAAATAAAATTATTCATATTCAGGGTAATTTTTTTTTGGTTCCACTTTATTCAGGCTGGATCACCCCATCTGCTTTTAAGTAACATTCTTGTACTTTGAACTCAGCTTTTAGCCCACATCTATGGTGTATATATACATACAAGTATTGCCATGGAGATGTCTTATCTACTGTACTACTAGAACCATTGCACTTATTGCTATCTTAGACTAACACGTGAAAGATACGCCCCATATATATTATAATATATCAACGCCCTCTCTCTCTCTATATATAGCTATTGAAACTCCTTCCGCTTACATAACCACATAATGTAATTGTGCCATCCATCGATAGTCCGTCAAAAGCTTGTTATGGTTGGTCAAAAAGATTCATAATCGGGTACTTTTTTGGTTACACTGAGGTCTGATCACCCCATCTGTTTAACTTTGTACTTAACAAATAATCAGCTATCATCGACTACCGTATTGTTGACATTCTTAGGCTTTTCATGTGACCGCCACGCACGCACCAGCCTGACTAAGGACACAGCGTGACACATACACACACACACACACACACACACACACACCAGCGATACGCCCCTATCGGTATACATACACCCTATCCCTTTTTTACCCTTGTTTAACGTTACCCTAACTGTGGCATTGCACTAGCACGCACCAGCCTGACTAAGCGATACATCCCTATTGGTATACATACACCCTATCCCTTTTTGACCCTTGGTTAACGTTAGCCTAACTGTACGTGGCATCACACCACCAGTCAATGCCTTCCTGCGATTAGCTAGCTATAAGCAAGCCGCTTACACAAGCCGCTTACGTGGCTCGATAAGCCCTTGCTATAAGGTATTGCAATCCATTGATCAGGTATTGTTTGGGTTACGCTCATGCAGTTCCGATCACTCCATCTGCTTTATGTAAGTTAGTCAAACTAAGCTCACGTATTAAGCTATACGACAGCCAGGTGCCAATCTGTTTAGCATTGCAAGGTCGAAGGAAGTGATCAACACATACTCACCCACAAACACAAGTACACCTACACACACTAATACTGAGTACATCATGTGCAACCCTATAACTAAGGAGCCATCATGCAGTTTTACCCACTTCTAGTATGCACACAGTATTAATTTCGCCACCATTCAACTGCCACTCCAGTGACAGCATCAAAGTTAATGAATAGGTTGCGTTGCTATCTGTAGCTATTATATACATGCACTGTGGGCTAGCTATAGGAAGTGAATGAAACACATATTACACAAAGGATACACCACATGAAGGATACACCCCTAAGGTCTCACTTCTATAATATAGTGGACCCTTTACTGCCACTTTATTTAATTAGCCTTGTCCCCAGGAACCATGTAGCTAGGTATAGCAAATGTGCATGCCATTGGGAACGGCTTGGAGACAAAGATAATCATAACTACCATTCCAACGAAGATTCATTGCTACAAACATAGGCCTATTAATTGGCTCTGTATACATGCACTTGCTCTATAGGGGTACGTACACATTTACTCTCATGATGCATGGGGTGATGGTTTAATAGCTATCCACAAGGGAATGTACGTAGTCACATGTGTTGTAGTTGATGTACTTGAACGAATCTGTTCCTCCATTGGCACTACCTACCTAGACCTGTTCACAGAACTATCAAAAATAGTTCGTAGTTATAATAATATTATTTATACCGGCCCTATTGTTCTGAAAATCAGTCAGAGTATTATAGTCAGAGTCTGTGTAGTCTAGA
Organism: Cliona cf. orientalis; assembly: GCA_963930775.1. Lineage (NCBI taxonomy): Eukaryota > Metazoa > Porifera > Demospongiae > Clionaida > Clionaidae > Cliona > Cliona cf. orientalis. The sequence goes on along the minus strand of OZ005699.1, from coordinate 8,944,705 downwards.
TACAACACTACAGCTACAAAGGGAAAACTATTAAATCTCAGGAGATTTAATAATTATAGGCACACATGCTAAATTTATTAAAACCTGGTAGCTAGCTAACTAGCTTTCAAAATAATCACCGAATTAAATCCTCATCACTCTATAGTAGTATTAATTTTAAGCAATCCAATAAGCTGTACCAATCATAATAAATAATATGATTAATTTTGAAGGAATCTAAATGCATAAAACTACGTTATGCTTCATGCAGCTAAGTAATGCATGTTGAATTGCTACCAATGTACGAAGCAATACAGTTTCTGCTATCATCATGCATGTACCAGACCTGGTTAAGATGAGCGATGGGGGTAAAAAAGCAGGCCGCTAGTGAGAATGAGCTCTCTCCATGGACGACGATATGTGCTCTTGCCAGCAGGAAAAAGTCGATCCACATGGACATGTAAGGGTCGTCGGGCGAAAATTGATGGACATGTTCAGGTGACTTCTGCCCTTCACACTTGCTGCGAACGAATGCAGAGTGTGTTGCGGAAGTATTCATCACCTTTAATCTGCCATGGTACTTCTTAATGAATCGTTCCTTAGCGATATCGGTATCGGTGCTCAGGTACATCACAGAATTGGGGCCTATTTTTTGATGGGCTACATCAAAACTATAGTCCAGGATGTAGCCCCACGTACTTTCATCGTCAAACATCTTCCAGTTTCTATGAATCCAGCGAGTGGCCGTGCTCTCTTCGTATGGCATCCCCTTAAACCCTGTCCGCAGATGAACGGCTAGGTACTGTTTATTGTTGATGCCCAGCGATTTCATCGCCTTGTCCACCTCTCTTATTAAGATTTCAGGAAATTTGAACATGTAGCAGAATATGACGTGACTTAGTTGTAGCCATGGCTCTGAAGCCAATACTTTTCCACTGCTGATTTTGGGAATTTCCATTATATGATTTACCCCAAGTTTGTGCAGGAGATGGTACCAGAAATGCTTGTGTCCGCAGTGGACCGTGTTCTCAGAATCAATCGTGAGGAGTTTCCAAAGGCCAAGATTTTCAAAACCCGTCTTGATCTTTTCACCTGGATTGAAGATTGAATCGTTGCCGATATACATGGTGTACACCTTCACCCATCCCGTAACTGTGATGTGCTGCTCAGAACCAAAAAGCGCATCGCCGAAATTAGCAAATTCTTTGCTATTCCATCCGAACCCCCACATGGAGGTTGCGTCAAAGGTCGTTTTAGCACAATTGTGGCCAGAAAATACTGCTTTATCATCCGAGCACATTCCTTTATTCTGATCAAAATAACTCCAATCGATTTCGTTCGAAAGTAAGTACTTGGAGCTTCTTTTTATCCCCTCATCCCAGTACACAGTGAAGATACGATCTGACATCATTGCTAAAAGAAAGAAAAATTGCATCCTCAATAATTGATCTCCAAGTCCAGTGCATCTCGATTGGCTGCACGCCCAGGTTAAAGTCTTAACAGAGTTATCTCCATTCTTTAGTTTTTGCAGCTTTTTTGCGTGAAATGCTTTATAGGCTTTTAGCTTTCTGCTGAAGGTGACCCAATCCTTGTTAGCGTCCGAAATTACGTCTGATACAAGTCCGGGATTAGGGCACGAGATGGCGCTGTTTGAGTTAAACTGATCAGTATTAATATTTTCTTCAGCATCGTTATTATGAGTATGATCTTGCGCGGGATGATTTTCAGTGCAATCGCCCGCCTCCTCTCCGCTCAGCGGCGTGTCGGTTATTTCCAAGATTGGGGCGCGGGATAGCAACAGCGGCGATACTAGAAACAGGCCAACGACCAAGAAAACGGTGCAGATGATTACACAAAGTCCTCTCTTTGGGTGTACTCTTCGCATTACTCCAACTTTTTGCAGCCCGGCAAGTTCTATGTATGCAGCGCAGTTTGCAGTATTACGCGCAAATGTACTTCCGGTGTTCGATCGTAGGGTACAAAATCGCGCGCGTCACCGCTCTACTATCATTTTTCCCGATTCAGCCATTGAAGTCTTCGCCCTCTTTGGCCCTTTGCACTCGTGAAGTCAGTCTTTGTATGCTTGCCCACCCGCGGAAGTGACAATGAATACGCGGCGGGAGTCCAAGACCGAGGTCGACATCGCTACACTCAAATTCTACTACGAACGTCGACACCGTATGTTTACCGTGAGTTTGCATGTTGTCCGTTGATCGAGCCATATTAAAATTTTGTTCTTTAATGGGCTGCTAATGGGAGGCAAAATAGCTACAACTATGTGAGAATAACTGCAGTGCAAGTGTTGCAGCATGCGTTCATAGCTATAGGGCTACAATATGAACGTAAAAAATTAATTATTAATCAGGAGTAAAACCCCTACAATCATAGAACGTAATAGTTCGTTTAATTAAGGTTAAGGGTCAGAGTTCATAATCCATTTCCGGCATTGGAACATGCATGCGTGAACAGCATTAACACATGGAATCTGGGAATGGGACAGAAATAGGTCGACCCCTTACCATACGAATAACTTCACTACCTTCCTTTTAGCCTGTATATATATGTACTTACTTGAGTACACATTAGAGTGACAGTAATAATAAAATTAATAATCAAACACACTACACACACCTGACAGGAACTGAGGAAACATGGAGATCTGATTATTATTTGTGAACATGTACTAACAGACGCAAGAGGTGTTACCTCCCATATACGACGCTATACAGTTTCTATCGTCGTCGTGCATAACCCAAGATTGTCTGAGATGGGGCAGTGGTCTGAGAAAGCAAGCGTTCACAGAGAAGGAGCTATCACCGTGGACCATCACGTGAGCTCTTCCCAGCAGAAAGAAGTCGATCCACATCGACACATAAGGGTCATCGTAAATCGACGGAGTTTCTTTGACAGTGTTTTGAGGGGTAGCGGGCGTGTCTTGGACATCTTCTGCCATATCTTGGCTTTTGGTTTCGCACTCGCTTCGACTGTGGGCAGAGTGTGTGAGAGAGAGGTCGGCAATGCGAAGTCGGTCGCCGTATTTCTTCTTAAAGCGATCTTTTGCAACATCCGTGTCGGTACAGAGATAAACGGGTGATCCAGGGCCAATCATTCTATCCGCCAAGTCGAAACTGTGCACCATTATTCCATCCCAGACATTGACATCATCGAAAAACTTCCAATTTCTGTGAATCCAGCGCGTGACGTAGCTTTCTTCGTACTTTGTCCCCTTAAAGCCCGTCCGAAGATGTACGGCTAGATACTTTTTGTCGGCAATCTCTAAAGATTTCGATATTTTGTCAACCTCGGCCACAAGGACTTGTGGAAACTTGAACAAGTAACAGAAAATCACGTGACTGACTTGGAAGAGTGGTTCGTATGCGATTACACGCCCACTGCTAACTTCGGGTATCTCCATGATATGGTGCGCCCCAAACCGATGCAGCATACTGTACCACAGTGGATTGTGACCACAACTGACGGTATCGTTGGGGTTCTCTTCGACAAAAACATCGTTCAGACCGAGCTTTTCAAAACCTTCCATTATCTTCGGTCCCGGATTCATGTAAAAGTCTTTATTTATGAACATGACGTACGCTGTGACATCGCCTGTAACGGTAACGTGCTGTTCCGAGCTGAAGAGGACGTCACCAAAATGAGCAAACTCCTCCTTTGTCCAACCAAACCCCCACATCGAGCTACTGCTGAAAATTGTCTTTGAACAGTGTTTTGAAGCAAATACAGCTTTTCTGTCCGTGCACATTCCTTTGTTGTGGTCAAAGTAGCTCCAGTCGATCTTGTTCGGAATCAAGTACCGTGCACTCCGCTCTAAAGCATCGTCCCAGTAAATGGTGAATAATCTATCGGACATCATGGCTAAGAGAAAGAAATATTGTATTCTAAAGAGCTGGTCTCCCAGCCCTGAGCACTTAGATTGGCTACAGGCCCAAGTTAGCGTTTTAACGCCTTCTCCAGTCTCTGACTCTTTCAGTTTTTTCAACTTTTCCTTATGAAATCTTGAATATCTCTCTAGAGCTTTCCTAAAAGTGCGCCAACCTTGGTGTAGGTCCTCTCCTGGGAATGTGGTAGCTGGACAAGACTCGAACTCGCCCCCAAAAGCTTCCCTGGGGTCGCTAGTTCTTTCTTCCTTGCTCCGTTTCGAGTTTAGAGAGCACTGGCTTCCTTCAAGGTCGAGAATGGGCGAGTGGGGCATGAGCAGGGGAGAAACTAGAAAGAATAGCAGTAGGAAAACCACGCCTAACCATATAGGCGCTTTCTTTTTGACTTTCCACATCTTCTATATCCACAGAACCTTCAGACTGAGTGTCAGAGCGAGGGAGTTAGTATAATTTAAACAAAGCCTCCTTGGAGAAGGCCTACAGCGGTAGCAGCACCGCGAAGTCACTATCTATGACACTATGAAATTCCACCTCAGCAAAATATTTTAATTTATTCGTTATTTTTTGCGTGACTGGTCAATAGCTCGTTCATTGCGGTTAATTACGCTATACCATACTGAGCCTAGCTGCACTGCGCACTGTATATGTCAGTGCCTGTACCTATGACCTCACAGCTGATGCAATGAGTTCAGATCATTGCATGCACGTAACTGTGCTATATATTATAGCTGCCCATCGATAGAATAGAGCATAAAATTTGTCCTGGACTTTGGGCCGGTCTTGTCATGTGAAATCAAACGTCGACAATGCTACTATAATTAATGCAAGCCATGCATGGTGTGCGTCGTTACTTGATCGAGGCCAATACCCATGAAAAAAGATCATGATTACAGCAGCGATTCGTGAAATTGAATCTTGAAAGAGGAAGCTGTGGATGTATATACATTATATTCAGAAGCGTAGGAAGATGGTTCGATAAAGGGGGGGGGGGGGGGCTCTATAGATCTATAGGCAAGAGCTTGTGTAATGTGTGCAATTATTATATTATATCATAAAACATAGGGGGCACCAGCCCCCGGAGCCCCCAATGCCATGGTTCCTATGCCCATGATATATTGGAGAGAGAGAGATCCTGAGTACGATTGAGACTGGTACAAACTTTGGTTTGTCCATAGCTATTGAGCTGCCAATTGTTTAATACACACGACAGGCTGTTGAACTACCACAGGGACCAATGTTTGCAGGCATTAAAATCAGTCATGAGTACATAGATTATTCTAGTACCCTATACAAATAGAAACTGTAATTTAAAAACACTTTGCTTTACAAACACTTGTCATGTTACAGTAGGACTGTCGAAATAAAGCAAAACAAATTTCAACATTTGTTATGTAAACTCAAGAGAAAAAAATAGCTATCCTTTCAGGAATATCACAATAATAATAATTATTATCACACAAGACTATCATTTTACACTGTCTCAAACATACACATGCCTATACATGTACATGCACATGTACATACATGTACACGCATACACACACACATACACATGTACACACATACACAAAAATGCACTGTCATACAATAATATCTTAGCTATAGGTCGGTAGCCATAGTGACCGTGTTAATTAGTCGTAATTATCACAGGGGCAAGGCGAGGAAGGGAGGGTGGGTGTGGGGATTAGGTATATATAGTCTATAGATACGTAGAGAGGGTGGTCATAGATACATGTGTTCGTTCGTGAAGGTATAGATTCCCTGCTGGAAGAGAACAAGCATCGTGAACGAGAAGGCAACCACAGCTGCATACATCATCCATGGGTAGATGGGAACTCCAAAGATGGAGGACTGAGGGAGAGAGAGAGAAGGAGAGGGACAGAGGGAGAGAGAGAGAGAGATTCAGTAACAATACCGTATAGCTGGAAAATTTGGCGGTTTGGCGGTCTATATTACAACCGCCAAATTATACCTACTTGCATATACATGTACATGTATGCGTATGGCGAACCGGTACCGAAACACCAAATTTAAATCCCCCAATATTCTTGCAATAGCGATTTTGGGCTCAACCGCCAAATTTAATTCCTGCCAATATTTCCGGCTATACGGTACATATCATCACAATGCATTGATTTAATTGTTATACGCATAGTACACATTTTCTAAACTATCACATACATGTACAGTTGCTCAATACCATACGTACCCTGATGTCGAGTGAGTTGATGAAGGTGACCAGTGAGTCAAGGTCCAGCTGTGAAGTCTCTCGGTACTGCATCGGTCTCGCTCGTATCTCAGGCCCCGTGTCCTTCAGCATCTCACAAGCATGTGTCACTCTCGCCGCCTGGACCAAAACGAAAGAAGTAAAATATAAATGTGGTGCTCTAGACTACTATCAACACTGATGGAAGGGTCTGTGGTGCCAGTAGTTTGGCTCTCGATCTCTCCCTCTCTTTAATAAACATAAGGGTTATCACCTATTGCCTGGTGAATAAGGCAAAGGTGTTAATATATAGGCATGAGAGGAAAGAAGTGCCGATCCTGGAAAAAAATTCCAGGATCCAGCCGAGATTCAAACTCGGGACCTTCTGATCTCTTTCTTTCTCTCTTTTCTCTCTTTCCCTCTCTCCCTGTCCCCCTCCCCCCTCCCTCACACACACAGACAGACACGGTCGTCCATCTTTCTCCTACAAAACTTGTCTACTCTACAGTTTCCGCTTGTTGCATGCTATAGATAGATAATTTTGACCTCTGACCTGAACAAACGGCAGACAGACGAGGGCTAACCAGCAGATGACGTTGAGGACCGAGGCAGCCAGTGCCAGGTCGTAGTAGTGAGGGGTGACAGCATTGAACTTCTTCAGGTTTATCTGGTCCAAATCAATGATGGCTGCATGTGTATGAGTGAGTATGTGTGTGAGTAAGTATGTGCAAGAGAGAGAGAGAGAGAGAGAGAGAGAGAGAGAGAGAGAGAGAGAGAGAGAGAGAGAGAGAGAGAGAGAGAGAGAGAGAGACAGAGAGAGAGGGAGGGAGGGAGGGAGAGAGGGGGGAAGAGAGAGAAGGGAGGGGGGAGGGAGAGATACTCAGACTAACCCGACAAACAGAGGTTGCAGAGTAGAAAGAGAGAGAGTGCTAGCAGAGCAGCTGTCTTTCCGTTTAGCACCTTCAGGTAGCGTTGACTCTCTAAAATATCCTGCAGTGTATACATGAATATCAACAAACACACATACATGTACTGTATAGCAGGAAACTTTTGGCAAGGTCAGTAATTTGGCAAAAGATTTGAAACTAGGGTAGCCAAATTTAATGCTCAGAATAAAAAAAATTATGTCCTAGGTACATAGCAATTTCGTTGCATTGCATCAACTACAGTCTACAAAACAATACTTCATCTGAAAAGCAAAAGGGACTTGGTCTTTGCATGCAAATTAGTAAGCAAACTTCATTATTACAGGGGCTACACATGTGACAGACCTTCATAGCTCCGTCGACATCATCATATTTCTTTGATAGCAGCAGCTGCCTCAGATCCCTGACAATATGGACGTTCATCTCAGCCTGGGCAACGTAGTTGAGCACGGAGAAGAGATAGACAGAGTCAAACGTGAAGAAGCCAAAGAGAGAGAGAATCACCAAAACTATCTTCCTCACACCCTCGATTCTGAGAGCAGGGGGGAGGAGGGGGGAAAAGAGAGAGAGAGAGAGAAGAGAGAGAGAGGAGAGAGAGAGAGAGAGAGAGAGAGAGGAGAGAGAGAGAGAGAGAGAGAGAGAGAGAGAGAGAGAGAGAGGAGAGAGAGAGAGAGAGAGAGAGAGAGAGAGAGAGAGAGAGAGAGAGAGAGAGAGGGGAAAAGAGAGAGAGGATCTGTGATAATATAATTTGTTGGCAGCGCTGCGTATGTGTATATCCTGATTACCTTATATTGGGTTCCCAGAAAATGACAAAGTCTGGGTTGAACAACTCCACAGAAACGCCGTGATGATCCGGACAAACACAGAAAAGAATATCCACATCACACCCATTCCTAGCAGTAACCTAGACGTACATGTACATACATATGGATCACATGATAGTCACATGATAGTCACATGACACGTACATTACAGTTGTGATGAGCCTCTTGCTGGAGCCACCATGTTCAGCTTCAGCATTCTTTATGAATACCTGTACACCAAGTGAAATAATATTATACATGTACTAACAAGACTTAGTATGTTTGATATACCGACCATGGGTAATGTTATGAGTTATTCACAGTAATGCCCCGATCCCCCCCCTCCCCCCCCCCCCCACCCGAGAAACAGTTGATTATGAGCTACATTTTGGTCTTTGTTGTAGTTCCATAACTATTACTGTAATACAAAGATATGCCTTTGCTATACTATGACATGTAAGCGTCTTTGAAGAAACTTGGTATGAATATGGCATAATCTAACATGTTTAGGACCATGGTAGCTGTTTTCATCTGATCAAGAGCTACATTTTGATTTTTGTTCCAGCTGAGACTAAGTCATCAAATAGCTACGCCGCTTACATGGCAGGCTAGTCTGAAGAGGTACTCTGTCTCTCCCTTGCTAAAGAGATAGACGCCAAAGAAGTAGTTAGCCAGGAGAACCATGTCGGTAAGGATGAGAGTGGAGATGAGGTTCTCTTCACATGTGGCGTTCAGTTTCTGGGTCGTTATTGAGTCGTTGATCCGAGAACCAATGACAAGCTAGAGGGAGAAAGGAGAAGGGGGGAAGAGAGAGAGAGAGAGAGAGGGAGGGGGGTTAATAAGTAGTACTTTTTGAAAGACAATCTTTTCACGATACCGATAGATCTCTCCTGAAGCAGGTGATGATTTGAGTCACAAAAGCCGTCAGAATCGCTGCTATCCAGAACATCACCAGAAAGACGTGGAAACACCTCGCCACTCTCGACTGGCCCAGGGGAAGCCAGCCAATCTATATACAAGCATAATATGACAATGAGTGTGAACTCAATGGTTTAACTTGAATAAAAATGACAGTGAATGAAAGCTCTCTATAATGGACACCATTGGGGCTGCATGAAGTACGTGTCCTGATTAAAGGGGCGTCCTCATTTCAGAGGTCCCCCTAATAGAGAAAAGTTCCACTGTTAAAGTATGCAAGCTTAAGCAACGATTATTATGATGGGCCTTATCAGAAATAATTATTTCAGAAAAGGTCATTATTATGTAACCACGCATAAATGCTGAGACATGCCTAGTTACAGAGATTTGCAGGTATGATAATTACCCCGCGCGCATGCGCAAGGGGTCAAGTAATCGGTTTTGTCTGTCGTCTGTCGTCTGTCGTCTGTCTGTCGTTAGCACAAAAATCGCCAGATCGGGAGATCTAGGCATCTGAGCGACTCGTAAATATAACGTTTCCGTCGATATCGTCGAAAAACTGGCTTCATTACGCTTCGAATCGTTTGGCAAGGTCTATGAGCGTCGCAAATACTGCATTTTGTTGGCCACGCCTATCAACACTACCCACCATGTGCTTTCTGCTCATGCGCACAACCTGGCACAATATGTAGGTAAAGGTCGGCAACAGCCTACAGGTGGCATGCATAGAGAGTTCGACATCGACGCTGCAGCGCGCGGGGTATGTGCTCTATAGAGCTCTAGTTTATGATAGCCATGGACTTATGATATGCATGCAACATAAAATTGTTGGTCAAAAGATACACATTTCTGTAGTCTAGAAATCCAACTTGTGGATCGATCATCGATATCAACTCCAACTCAGAACCTCACCTGATATGGCCATGTTTATGCAACATCTACACCACTTAAGATTTGACCTCAAAATTTGCTAAGTATGCAAAATTATTTTAATGGGCGTGATTGTGTAATTTAAGTATACAAAACAAACATGAGCTGCCTCTGCAGGACTGTGATTGCCGACTCAGCACTCCCAGCCAGCTCCTAGGATCAGGATGAGGCTGACTTACATCCATAATGCTTCCTTGTCAGCTTAATTTGCCACGATTGTTTAACTGTTTTGGCTACAACGATCATATGCTACAATTTTGAGGGAAGGCCATACCTTAGCTAGTGATTGTGCACACACATAATACCGTATAGCCAGAAATACATGTATTGGTGGGAATTAAAATTTGGGGGTTGAGCCCAAAATCGCTATTACAAGAATATTGGCTGATTTAAATTTGGCGGCTTGGCTGGTACGGGATCGCCATACGTATATATGCGAGTAGGAAATTTTGGCTGATTTTAAATTGGCGGTTATAATATCGATCACCAAACCGCCAAATTTTCCGGCTATATGGTAATAATATTGTGCTCTAAATATCCTATTGGGGATATTATCAATCTGAACTACATGTACTGGGGTACTTCAAGCTGATGACCATAATGCAATTCCCACTCTATCAAAAGTGAAAGGTTACATGTAAGTAACTTAACGTCAACAGATTATCTACCCAGTGGCAGTAGTAGTATGAACAACAACATCAACACTTAGAGTAATTACATGTAACTCACGATCTTGAGGCAGTAGGAGTACGGTTTGATGACACGATTGTCGCACTGCTGGATCGCATCAGCCGTAGCATCCTGTGATCAGTGGGGGGTGGTGTGATTGTAAGTACACAGAAATAAAGGTTTTAGCTCGTTAGTCAGTCAATAGGTAAGTACAAGATTTTAAGTGCATGTGTGTAGTATATACGAGGATTCACATATAATATTATTATATAATAACGAGAGAGAGAGAGAGAGAATTCAGTCTATGGTCGATCAATGTTCCTGAGGTAAACAGTGAAAATGAGTCAAGTGATAGTGACGTCGCCTACCAAGTAGGAACTGCAGTAACTACATGTATGCACGCACATGTGCAAGTGTGGAGCTCAATCATTACATTGTATGGTTGCTACTTGCATTATCTTTATCGGAATAATGGAAAGTTCCTTTAGCAGCAGCTTTAGTTAGTTGTCTCTATTCATAACAGTCCCACACGATATTTGTATGACTGTCACACAGCATAATACACACACTTTCTCTCGCTACTAACACCAGGAAAACATAAAGTGGCACTGATACATTTGTTCCTATTAACACCCATATTATTATTTATTATTTAATTCAAGCATGCACAGTTTAGAGTTACACAGCTGACACAGCTGGCATGGTTGACGATCATACAGCTGCTAGTTTGTGTACACTACCACCTCAACCTCTTGGAATGGTAAAACCTCAATGTAATAAATGTGTACAGTGACTTCAGCTTGATCTTAGCCAAGGAGGGGGCGTGGAGGGGGGGGGTCACTCCCATAGGCGCTGTATCCAGAGCTGCGACCAGGGTCAAGATTTTTGACCATCTCAGCTTGACCCATTCTTGGAGCCAGTCACCCCTCCCCCCCCCCCCCCCCCAACCCAACCTATGGATCGACAGTACCAAATTTGGTGATTGAACCATTTACCCTAATATCATATCCTATTAGCACATTAGCTAGCATGCTTCTCGACTATTTATATACTCACAAATTTATCCGTCCCAAGTTTGATACCCTAGCTAAATGACACATGCAGAAAAAACAACAACACTGTTCGTAAAACATGACATTGTAGAAATGAGGGGATTACATTGAGCCTTTGGCCTAGGGGGTTACATGTACATCATAGACTATAATTATATTCCCCTATAATCTATGGCTACACGCACACAAATAAATACACCTGCTAGCTATATACCAGCAACCACATACTCACAGAGATCGAGACCACAAACACGCCAACATGACGCCACTGGCTCACCGTACCGTGCTGACATAGCTGAAATCGGGGTGAGCGTCGTGGAAGCCGCTGTAGTCGCTCATAGACTTCAAGCTCGTCTCGAAGGACTCGGTGAACGTCGTGCTAGGGGCGGGCGACTTCTCAGGCTTATTGATCATCAGTTCTTTCTTGTCTGCAAAGGTGATAGGTTGGGGTAGGCCTCCTAGTCCACCTTCGTCGCCCGCCGCTGCGTCTCGTCCAGTCCCGACGCTGCTCATGACGATAGCACCAAGGTCGGAGGGGTCTGCGTTGAGTGAAAATGGTTGTCCACTTGCTTGATACCCGTCTTCCGTCGAGGCTTGGCTGCTGTTCTCGCCGTCGTAATTACCTCCCAATAGAGGCGTGTACTGGTTCCGAGATCGACGAGTGTCGGAGTACATGATGGGATACGACTGTGCTGCTTCGTCCAATATTCACGGTATGCAAGATATGCTACTCCGCCCGGAAGCTAGCTATGAAAACTGTAAGATGGTATAAAAAATCAACTGTGCTATACTGCAGAGGCAGAGTGACTAGACTCGATTAGGAAAAGGTCGTGAATAACACAAAATGTGCTATGTAATTTGTGTGAACTCCATACATGGAAATTTTCCATAATGGCGCGCTGGCGTTTCTAAAAATTAATTAAATCTGATAATTATATTATTAATAGGGACTACATCACAATTACCTTGCACACATAATATATAAATCAATAACACAGAATAATAATTGTTGTGTACAACAAAAGATTATACTAAGTTAAAACGCAAGACAGAGAGATGGTACAATGGTTCCATCCGATGGCTGAGTGACAAATGTGACGACAGGAAGTCATGTGACAATTGGTGGGTGTGGTCTCATGCATACGTTCTCCCACCTCGGCTGAAGTGGTGTGATGATGCTATGACCTCACTCAAGAAACTGCAACAAAAATTTAATTTTAGTCAAGAACCCATCATCTGGTAAAGGGTCCCCAAAGACAAAATTACAGCTAGCTAAGCCTTGTCATGTCCCCTGTGTGTACGTGTGTAATATTGAAAATGTGGGAGTGGCCTGGGGACGAGGCTAATCCAGCATAAGGAGTATATCTCTTTCTTTTTGAAAACTGGAAATGGGCCTGGAAATGAGGCTACTTAACTATGAAATTAGAATTACTTACGTTTTGCTATTGTGTACTGTTGTTCCTCCCAGTACGATCCTGACTCCCTGTGTTGACTGGTTGATGCTGGCCACTGCCTGAGCCTCAGCGTATGTAGCACCGCCAATTATGAACACTATCACATCCTGAGGCCTGCATCAAGGAGGGTAATGCATAAATTTTTAAATTCTAGAAGCTAGATTTCTGTGAGAAAACTTTAATAAGGGGTCACTTAAAGTAAAGGTGGTGAAAACGACAAATTATGCATTGTTATCTACAGTTTCAACAAAATCATACAATGTCATCATTAAGGGGTCACTTAATGTTACTATTATTATTTTACCAGTCCTCCCCGACTTATTATTAAGGGGTCACTTAAAAATCTATGATGCTAATATTATACCTGTCGGTGAGTTTGTAGTCTCCATGGTAGGGGAACTGGACCTCCTTCAGTTTTCCCTTGATCAGCTGATCAAGGACCTCCACGATCTGAGGCTTATGGCGTGTGTACACATTCTCAACACCCTGGAAAAATTTAATATTTATGACAGTGAAATAACGCACGACATTGCTATACATGTAGTAGCAGAAGGCTAATATTATTGGGTAACCAATCTTGTAGGTGAAAGTTGTCCCAGTACATGTAACAATTGACACTTGCAAATGGCACGGCAAATTTAGCCCAGCTAGCCTATCATCCAATTTTTTTGCCTAAAAATTAATTATCATAAATCTACAGAAAGTAGCAACAATTATTGTGGATGACTGACCTTCAGACCTTTGAAAAACTTCCGAGTCATAGAGAGGGGTGTGGCTGTTTCAAACAGCTCGGATGTCCTCTTGCCCCGCCCACCAAACTCAAGAATAGCTCGCAACAACTGCAAAGAAATTCCAAGTATACACATGACTTCAACATCATGTGATTGTCACATGACTTCAACACTGACCTTTCTCTCCATCTCGTCCACGCCCCTCGACGCCAGCAGTCTGTCCAGTCTGTCAATCTCTGACTTCCCCTGGGCCTCATAGCGGATGGCGTAGAGCAGACACAACTTCATGCAGTCGTCCGAGCGAAGCATTGGGTTGGAGAGAAGAGTCTCTATTGTCTGACATGGAATAATTGAAGAGGAAATAAAATCAAGGGAATTTTGCTAAATACATGTATTAATTTGCATATTACAAAATTGGCGTAATAAAAATTAATCGTAGCCTCGTGCCCAGCCCTATTCCCAACATTTCAATGTTGCATACTGAAAAGCATTAAAAAAAATCAGGGGGACTAGGCTCTCTACTGTATTGGGGAGAATTCTGACTCAGTATTAACATGTACGTGTCCGCTACTTTCAAGAAATATTGAAATATATAATTATAGGGGGATCCTCCCTCCTCACCTTCATGGCATTAGCCCTGTCAGAGCCGGTGACTAGGTCTTGCTCGCACTCCGATACGGCCATGAGGTGGTACTCTGAGACCAGTCGGGACAGCTCGCTCACCACGGCAACGTGCTTCGACACTGTGCCGGAAAGCTTACGGAACTGAGGGTAGTTCTCAATGAATTGCTGTATGTACATGTATGAGAGAGAGAAAAGGTATGTATGCAAGTGAGTGTGCAAGTATATTATGAGTTACCGTAATTCGCGAAAATTTCGTTGTTGAAAAATTTTTGTTTTGCACAAAGCGACGAAAATTTTTTTCTGCGGAAACAGTTTACCTGTACTAACTTATATAGCGAATATATGGCACGCGCTTGAAATTGACGAAAACATCATTACACAAATATTTCTAACACGAAAATTTTGCGAATGAATTACAGTATGTATGCATACATGATATTGTGAATGTGAGTGAGTACGAGTCTACGTGTGAAAGTTTGCAAAGCATAATACTGGACACGTGTAATTCTGTTCAAGTACATTCTACTATGCAATTGACATGTGTATCAATATTCAGTGTACAGTGGGTACCCACTCTGGTGGGCACCTATCAATGGTCTTAGTTTAGAGTGAAAGAGGCTGTTTGTTATCTTACCTTCATGTCGGCGATGGACTCTATCTTGGCCTGGCTCTTGGACTTCTCCTGGTAGTGGTCCACCAGCGTCTTGATGTTAACACCAATCTCACCAAAGTTAAGGTACATGTTCTAAAAAAAAGAGAAAAGTTGAGTTAAAAGGTGCTTAATTGGCAAAATTTTATGTACATGTACAAGTTTGAGCTAGAGAGTTTGTAACAACCTAATTACTAGGGGCTTACCTCTCTATAGAACTCATCATGTTGTGGGGAAAGAACCACTTCCTGGGTGTGTACGTGTGTATAGGGAACAGAAACAATGACATCACAATGACATCACCAGTATTTATAATTAGTACAAACAATGGAGCTACATAAGCTTCCAAGTTCCGGTACATGCACACACACACACACACACACACACACACACACACTCACCTGCATCTCCTTCTTGATCCCTTGTGCCTTAGAGAGGTCAACCCTGTGATTATTGATGCTGAGTAGCTCGTGGACCATGGCCTGGTACGTCCACTGGTTGAGGAGAGGGGTTACGGGGTCATCCCGTCGGTCAAGGAGTATCAGAACGGGGGCAACATCGGATGTGAATGCAAAGAGGTCGTGCTCCCGCTGCATGGTGCGATTCAGCTCCTCTGCTAGTCTCTGGGACATCATCGATGACTTGGTGTATCTATAATTAATGTAATTTTAATAGTTTTCTGTACAAAATTATCTTGCAAGAGTGGAGATTTACAAAATATATAGTTTAGTGTACTAAACTAATTAAAAGGATCCCCCCCCCCCCCACGAATCTTATTTTCTCTCTCCCTCTTCTTGCATGTATCTTTGTCCCTCCTTCCTTACCTAAAATTTACTAATCATTTCAATTCTCCCTCCCTCTCTTTCTCACTCTCTCTCTTTCTCTCTCTCTCTCTCTCTCTCTCACCTGATCACTGGTCTTTTCCTGAGAGCCAACATGACAGCGACGAGTCCGTCCACCACTCTGATAAACTCATCTCTCCTCCACATGGAGCCAGGCTGGGCACTCTGCTCGATGTTGAAGGAGAAGAGATGGCTGCCGACGGCGATGTAGTCACCGTAGAACTCTTTGATTTCTCTCACACTCTCGTGCTCATCTGACTCTGCTAGAGTCTTGATGGCAGGACGATCAAGGCGGTTGGAGAAGTCTATGTCGAGAGGGGGAGGGAGGGGGAGAGAGAGAGAGAGAGTGTGAGAGAGAGAGAGAGGGAGAGGGAGAGGGAGAGGGAGAGAGAGAGAGAGAGGGAGAGAGAGAGAAAGAGAGAGAGGGAGAGATTAATGTCAATTACTTCAAATCACTCACACAGCAACTCCAAAAACATCATAGCAATAGTATACTCTTTGACATACGACAGTTTGTATAGCACTTGACAGCTACTCTTTGGACGCTATCAAATTCAACGTTTGTTTTCTCAGTCTGGGACTGTCCATACACGCAGTGCATGATAGCAGGAACTATTGGCAGGTACATGTACATGTAGTACATACATATATAGGGTTCTCGAAGCATGTATACATGTACAAAATCTTGTGACCATTTTCCACAGAGACTATAAATATGGGTCTCAAAAGCAGGTTGAAAAGGAAGCAGTGACAAAAATGGCTACTCAGTCAGTCCAGGCCAGTGACTAGTAGCCGACCAAAGTGAAGGATACCACTAATTTGGCTAGTGTGTGGGGGGGGGGATCCCCCCGTATTATGTGGACGTACATGCATATCATTAGGTCATAACATTCTTGAGGAATGTACGTGCATGTACATCCTACTATGCCATAATTATTGCCCTCAGTTTCATAGATACCGTGTTTATGCTAATAGAACGCAAGCTAAAAAAATAATTACGATTTTTAATTTTACTCGAATGCGAATTTTCTTGCGTTAATTAGATCATGCGTTTTAGTAGCATAAACACGGTAATGCAATTACTTACAGACAAAGTAAGCGCTATATTTGGGTGATTTCAGTTCGTCCGACAACAATTCAATGTTTTCCTGGAGGAAATAAATAAAATATCCATCATTTAACGTAACAATTGTGTTTACGTGTACTTGAAATTTTTCCCAAGAGAGAGAGAGAGAGAGAGTGAGAGAGAGAGAGAGAGAGAGAGAGAGAGAGAGAGAGAGAGAGAGAGAGAGAGAGAGAGAGAGAGAGAGAAGCAGCACACCTGTGTTGGTCTTAGGTAGCAGATGGCGTTGAGATGTTTCATCGTCTCCCTCCCTTTGTTGCTGATCAGCTCAAACAGGTAGACCTCTTTCTGAAGAATCTCGGACTGTGCATACACCATACTCACTATGCTGATCTGTACGCATCAACAAAGAAATATACACATAATACGCATGTACATGTACATGTCCGTCATACTCCTAACTACAAAGCATAAAATCTCCACTGTGTCTGTGCTTCATGGTAGTATTTAATAGTACACACACAAACATTTCTTGGGAGAACCCATACCCACCTAAATTATATTCTCCTTGGGCACACGGTCAAAATTGAAATAGTGTGGAAAATTATTCCTGTACGTAACCTTGTGGGACTCAAACAGTTGAAGTTCATAGGCATCTAGGAGGCCAAAATTGCCAACATAAAATCTGACAGATCAGTGACAGCCCACGAGAAAGAGAACATCTCAGGTATTTGCATGTACCAACTCACCGTCTCCTTGTCCATGAGCAGCACCTTCATCCCAGCTCCGCTCTCCTTAATCATCCTAGTGATATACTGCTTCACGCCTTGAACCACGTCCATGGCGTCTCTCTATTAATCTCTCTCTCTTTAATGCTTTCTCAAGCCTGAAGATGAGATTACGAGTGGCCCTCCCCTTCACCGTTGGTGAACTTTGACCTTTATAACGATCACATGATATGACCACCTGACATCCGGCCGGCTGCGCGCGCCGCCAATCTCGCGGTCAGTGGCGCGATTCAAATTCCAAGCCTAGCCACGTGCCACATACATGTACAGTACATGTATTGCTGCACAGTTCATGTAGATCTGATTGATAGCTAGGCCTATCGAGGTCTCATGATTAATTATACAAATACCACTGATTTTACGTCAAATGCTTGACAGAATTTATTATCTAACATTAAAATGACAACCACAGAATCAATCCAAAGTGTCTTGCAGTCTTCTTCCATAGGTTTCGTGGTTTAGTACCAGCCCGGCTAGTAGCTGAACAAAGAACACACAAGCATAGACCACAGGATACAACCACGTCTGGGGGAGATCTTCCACAGTGCCAGAAATAAAAGCTCCACACATGTAAGAAAGAGCTTGAATGATGTAGAAATACGATGTGCTTATTGCACGAATCGTAGTGGGGTAGGCTTCAGATACGTAAGTATAGAGAAGACCAAGATTTGGGGCGGCGCTGAAGTAGATTAGGATCAGAAAAACCGGTATCGATACGGTAGTCTGAATGAAGGCAAACAGGAAGAAAAAGATCATGGATAGAACTGAGAAGAATCGGAAAGTGTTGAGCCTTCCTACACGAGGCCATTCTACTATAATCGCCATTAGCAGAAATCCAGGTATCTGGGCTAGTGTGAGGGAGAGGACCGTAAAGTAGGGATCAGCACCGATTTTCTTCAAAAAATCGATGAGAAACAGTTGTGAAGTGTAGTACCCGATGGACTCAGTCATAATCACGATGCTGAGTGGAATGGTTCTTCTGAGATACCGCTTTCTAAAAATCTCCAACAATTGCAAGATTATGAATCTGTTTCTAATTTTCTTTGTGTGTTCACAGTGACTCTCGTTTAGGGAGAAATTACTGCAGAAATTCTCCTTGGAAGAAAAGGAATTAATATCTTTACAATTGATCCTGGCCATAGTCTTAAATACATTCCATGCTTCGCTCTTCCTATCCCTTGCCATGAGATATCGAGGAGATTCGACGTAAAGTAAAAGTCTACAAAATCCGACTATCACCGAAGGAACGCCACTTGCCATAATGTAGTATCGCCATCCGATGTTGGGATAAGTGGGAATTAGCCACCAGGCGAGACCACAGGACACACTGAGACCAGAGATTCCTACGAGACCGTTGAGAATACTCGCCTTCCCTCGATTCTGAACCGGTAGAAATTCTATTAGAGTCGGAAAAGTGAGTCCGGCTACCGCTCCGATTGCCAAACTTGCTCCGCAACGCAGCACAATGAGAAGAGGGAAGCTATTGGCGAATGCGGACGCAATGCTGAACACGCCGATCCAAATCATACAAATGGCGTACGGCCACACCCTTCCAAATCTATCGGTGAGGTAGCTAAAGAGAAATGCTCCGACTACGTTCGGCAAGCATGCTGATGCAGGCATGGCAGCATACTCTGTGTCCGTTAGATTCCACTGTGCACGGACACTTTCGCCAATGTAGATGAATATGGAAGCGTCCACGCCATACGCAAAATACGTGAATCCAGCCAGGATCATTGCCATGACTTGAAACGGCCCGAAACCGACGAAATTGAGTACGTCATCTGCTGTGATCTTTCTGGTCGTGTTCTGCTGTTTTTCAACCTGAGAGATGATACCGTGATCGAGCGAAGATCCGGGCACTCCTGTATCATCCACGCTGAGATCCGACAGCTGGTGCTGCCGCGTTTGGTTGGAAATAAGACCTGTCTTCTCGTTCACATCGTCCATGACCAGATACACTTAATTTATAATATTATGCAGGAGGTCATGTATACATAGGTGTGGTGCATTAAAACTCAGCTGGCTTCCGCGTCACATTCTAGATCCCGGATCGGAATGGGAATCTGCCTACAGTAATGCCCAGCCCCTTAAGATTAATGTTCTAGATTGTAGCCTCACATGCCTCATCTCCGATCTTATGCAAGAGAAAGATTGGGGTGACTGGGGACAAGGCTACTGAGACTGCTAGTATAATAATATACATGTATTAGTTTCTGATAAAAATTAATTATTGTGAAAATTACCCCGTGCAGTAATTTTACAAATAAAGAGGGGTATACCTTAAATATTAATCACAGTGCTTCTTCAGTACAGCACAAAGGGAGTGGTACAATAACAAAATTCATAATTTTTTTATTCTGTCGTGAAAGTGAGTGAGAAAGATGCAAGAACAGTGTAACAATAATATACGTGAAAAGTGTTTGATATCCTAACAGATGTGGTTGCTATGGTTACAAACATGTCACCTAACTTCTCCTTCACTAAAGCTATCAGAGTCTGCAGGTCCGGGAGGGAGAGGGGGAGGCTCTGGCTCATGCTGGAAGGAGGGAGAGAGGGAGGAAACAAAGGCGAGAGAGAGATACTCAATAGGAGGCTACCTGAATACCTACATGTATCTTCGATGGCTCTATATACCTTTTGTTTCTTTGAAGGTGTGGAGGAGTAGCTACTTTCCTCGTGTTTTCTCTTCCCAGTGGATCGAGAGCTCTTTCTCTCACCTTCAGACTCAGACGACTGAGGCTGTAATATACAATGAATACATTGTTTACACACATATAGATGTTGTAGAACACTATAGGAACAATTGAATGGAAGAAAAGGCATACATGGCATTATAATAATAGTATTATTATGTATTACTGGGAATGGGGTGAACATGTGACATAAAATATTCAATATTCCTACTGAGTGATGGCGTCTCTTTTTCGATTTCTTCTTGTGTTTTGACTTCCTTCTGCTCTCGTGCTCAGAGTCTGACGATCGACCGACTGAAGGAGACCTCGAGTGGTGCTTACGGCTGCGCTTGTGGGACTTCTCTCTGACGGGGGAGCCCCCCTCGTCATCGGACTCGGACGAGATGGACTTTGACCTCGATCGCTTGTGCTTGCGGCTCCTCTTGTGTGAGTGCTTGTGCTTGTGTTTGTGATCGTCTTTCTCTTTCTTCTCAGATCTGTCGGATTTCTCCGATCTTTCTACTTTCTCTGATTTCTGTGATTTCTCTCCTTTCTCCCTGTCTCTCTCCTTGCCCTTCACTTCATTCTCGGAAGGCTGAGGTCAAAGGAGAAATTTTTTAGATTACCAGCTAACTTATACCGTAGATCTGGAAATTTTCATGTAAAGAAACTTTCGTATGATAAATTATCGTGTAAAAAATTTTTTCGTAGGAATGATCCCTTACCGCATTAGCGTTAATAGTGCATGCTAATTTTCGTAAGATTAATTTTGGTAGCCGCCATCGACTACGAAAATATTTTTACAACGAAAATTTCCAGATTTACGGTATGTAAATACGCACATATGAATCTACTTTACCTTAACTCCCTTAATGTACTCTTTAAAGATTCTCATTCTCTCAGACTCCTCCGTGATGGTCCCATAGACCTGGTCGTCTTGAAATCTAGACCGTACCTATTATCAAGAAATGATGTAATTCAACATCTCCCCCCCCCCCTCTCTCTCTCCTCACCTCTTCCCACTTGTCACTAGCTTGTAGAGGGGGAGAAGCTGCCTTGAGCATGGCTTTGAAGTTAGCCTCTCTTTTTCGTTGCTATTCAAAAAAAAACCAAAAAAATATTTCCAGTCAAAATGTGCACTTATACATGTACATACATTGTACATGACATTGTATAATCAATAGATCTAGAACAAAGGTCATAAGTATGGGGGTCTATACGTGTATTATAGTGATAGTCTTAGAGTAGTCTACCATTCTTACTTTTTTCTCCTCCGCTTTCTGTCTCTCCCTCTCTCTGGCCTCGGCTTTCTCAAGCAACTGTTGTCACGAAAAAAGATCATACTCATTATCTACACATTATGATTTGTTAATATTATTGTACATTGTTGCTACCAGCGTACACTGTTGAAGGCAAACTTGATGTTGGTCTTGTCCAGAGCCTCGCCACGAGGATCAGCCAGGACGTGGGACTTGAACGCCTGGACAGAGATGGAATAGAGTATGGGAATGTGAAATGAAGTATGGAAAACGGCCTAAGTAACTACACATGTATGATGCATGTAACAATGTACATATAAATGTATATGTACATGTACACGTGGCTTACTTCAAATGGAGTCTCAGTTTCGACAGAAAAACCAGTCTCCTGCATAAAACAAAGTAAGATTCAAGGAAGGGAGATGTATTTCCACGTAATTTCTATACCTTGACTATCTCTTTGATGGTCTTTTTGTCCTCATGGAGACGATCTTTCAAATCTTCAACATAAAATTTGAACAAATCCAAAGGAGTGGATCCTGAGATGTAGACAGGAGGTATGGAAAAAACAAACTCAAAATCTCTCTCTCCCCCTCCTCCCCCCCTCTCTCTCTCTCACCTGGTTGTCCCAACATGGCGTAGTATCTGTCGTCAGCAGCTATGGTTTGGTAGAGCTCCTTCCAGAGAGAGATGGAGGTCAACTTCCCATCACTGTGAAGCTCCTTCAAGAAAGCCTAAAAGCCAAGACACACTGAATAGGTAGTCTTCATAAATAAATTTTACCGTATAGCCAGAAATATTGGCGGGAATTAAATTTGGAGGTTGAGCCCAAAATCGCTATTGCAAGAATAATGTTGGCGGATTTAAATTTGGCGGTTCGGTACGGGATCGCCATACATATATATGCGACTAGGAAATTTTTGCGGATTTTAATTTGGCAGTTGTAATATAGACCACCAAACTGCCAAATTTTCCGGCTATACGGTAAGTTTTCACAATCAGTTATTAAATAATTGCTTGCTTAATTACATCCCTCCCCCCTCTGTCCCACTCTCTCTCCCCTTCTCCTCACCTGGAAGGCATCTCTGTTCTTCCTCTGAGTCCTTCTCTCTCTCTCCCTGTCTTTGGCTTTGTGTTCCTCCTCCTCTTTCTCCAGCTTACGAATGTGCTCACCAAACGTCATCAACATGTCTTCTTTGTCCATCACTAAAAAAATTGTAAAATTGTAATAATAATAAATTTTTCAGTATTGCCAATAGAAATGGTGCAAATATATCCAGCTACTTGCTATTTTCCAGAATGGAATGGAATGGAATACCTTGCAGCTCATCGTCGTTTTGGAATGATCTGTTCTCCTCCAATAGCTTCTGAACCTAAAATTAATGATAATAAACGCTCACAACCATAGCATACTCTTCAAAAAGTCACCACTGGCAGACAGTAGACATGGCTACATAATAAACTAGAGCTCTGTAGAGCACATACCCCGCGCGCACATTGCACAATCTATAGATTTATTTTCAGTGCATGGCTATAGCTACTTTTGTGAACTTGAGAGGAATAATGGAAATGCTGCTTAGACGGTTGTTCCGGTGACACTTGAAACAGCCCTCTCTGCACCCAGACTAGGAAGACATGAACGTGTACCTATATTATTTTGTTGTAATAATAGTATAGCTATCTTACATACTGATTAGTTCCATGGGGCTTTTGATTTCAGTCACTATAGACGTCACGAGCATTATTTAGAACATCGACGATCTTTACCAGTCATACGCTTGTTAGTTGTGCGCATGAGCAGAAAGCACAATGGGCATGCATGATGCATTAATGGGCACTGTCGATAGGCGTGGCTACGGTGGCCAACAAATAAGCACTATTTGTGACGCTCGTGGACCGTATGCCTCGATTTGAAGCCATTTTTTCGCCGAATTCGATTGATTCGTTGTGCTTACGAGTCGCTTAGACGCCTACATCTCGAGATATGGCGATTTTTGTGCTAACAACGACAACAACGACGACGACACAACCGATTACTTTACCCCTTGCGCATGCGCGCGGGGTAAATATGAGTTAGGTTAGTTACCTCAGACCATGTTGTTCTGTATGTGATATTCTTCATGGAATTGAGGATCTTAGCCAAGTAAGAACAGTTTCTCTCTCTCTGCTGCCTCTCCATCTCCTGAACATACATAAAAATGATAACATCTTGGTTTTTTTTATTTTCATGGTGAAAAGTTTCTCCCACAATATTTTTGACAATACTACAGAATATCGCTTCCTAGTGCACTTCCCACATTCTCAGGCCCCTCCCACTTCCAAAACAAACCACACCCACCTTCTCCTTCTTGGCCAGTGCGAATACGACATCTTCGAAGACGTCTTTCCTCTCCTCCGGATTGACGGACTTCCAGAGGGGGTGGTCTTCGAAGAGGGAACAGACACGCCTCCATCGGATCTCCGAGTGGACCTCCTCGTGGTCCTCCATGATCCTCCGAAGCTCCTCACGATTCCTCTTGGCCTGTTTACGCTGCTCTTCCTGTGAGTCCGGGGGGGATAAAATTATAGATATAAAGCGAGTATACAGTATACATGCATAAATCATACTGAAACTGCATAAAACTTTAATGTGTATGTATGTTAGCACATGCACAAATGTATGCAAAATCAAACGTAAAAGTTACAGATGTTTTGTACTGTCATCTTGATGTACATGTACATGCATGTATTAATTTTATATGCGATGTACATGTACTGTTGTCATGAGAACATGCATCTCAGCTATTATCAACGATCTTACCTTCTCCTCTTTGGCCTTCTGTGTCTTGTACATGTTGAACACCTGCTTCTTCTCATTCATCTTCTTAAGAGCACTGGGCCAAAAAACAATTCAAACAATAATTAATTAAACACCCTAATAATAATTATGACATTGTTCCTTACGTGTATCTTGGGTCGTTGATGATTTGCTTCATTGCCTGGTCCCAGGTGGCGTGGGACGAGATCTCCTTCTCCCTCAGCAGCTCCTTGAAGGCTTGCTTCGCCTCCTCATGGCTGGCGTACTGGGGCTTACCTGGGAGAGTTTTCAAAAATCGTGTCATTATTCTGTGATTTATTTCAGGTGCATATAGGGGGTGCTTTATAAGGTTATTTACCGTGTTTATGCTAAAAGAACGCAAGTTAAAAAAATAATTACAATTTTAAATTTTGTGCGATTTTCTAGTAAAGGCCGTCACGCGCTACACTATGAAAATCCTAGAACGTGAATTTTCTTGCGCTAATTAGATCATGCGCTTTATTAGCGGTAAGCATTACTTTTTATGAGAATACTTGTACAGATACACTCATACAGTGAGAGAGGTAGGGAGGGAAGGGGAGAGAGAGGGAGAGAAAGAGAGGGGAGGGGAGAGAGAGCCTCATCCCCACTCACTAGGAGTTGCATCCTGTGCTGGTATGGCTGCTCCGCTGCTTCCTCCGCCATCCTTGGCCACGGGAGAAGCCTTGCTCTCTGGTGTCTGCAGCTGGGGTGCTTGCTGCTGCTGCTGCTGGGAGAGGGGCGTGGTCAATGAACCGGTTGCCATGGCAACAGGGGTGGCGATGGAGGGTTGAGAGGCAGTGGTAGAGGCTACCGGCTGCTGTGGCTGGTCCTCGGCTTCAGATTCTTCTTCACTCGAGCTCTCTTCTCTGTACGTGTGTATCATACTTCTCTTAACAAAGACTCATGTACCGTAAATAGTGAATATTTCGTGTCTAAAATATTATTTTAAAGCCAGGCTGTCCGAAAATATTTTAACAACGAAATATTCGCGATTCACCTCAAACTATGGGTAAATATTTGGAAAGGATCATCACACATATAGATCTAAATGCTAGTACACGCATGAACACTGAATTTCTGCAACCAAATAACGTGAATGTACATGTAGCTAAGTACATCATAATATGGATATGTGAGGGTAGAAATTTTTTTTCTTTCCTGACTCACTTAGCCTCAGCTTCTTCCTTGGTTATCTGTTCCTTGAGTTCCTCCAGGTCTTTGGGGATGGTCCAAGTCGACTCCTTACTCTCGGAGTTGTAGTAGTAGACACGACCCGTGTCGCTCTTGTGTTCCTTCCAGGGACACTGAGAGAGAAGACGCTGTGTGTGTGTGTGTGTGTGTGTGTGTGTGTGTGTGTGAGGATTATGGTATGAGAGTGAATTAGAGCTAAGTACGACCCTAGTCAGAAGTCACAGAGAAA
Source organism: Cliona cf. orientalis (assembly GCA_963930775.1). Lineage (NCBI taxonomy): Eukaryota > Metazoa > Porifera > Demospongiae > Clionaida > Clionaidae > Cliona > Cliona cf. orientalis. The sequence continues at coordinate 8,919,003 of OZ005699.1, read as the reverse complement.
TGTACCAAACATAAATACCGTATAGCCAGAAATATTGGTGGGAATTAAATTTGGCGGTTGAGCCTAAAATGGCTATTGCAAGAATATTAGCGGATTTAAATTTGGCGGTTTGGTATGGGATCGCCATACGTATATATGCGAGTAGGAAATTTTGGCGGATTTTAATTTGGCGGTTGTAATATAGACCACCAAACCGCCAAATTTAATTCCCAACCAAATTTTCCGGCTATACAGTACATGCACATCTCATCCCCACCCCATTCCTTCGTCTTCCTCTCTTTTCTTTTCTCTCTCTCTCTCTCTCTCTCTCTCTCTCTCTCTCTCTCTCTCTCTCTCTCTCTCTCTCTCTCTCTCTCTCTCTCTCTCTCTCTCTCTCTCTCTCTCTCTCTCTCTCTCTCTCTCTCTCTCTCTCTCTCTCTCCTTACCTCTGCGTTAGTCTTGAGTTCATCCGGCTTCTGCCATGAGGACACCTTTGTCTCATTATTGTAGTAGTACATCCTTCCATCGGGAGCCTTGTGCTCAGTCCACGCTGTCCCCGGTTTCTTTTCCTAAGCAGCAGAAAAAATGACACATCTAAAATCACTTTAAAGGTTCTAAATTTGGGTGCTAGTCCTACATGATACTCCAAAACTACATGCATCACAATTTGCAAATTTTTATGACATGGTGTACATTTGATATGGACGAAATTTCTAGTGCAGTGCAAAAATTTCGCAAATGAAATTACGGAAGTCCCATACAAGGATACAAGTGTACATGTGTACGTACCTTCTTTTTCTTTTTCTTCTTCTCAGTTCCAGCATTTGGGGTCCCCCCTCCCCCTCCAATAGTTCCACTAGCATTCACAGCACCACCAGGAGCAGCTGGCATTCCAACGCCACCAGAAGTAGTTGTCATAGCAACGACAGGAGTAGACGAAGTAGTAGACACCAGTGGCGTAACCACACCCCCAGCAGTCGCCATACCAGAGGACATTGCCATGGGAACGCCACTGACTCCGCCCGCATGAGCTACAGAGGGAGGGGCTACGTTCATCGGTTTCTGTAACAACTGCTGAGGTGGTGCCCCGCTACCATATAAGGAAGTCGAAGGGGCGGCAGGAATAGAGGTAGCAGGTGCCGACATCATAGAAGAGGGCGTGGCCGACATTGGTGGCCCCACCCCCTGAGGTTGGAGATGGGGAGGCTGCTGTGGCGGCTGCTGTTGTTGTTGGGGGAATCCCCCAGCTGCACCACCGGGCATGGTGGGTGGAGCATATTGGGTCTGAGCTCCGCCCATTGTGGGTGTGGTCATCTGTGGCTGCATGGTGGGCGTTGGCATCAGTGCTGTTGGCTGCTGACTCTGCACTTGCTACAAATAGACAAAAAATTAATGTCATGTAATAGTTTAACAAGCTCTATATAGTAATGCAGTATAACGGGAAAGTTTTGGAGGGAGAAAGCTTTTACAGATCAGTAGGAAGTGAGCATTTCGTTGAGAAACCTTTTGCAGAATGCTAAATTTAAACATATAGGTAAGTGGGGCATGCTAAATTTCATGACATGCGGCTCTCAAGTCACAAAATTCGTGAGTTTTCTCCCTCAAATTTCCAGCTATACAGCAACTATTGTTAGATTTTCTTTGTGGTTCATATAATAAGTACTATACTCACCGACATAATTTGCATGGGCGGAGCAAAGGAAGGGGGAGGGGCCATGGACATAGCAGGAGGATAACCACTCATTCCCATCTGCAGAATAAAAATGTTATTTTACGTCAAGAAAATAATTATATACCTGTGTGCATGCAATCTGAGAAATTTACTATTTATAACCTATTGGTTTGAATTAGGTACTATTCTTCTCTTTTATATAGGAGTCTATAAAAATCCTTGAAAATCTTCTCTACGTGCACATGACATAAATTATATGAACATGTAAGCTTATTAGACATAGTAAAACTGCATAAATATCGCTTTACAATGTTTAGTAAGACAGAGTATCATCTCGTACACAAAGTGAGACATACCTGTCCACCATAGGGGGCCGGTGCACCGCTAGGAGGTCCAGATCCTTGAGGGGGGTGTCCAGGGGGCATCTGTTGAAATTGCTGATGGCCCCCTGGGTGCTGGGTAGGCTGAGCATGCATTGGTGGAGGGTAGCCTCCAGGGGGCGGTTGGAGGGGTAACCTCGGCGGGGGACCTCCCGGCATCCCGTGAAGGGGAGGGTAGCCAGACTAGAGGAGAATGGTAGTGCGCATTAAATAGAAAATATTGTTTGCTCGTGGTATTTAGTCTTTTTACGGGTACTGCTATAGCTTACCATATTCGCTGTTGCAGTATCGGTACCAGAGTATCAAATATAATACCGAGGCGTCCTGGTGAAAAGAGATATCATCCACAACACCTTTACACACGTGGGACATCAGTGCAAGTGACGACCATTTCCTAACAATAGCTCCTTGTTCAACGAACGAGACTACGCATGCGCAGAATGCACGTACACAAAATTGATAGATGAAAAATTTGATACAACCTAGCTACATGTATAATATTATTAAATCAGCTTTCTTTCTCCTCAATATTTCTAGCAATTCCTTCTTGCCCTATTTTCCTGAGTGCCTCCACCAGACTCCTCCATGTTGGCTCTCCACTCATATTCATCACACGGTCCTCCTTCCTCAGCCAGGCTGCGACTATCTCATCAGAGTACTTGGTCATCTTATGCAGTGTGCTATAAGAGAGTCCCAGAGCTCCTCCCACTGTATAAATGTGATTCTCATCGAGATTTTGTAGGTATTGGGTGACTTTGAAATGGTCTGAATTGAGGTCTGAAACAAAGAAAGCTTGATGTCAGAAAGCACAGGAGTATTAATTTGCATTGTACTTAGTTTAGTATCCAATCCAGTAGCCACTGCAGTGTTAGTTGTATTATCTGATTCGTATGACATCTGACTTAGACTGAGGTCACTAGAAAATGAATCATTGCAAAGCAATCGACTTCTCTTGATGGGTGGAGGACCTGGAATTAGTAATCACTATAATAATTATTATTGTAAATAAGTAACTGAGATAGTGTACCTGCATTTAGGTCTCTAGATGTCTGTAATCTCTCTTGAAGGCGCGAGGCGTCTGTATAATCATTCGTAATGGTTTAATATAATAATATAGTGAGTACAACACTTGAAGTAATGTGTATTTACACGTACCTCCAGCAGGAAGGTTGATGACAAAGACATTGTTAGGATACTTTGCTCCTATCAGATTGACTTGATGTTTTAAACTTGGGACCTTTTTCTTTTTTCCAGAAACTTCAGCAAATAATTGGCAGCATGGAGTCAACTTGCCCTGTTCAAACTTGTCCACCTGCTCCTTGGTCACCTGAGGTTGAAGCCAGTGAGGGAAGTTGGTTGCTATGCTGGGTGGATATGGTGTACACAAGAACTCACCACAGGACGTATCAGTGGTGTGATTTTCCAGCCATTGATAGAGAGGCCCTCCATGGGAATGTCCAGGGAGATGGCATCTGCCTCAAATTTTACTGGTTGGTGAGGGCCAACTAGAGCACCTTTCTCATTATATTCATTTTTTATCACCTACGTAAGTCATGTATACAAAGCAACAATAAATTATGAGCTATAATAATAATTATAATAATTCTTATCTATAGAAAATTTCTCACTGTTAGATGGGTCTCCTCGTTCCAGGTCACCACAAATTGTATTTCGCGATTTTCAGGTACTTCATGACTTGAAGGCATGTAAAAAATTCTTGAACAGTATTCCCTGTCCTCTGACCCCTCTTGTGTTACTCCCACTCCAGAGAAACTGTTCAGTTCAATGACTCCATAGGAGCTGTGGCTGGTGAAGTTACCCCCTGGCAGTTGTTTGAAGGTGTAGGGGAGCTGTTTCTGACTGCAAACAGCTCGAACAAAGCTTAGATTAGTAATATTCTCTGACTTAGCACAGTGCTGGATCTCCACTGTGATTGGTTTAGTGAACTTGCATACATCCTCACAGCGCAGCCAGAAGATGGCACTGACCAGATGGGAGTTCTCAGGGAACTCATACTGGCCAGCTAGAGAGGCCTTGATGTTGATGGTGCACTGCTCCATGCCTGCTGGCAGACAGCCCTTAGGGATGTTGAGCCTCAGGCCATAGCCAGGCCATGGGATTTGCTGACCATGAGAAGAATGGACCACCACAGTCATTTCTCCACACACTTCTACACCACGCAAGTTCCAGGTGGCTGTGGACATGTAGCTAGCTCCACAAACTATTGCAGTGATAGAATGAGATGACATACCAGTAGTGGGTTGAGCAGATGTTATCTCAGCTTTGGTCACTGGGACAGCTTCTTCTTGGATCTCCCTCTTCACTGAAAGGAGAACATGTTCTTGTTGTTCTTCAAGAGTAAGTGGTTCCTCTTCGAGCTCTGTTTTCACGCCAGGAAGGAGAGCAACTGGCTTCTCTTCATGTACAAACAGTATAGTATCATCTTCTACAAGCCCTACCCAATACAAAGCATACCTTAACTGGCTGGTTATGTATAATATTAATTAGCAACTAGTACATTGCAATGTCATGAATCCTGAATGAATGAATCTTAGTTTCTGTATAGCAGTACCGGTATACTTACATGTACAGCTGACAATATCTCGATAGTACTGAGTATCTTGTATTTGTACATTATTTCCAGGCAATCGGGTAAAAACGGATGGTGATAGAGGCAGAAGTGAGATAGGTGAGGTATCTCACCTATCTCACTTCTGCCTCGGTTTGGGTTTGGGTTTGATATTAGAGAGGCGCCTTAATTAGAACAGGTACGGTAGGCAGGAATGAGAAACTATAAATTTATGTCACCCAGTTACTCACATACCATAGAGGTGCTCTAGCAAACCGTGCTGTAAGGTATGGCTGTGCAATGGACCATCAGCTTCCTTTACAGGCTGTTCTGGCACATCTCCATAAAAACATGGAAGAACACTTTGACCACTCTCATCAAGAATACTGGCAGGTTCTACATTAGCACTTGGTCTGAGACATCGTCGAGACTGAACTAGAGGATGAGAAGAAATCATTTCTGGTGGTTGACTACTATAATGCTGGCTCAAACGAGGACTGCGTCGTGGATGGTCAGATCCTAATAGTTGTACCCGTCTATGTAGTGAAAGTATTACGTGAACTCCAATAATGTTTAGGTATAATTGTATCTCTCACCTTGCACGTCTAGTAGTCATGATGCAGCGATCTAGTTGTTCTATGGATTATAATATTATAGTGCAGTTCAATGATTCCATATGGAGTTGTTAATTTTCAAAATACACAAGTATGTTTAATGTCACAATCATGGGATAATGTGGCTAGCATGCATGATCATGTATTTAATAACAGTTACAGAGTACATGCTCACAAACATAGCCCATTAGTAACGTGCGCATGCGCAGATGGAAGCGGTTGCAGAGGCGAGATACGGTAAAATGACCTGGATATCGGATCTCGGACTTCGGGAGTAACAGCGAGAGTGTGGCCATAGCTACAGCAACTGTACAAGCCTATGATATTGATATTGATCAAGGGCAGCACAGACGGTGGGGCTATATATAGCCCCACCACTTCTCAGGGCATGGGGGCATAGCCCCACCACTCTGCATCACTCGTTTAACGAATGTGGTACGGGATCGTCAAGCGCGATTAGTTTTGCATAATCAGCGTCACCACATAATACAGAACGAAGGCACACTTAGAGTAATTTTATATGCATTTGTACCATGGTTGTAACATTCTGACCAATCAGATTGATTTTTAGAATATAGTTGTAACAAATACTGTGATCTGATTGGACACTCAGAGGTCTCTATTTCTCATAGAGACCTACAAGTTTTCATAGAGACCTACAAGTTCTCATAGAGACCTACAAGTTTCATAGAGACCTACAAGTATAGCCAAGGGCAAAGAAAGATGCACAGTGCAACAGTAGCCTAGTCCTCAGGTCAACTACCACGGTTACAGTTGCTATATTCTAAACCAGTTAGAGACCTCGTCCAATGGTCTCTACGCTTTTAAGAGACCCTCAGGCCCTTAGTAGCACCCTCGCTTCGCTCGGGATGCTACAGCCTCGGGCCTTCGGGTCTCTTAAAATGCGTAGAGACCTTGGACTTGGTCTCTAACTATTATATAGAAGGTGTCTAAATAAAATAGACACCTCCTAGGAGGTGTCTATCTAGATAGACACCTACCTCTGAGGCTATGAAATTTTACATGATCATGCCTGCTAGGGTAGTTATAGCATCTTTTGTTAGTGAAAGAGATAAAGTACAGAGCTCTAGTGCTATGCAGAGTACTCTATGCAGATGATTAGTGGGCAGGTCTTACTGCGTTAATTGAATGGGTGGAGCGAATGATTTGCCAAGTCAGCAGTAGTAAAAAAACTGAGCTGCACTCTGATTACCTCGAGTTAAAATCAAGATAGCGATGACATGGCAGGCCTTTTATACGCAGAGACGATAGTATTGTGGTTCTGAATGTCAAGGAAGAAGCTCGAGTTGGACAGAAAACGGCGTCGGCTCACTATGCATCGATGTCCAGCGTCGACTCGATCGATGACGATGGTTTGAACTGTTGCTAGGTACGCGCTCGAACCTTTTATGGCCGGCGCTGTAGTTGCTAGGCCATAGATACGTTGTCAGGACCACGTAGCCCATGGTACAAGTCGGTTACATCACTCGGTTCGGTCTCTACGCGATTTACACAGCCTCGGGCCTCCGGCCCTCGGTGTGTAAATCCCGTAGAGACCTCCACCTCGTGATGTAACCTATACGTGTTTAGAATATAGTTGTAACAAATACTGTGATCTGATTGGACACTCAGAGGTCTCTATTTCTCATAGAGACCTACAAGTTTCATAGAGACCTACAAGTATAGCCAAGGGCAAAGAAAGATGCACAGTGCAACAGTAGCCTAGTCCTCAGGTCAACTACCACGGTTACAGTTGCTATATTCTAAACCAGTTAGAGACCTCGTCCAATGGTCTCTACGCTTTTAAGAGACCCTCAGGCCCTTAGTAGCACCCTCGCTTCGCTCGGGATGCTACAGCCTCGGGCCTTCGGGTCTCTTAAAATGCGTAGAGACCTTGGACTTGGTCTCTAACTATTATATATTAATTTTGTATCCTTCAAACTCCAAAAGTGGGCGTGGCAAACCCAAAATTTTCGCCGCGCGCTTACGCGCGCAACTTCTAAACCCCACCACTTTCAATATACTTGTTCTGCCCCTGTTGATGACAGTGGATAGTTGCGCATGCAATGATGCCACAAGTAAGTTAGCACACTGTAGGCTATCCTGTTACGGTCCAAGTTCGGCAATGGTTTGAACGCACTCCAAATTCTAATTCTGAAGTCCGAGTTCCGAATTATATTGGCGCTCATTAAGGACCGAAGTTCGAGTTCCGAAGTCCGAGTTTCTAAATTTACGGCTCCGAAATCCTACTTTAATACTAGTATAGGTTACATCACGAGGTGGAGGTCTCTACGGGATTTACACACCGAGGGCCGGAGGCCCGAGGCTGTGTAAATCGCGTAGAGACCGAACCGAGTGATGTAACCGACTTGTACCATGGGCTACGTGGTCCTGACAACGTATCTATGGCCTAGCAACTACAGCGCCGGCCATAAAAGGTTCGAGCGCGTACCTAGCAACAGTTCAAACCATCGTCATCGATCGAGTCGACGCTGGACATCGATGCATAGTGAGCCGACGCCGTTTTCTGTCCAACTCGAGCTTCTTCCTTGACATTCAGAACCACAATACTATCGTCTCTGCGTATAAAAGGCCTGCCATGTCATCGCTATCTTGATTTTAACTCGAGGTAATCAGAGTGCAGCTCAGTTTTTTTTACTACTGCTGACTTGGCAAATCATTCGCTCCACCCATTCAATTAACGCAGTAAGACCTGCCCACTAATCATCTGCATAGAGTACTCTGCATAGCACTAGAGCTCTGTACTTTATCTCTTTCACTAACAAAAGATGCTATAACTACCCTAGCAGGCATGATCATGTAAAATTTCATAGCCTCAGAGGTAGGTGTCTATCTAGATAGACACCTCCTAGGAGGTGTCTATTTTATTTAGACACCTTCTATAAATCAATCTGATTGGTCAGAATGTTACAACCATGGTACAAATTCAATTAAATACTCCGAAATCCGCATTCCAAATCCTGCTTATTATACTCCGAAGTCCGACTTCCGAGCTGGCAGAAACTGTGTTGATCAGATGGCTCCAACTCTAGATGGTCATTATATAAACGCCGTTGCTATTTTTACGGCAGGAAGTCAATACATTCACTATGCAACGCGTTCACGCATGCGCATTTAAGATCGGCTCGTATCTCTTCAGCGAAGCTCTGCAGCAAGCTCTAGACTTCACCATGTAGCCCAAACCCCTACTAAAACCCTAAAACCCCACCCAAACCCAAACCCTGTTACGCTGCCGCCATTTACGGTGCGGTAAAAATAGCCACTAAGTTATATAAATTATTACCCTCGTTCCCATGCATGCCACTCCCCTTTTCTTTTATAGCTGGTCTATGTATCAGCGGTAGCTACTAAAGATACCGTGAATTAAGGACCGAAGAGGGGGCCAGTGGGTTCAGAGGGCTTGAGCACCCCCTCAGCTCTACCAGCTCAGTGGCTCCATTCAACCGTTACTAATAATCAATAACTAACAGTTACTCCCGAAGTCCGAGATCCGATATTTTCGCTTGTAACGTCCCGAAGTCCGAGATCCGAGATCCGATATTTAGATCATTTTACTGTATCTCGGATTTCGGAAACGATACCGCGATATCCGATATTTTTAGCTTCGTATGTCAGATTCGGAGTGTCCCTCTGGGCCACTATACTGAGCCTTGTAGTGCGGACTTTCTCTCCGCCCGCGCCGCGCGTTCATAGCAACCGGGCACTTCCAAGACGTGTATCCATGCCCTCATGTAATGACACGGACTATATAAGAAAATTGTCGCTCTGAAAAATATTTTTCGTTGTATATTATGCACATACACATAATTTGGGTATTATCAAGGGCTTATAGATTAAGCCCTTGGTATTATGTACACATACATAATAATATACGCCGAATAAGTGAGCAAAGGCTATTATTGGTAAATGGGCATACTTTCTTCCTTGATTGATATTTGTGATAGTTCTTCAAGCTCTTTGTTTCTATGCTCAATGTCAGAAATCCTCTGCTGTTGTGTAGCCATTTGCTGCTTCAATTGAAAAATCACGTCATCTCTCGACCGTATCTGCTCATCCACTTCTTCATCTCCTAGAACACAGCACACACGCACATGCAATGAGAGTAGCTACAGCTGACACTATTCCCCCCAGCTCACCTTGTTTTCCTCTAGTAGGAGAGAGATCCTCTGTTGCTCCGGCACTGAGGTAAGTCTCCATCCTCTGGGCTAGCTCATCCTGGTGGAGGAGACGAATAATCAGGAAAAGATTTCGCCATGATGGAGATGGCCACTGTATATCGCTTGTCCACTTGTTTAACAGTATATTCAGATCATTAATGATCATTGTCGATGTCAGACCAAGGATGCTCTGAATGTGATGAGTGTAGTCACTCAGTGTTGACATCACTGGGATACCAGCAGCTGATTCCAGTAAAGACAAGGCTCTCCTGGTAAATGGACTGTCTGGATCAAAGGGTGTCACTGCAGTATGAATGAATGTATTACTATATACCTATATTATATAGAATTGCAAGCACGCGAGCATGTACAAACTGTGGAGGGTGATCATGAAGTGGTAGGACATGGGCTACTCAATTAGGGGCGTAGGAACAGGTCCGGCAGATCCGGCGGCTGCCGGACCAATACTGAGCCTGCTTTCATGATACAATTGAAAACTATATTCATGAAATTTAGCTAGCACTCTGCTCAAAGTTCTGAATAGCGCTCACTTTTAATAATACAAGCATGTGGAAACAGGCTCGGGAATGAACTTTGACCTATTTGCCTGGTAGCAATGCAAACTACTACACAGGCAAAGAATTCTCCTGAAAGTGAATGCTAACTGAACTGCTTTTTTTTTTTTGGGGGGGGGGGGGGGGGGGGGGGGGCACATCATGCCTGACCAACCAAAATTTGCTTCCTACACCCTGCAAATATGAAAGTTTGAAATCTTAAAACTTCAGTTGCTCTAAGTCATTGTTTTGTATTTCATACATGGCATTTCCAGGCCATCCCTACTTATAGAGCCTACTGACTCTATGATAAATATACAAGGGCGGAGAACAGGTAGCAAAAGTGGGGGGGGGGGGGGGGGGGGGGGTTTGACTCAGTACTGTGACAACAGTTAGGCTATGGGCATATGCCCACAGCCCACCTAGGGGGGTCTGGGGGCATGCTCCCCCAGAAAATTTTGGAAATTTCGACTCTCTGAGAGCGTTTCTGATGCATATGGCAGCAATTTTTGAACTGCAATTTCTACTCGAGCACTCTTTTGCAAACACCAGAACTATGTTGCTGTAGTTTTGTAGTATGGCATGTGATAAAATGGGGGGGGGCTGAAGCCCCCTCTGCCCCCCCCCCCTATTTCTCCGCCCCTGTTATAGATAGCTGTATGGCTATTAGACTTACATTTGAGTCTAGATAGGAATCCTTTTTGTCTACTGACAATCATCAACTCCTTGGAGGGGAGAAGTATAGCACAGGGAGTGGAAATACTACGAAGATAAATTGATGTTGATGGAGCATTTCCCATGTGTACCCAGGACTGGGTGAGGGGGGAGTAGGCATAGAGAGATAGTGAGATGGAGGTACCAGTTGATCCTTTTACTACTGTAACTAGCCTGTTTCCAAACACAGCAGGACAGCACCATCGATTAGGAGCATCGGTCAGTCTCTTCCATAGAGATGACGGCTGTGAGGTCTCACTGGGTCGACAGCTGGCTAGGAGCGAGTCCAGGGAGGCAGAATAAACAATTCCTCCACTTCCAATCAGATACCAGTGACCATTGAAGATAGTGGACTTTATGAAGTGCAGCTGCTGAGGTGGATGTTGTGCACTTGCCCAGTGATGACCATTGTACACATAAACTTCGTTAGCACTAATCACCAGGAGATGGTTTCCATGACTCACAACAGATGGATTATCACATGATATTGGCATAGGAGGAAGAGTAGTTTCCTTCCACTGACCACCTTTACTCAATATCCACAGTTCATTGGTGAGTTCACCACCAACTTTCTCACCAACATACTTCCTCCCTCCGACTAGTACCAGCTGGGAGTGGTAGGTGGTGAGGCCAAACCAGTACACTGGAGTATCCAGTGTAGTCCATGTATCAGTAGCTGGGGTGTAGATATAGAGCCTGGCTGCAGATCTGAAACTTCCTGATGTTACTCCTCCAGCCACATAGACCTTGTCCTTCAGCTGCACTGCATGGGCAGTATTACCAACATCCACAGGTGGTCTCATACACTCCCTCCACTCCAGTGAAGCTAAAGGGTCGAGGATATCAATCTGGACAAGACAAATCATTTCATGGCTTAGATCTTACACCAATTAAATTATACCTGCTTACCGGTTGATCCATCTCCATTGATCTCTTAAGCTGCTACATAGCTCTGCGTTCAAAGGTTACTCTGACGCGCCCCACCCCCAAACTATGATAGGGGTGTGGCGTGCACGTATGTTTGGTAAAGGTCGTCATTCTAGCTACTTGCAATTGAGCGGGGATACATGTACAGATAATGACATTGGGGGGGGGGGGGGGGGGGGTGCTGTATGTCCTGGGCACGAGATTCTAGCTATCATAGAACCGCATTGACCTAGAATATTATTGATGTAGAGAATGTAAGCATAATTTCTGATGGAATATCACTAGTCTTGTCTTGTGTGGTGTTGGCTAGTTTTGGTGTGGGGGGACATGATACTTGGTTCTCAGTTGATTAGCAAGGTTCTGGTCTCCTAGCACTTCAACAGCCTCAGCAATGGCTGCCCAAGAGGGAGGAGGGGGAACCCCCTTCAGCCAAATCATCAGCATCTCACGAAGACAATCATCAGGTGCATGATTTTCAGCAGTCTTGATCGCATCCAGTCTCCCCGTATCTATGTCAAGGAGGACACCAATGTTCATCCACTTTGAAGCTTTGCTGTAGAGTTCCCTTAGGAGATCTTTTAGCTTTGGTTTCACTGCAAAGAATATAAACATTGCGTCGTACTTATTAAATTTGCCTGCCCATATTAGGTAAAGCGAGGTTTGTGTTACAGGGCGTACCCTGCCTGAGGTGGGGCTTGTTAATTTTTAGCTCCGTGAGGCCTATCCCTGTGCTCTATGATGCCACACCTGAGTGTTTTGTGGAATGTGTATGGCCAGGCCTCCGCCTTCCTTCCCCTGCATCTGTTTCCTTGGAGATACAAGTGATGGGGATAGGCTCTTGTCCCCATTTGGTCCTCAGGCAAGGTTCTGGTCACAACCGGTTGGATCGGTTGGATGAGATTTTGTGAGGCTGGAGGTGGGAGGGTGGGAGCTTTTGTTAGCAAGTCACAACGTTTTGTTGCTGCCAAAGCCTTGATAGTCGACTGAGACTGAGAAATGACAAACTGGCAGGAGCTGACTAGCATTAGATTTTGGCACGCTTCGCCCTGCGCATGCGCACTTGCCATCAAGCATACGTGCAGTGTACATGCTGCCCCGCCCCCTAGTTGGCACACCCTCCTTTGGTTAACTCGGGTTAAACAACGTTTCAACCCACATTTACGCACAAAAAGAACACTAATTTTTTTATCCAATATTATATACATGTACCAGTGTTTCATACAGAGGGTGGGGTGCCCTGGGATTTCCCACCCCAAAGCTCAAGTTTCCCCCCTCAAGATTTTCTCTCACTGCTATACTTTGTATTACTTTCCCACCCCAAATGGCATCAGCTCCCCAACATAGTTATCTCAAAAGCCATGGTTCTGTATGAAACACTGTGTACATGTACATGCATGATTATTACCACTCACCTAGCTTTGTATCCAGGCCATTGGCTGAAGATGCACCAGAAGCAGATGGTTCAGACAGTCTAGTTCTCTTGCTGGGAGGGGGACCTTGACAATCTGTTTTTAATAGTGGTATTATCAGAGTGAGTGGTTAATTTTGTCTAGTATACTTGCTGCAAAGTCTCCAAATGTCTTTGCCGGTTGAGAATTAGGATCTGGAAAAAGGGGATGGGAGAAAGGAGTATGCATGAAGCTATTGTAATGTCATGGTTGGCATAAAATAATACATACCTTCAGCAGGAAGGTCAATGGTGAATACATTGTGTGGATATTTAGCTCCTTCTAACTTGACTTGATGACTCAATCGTGGGATCTTCTTTCTCTTTCCAGAGACCTCGGCCTTTAGCTGGCAGCATGGAGTGGACTTGCCCTCTCTAAAGTTGTCCACCTGCTTCTTGGTCACCTGAGCAGTGAGGGAAGTTGGTTTCTATGCTGGCTGGATATGGTGTACACAAGAACTCACCACAGGGCGCATCAGTGGTGTGATCTTCCAGCCTTTGATAGAGAGGCCCTCCATGGGAATGTCCAGGGAGATGGCATCTGCCTCGAATTCTACAAGTTGGTGTACACCAAGTATAGCGCCTTCTTTGTACTCCTTTTTTACCTCCTAGAGAGAGCAATAGCCTAACTGCAGTTGTATTGCATTGATAACTAACTCACAGTGAGATGAGCTTCAACATTCCATGACACTACAAAATGAATTTTACACAGAGTAGGCTTTCCAAGATAGAAGAGTTGTGAACAGTATTCCCTGTCCTCTGACCCCTCTTGTGCTACTCCCACTCCAGAGAAACTGTTCAGTTCAATGACTCCATAGGAGCTGTGGCTGGTGAAGTTACCCCCCGGCAGCTGTTTGAAGGTGTAGGGGAGCTGTTCCTGACTGCAAACAGCTCGAACAAAACTCAACTTAAGATTAGTAACATTCTCTGACTTAGCGCAGTGCTGGATTTCCACTGTGATTGGTTTAGTGAACTTGTGCACATCCTCACAGCGCAGCCAGAAGATGGCACTGACCAGATGGGAGTTCTCAGGGAACTCATACTGGCCAGCTAGAGAGGCCTTGATGTTGATGGTGCACTGCTCCATGCCTGCTGGAAGACAGCCCTTAGGGATGTTGAGCCTCAGGCCATAGCCAGGCCAAGTGATTTGCTGACCATGAGAAGAATGGACCACCACATGCACTGTCATTTCTCCACACACTTCTACACCACGCAAGTTCCAGGTGGCTGTGGACATGTAGCTAGCTCCACAAACTATTGCAGTGATAGAATGAGATGACATACCAGTAGTGGGTTGAGCAGATGTTGTCTCGGCTTTGGTTATTGGCACAGCTTCTTCCTTGATCTCCCTCTTTACTCCTCGCTCTTTTTCAAGAGTTAGTGGTTCCTCTTTGAGCTCTGTCTTCACGCCAGGAATTCCTGGTTTAGTATCTTTCTGATCATCTTCTACGAGCACACACACACACACATACGTTATGTGTACACATACACTAAACAAGCAAGCAGAGGCTATTGTTGGTACAAATCAATGGATATACCTTCCTCCTCAATCGGTATTTGGGATAATTCTTCAAGTTCTTTGTTTGTATACTCAAGATCAGCAATCCTCTGCTGTTGTGTAGCCATTTGCTGCTTCAGTTGAAAAATCACGTCATCTCTCAACCGTATCTGCTCATCCACTTCTTCATCTCCTAGAACACAGCACACATGCAGGATTTCATCCAGTGGGGGGGGGGAAGCTTCCCCCTCAAAACACCCAGCTTCCCCCCCCCCCCCCCCCCCCCCCCAAAAAGAAAGAGAGAAAGAAGAAAAGAGGAAAAGGAGAGAGAGAGAGAGAGAGAGAGAAAGAAAGAGAGAGAGGTGCATGGTTGGGGAAGGGGAGCATGTATATTTTTGCGTCCCATTGCAAGTGATCAGTATAGTCTCCTACTTCATGACTCAATTATTTAAGAGCACTAGATAAAATTATGCAATACCTCAGTGACATCAGAAAACACAATCATTAATCCATATCATGCTTAATTGGGGGAGGGGTCACGGTGCGTGAAACTGCCATGCCCACTTCTCCCCCAAAAATTTTTTTCTGGATGAAACCCTGACATGTAATGAGAGTAGCTACAGCTGACACTATCCTCCCAGCTCACCTTGTTTTCCTCTAGTAGGAGAGAGCTCCTCTGTTGCTCCGGCACTGAGATAAGTCTCCATCCTCTGGGCTAGCTCATCCTGGTTGAAGAGACGAATGATCTGGAGAAGATTTCGCCATGATGGAGCTAACCACGGTATGCCGCTTATCCAATAGCTTAACACTCCCTTCAGATCAAGGTTAGTGGTCATTTGTAGACCAAGGATACTCTGAATATGGCGAGTGTGGTCAGTCAGTGTTGTCATCACTGGGATACCAGCAGCTGATTCCAGTAGAGACACAGCTCTCAGGGTAAATGGACTCTCGGGATCAAAAGGTGTCACTGCAATACAAATGAGTTCATTATACTCTATTACCGCATTATAGTCGCGGCTACTATTAATCTCGACCTTGCTGGAGTGCTGCTACTAATCAAGGGCAGCTCTTATTCTAGATCTTCATTAATATTGGAGTGATACTTGAAGTTCTTAACAGTGGCGATTTTAGGTTTATCTATAGAGGGGGCCTGAGTGAAGTATTATCACTATAATTAATAATTATGATGCACAGAATTGAGTGAGAAATTCTAGCGAAGTGCAAATAAACACATAATATTAGCATGTGACCAACAAAGGTACAATAACAGGGCAGGCCTGTGCCCCCTCAGGCCCCCCTTTAAATCCGCCACTGCTTCTTAATGCGATAGATTATGTTTTTAGGACTGCTTTTTGAATAGTCGAGAAATGATTGAAAATAAGTAGCAGAACCAAGGTAAGGATGTCTTCTGTAATGCTTTTATCTCAGAACTTATAGCTACGAATAACAATGCAAGTAGTTTTATGATGATCAATGGAGTAGGAACTTCGGGGGGGGGGGGGGGACACTGCCCCCCTCCCCCCCAATAATCAGGCTTAATACACAGCCCTTATGTATGTATTCTCATCATGTATCACTTTCCTCGCAAAAGTCTGGTTTTAAATTACCAAAATACGACCTCTACATAAGAATAATTGTGGTGAGTAATCAAAGCCACACCCACAACTTGTATCGGTGGTCCTCGCAACACGTAATTGCTTCCTACTCCACTGACAGTAATAAACTTACACGTGAGTTTAGATCGGAATGCTGTCCATTCATTTACAATCATCAACTCATTGAAGGGGAGAGGTACAGCACAGGGAGGGGAATAAATCGGTATTGGTGGAGTATCTCCCATGTATTTCCAGGCCTGGGTACCGGTGAGGGAGAGGTAGGCATAGAGAGATGATGATCCTTCCACAGCAACCAGCCTGTTTCCAAACACAGCAGGACAGCACCATTCACTAGGAACATCGGTCAGTCTCTTCCATAGAGATGATGGCTGTGACATTTCACTGGGTTGACAGCTGGCTAGGAGCGAGTCCAGGGAGGCAGAATAAACACAGGTTTTTTGTGATTCATGCAGTATTATTCCCATCAGATACAAGTGACCATTGAAGACAGTGGACTTGACGGAGTTCAGCTGCTGAGGTGGATGTTGTGCACTTGCCCAGTGATGACCATTGTACACATAAACTTCGTTAGGAATACCATTAGCAATCACCAGGAGATGATCTCCATGACTCACAGCAGATGTATTAGTGCATGGTGTTGGCATAGGAGGAAGAATTTCCTGCCACTGACTATCTTCACTCAATGTCCACAGTTTATTTGTAGCTTCTCCCAAAACATTTGGACCAACATACTCCCTCCCTCCAACCAGTACCAGCTGGGAGTGGTAGGTGGTGAGGCCAAACCAGCACACCGGAGTGTCCAGTGTAGTCCATGTATCAGTAGCTGGGGTGTAGATATAGAGCCTGGCTGCATATCTGAAACTTTCTGATGTTGCTCCTCCTCCTATATAGACCTTATCATTCAGCCACACTGCATCGGCATCACCAATATCCACAGGTGGTCCCCTACACTCCCTCCAATTCAGTGAAGCAAAAGGGTGGAGGAGATCAATCTGTAGTTACAAGACAAACCACCTCAAGGATTAGCTACTTACACCAGTTTAATAATAACTGTTTACTTTTTGATCTATCTCCATTGATCTCTGCTCGATCGAGCTGCTAGCCTTGTGTTTCAAGTCTGGGCTACTCTCTCGCTTTCACCACACGTGGCATCATAGTATTGTGGTGGCATGGTGCAATTCTGATAATACGCGGAGCATGCTCACGCGCATGCGCAGTGGCGATCGCGACCATTTATTATGTATACAAGTTTTCATTATCATGTATATTATACTTCACCATCAGATGAAAATGCAGCAAAACAAGCACCATTATTATTTTTGCATCACACATAAAAAGGCAATATTAACACAATTTTTTGTCCATTGACTATAATACTGATAGTAATAATTGTTTAACCAACACTCCAATTGGAAGGGCACTGATCATTAGAGACACATTCATTTCCTCCCTCTTCCAATAGAATGGTGTCACCAGCACAAAAGCAACCTGCAGCCCGGATGGAGATGATGGATTAAATTTTTTACGATTTACAATGCTGATTCATAATCACAGATCATTACAGCTAATTTTATGTCCCGGATCTTCTCGCTATACGTACATACCTTGCACACATTGGAGAGTGCATGGCCTCACTTGCATATCCTTTATATTCTCACAGGTGGTGGGACAGGCAGTTCCACACTCTTTATAGACCATTCCCTCCGGACACTCTTCCTCTGGTAACACTGTTGTATTGACGGCTGGGCATTCATCAGGAGCTATGCATTTGTCACCTAGCTCAACAGTACCAGAGGGACAGAAGCAACCTGAGATAATGAAGATAAACCATGGCAGTGACCTGAGTGATTCTATAGTGCTAGTATGAGCATGATAATTCAGACTTTAATAGCCTAATAATATGGATCCATGGAGCCCAGGATTCACATTCATTCATTTATAATAATAATAATATTATCATTCATTTGTGTCTGTGTTGTCAACTTGATAGCAGCCAAACTGTATGTACTAGAGCACCATAGCATAGACTGACCCTTCCGTATGCATGCATACTTCACCATGAAAATTAATGGTAGCTACAAACTAAGTATGACATTTTGTTATGAGATGTGGTTTACCTTGGACACATTCAAAGGTGCAAATACGAATCTCATCCTTGTTCTTGCAGGTGGTGGGGCAGCTGGTGCCACACTCCTGGTACTCCTTACCATTGGGGCACTCAAACTCCTCAGTTTCTAACACGATCATGTGTGTGCATGAAGTCAATAATTTTTGTAATGTGGATAATAGCTATAATAATAAGATGTTCAGTTGATCCCTTTAAACTGCATGATCATAGGGTTCACTTAGGCACAAAATTTCAACTCGGGATGCATGCGCTCATCAGCTCCCAGGCTGCTTCACCCTTGCGCTTTGATTATACATATCTCTGATGCCCGTGATAAGTTAGTATGATTGTAGAGACCATATATTATTATATAGAGCTCAATAAATCATTTAATACTGCCTTGACATAATACGCGGCTATGTATTGAGACCTCTCACCATTTCCACCGCTGCATTTGGCTTCACATTCCTCCACTGTCTCAAAGTTGTTATCATTTCCACGGCAACCGCCGTAGACGAACTGCTCACACTGCTCAGAGCTCTCGTTGTAGAAGTAACGACGGAAGTAGCCTTTACAAGGACCGGTCTCGGGTGGGAGGGAGCAAAGGTCAGCCTCAAGTTCACACTCTTCTGGTACCACACATGAGTCACCCTTCTCCACATAGCCTTTGGGACAGAAGCAACCTGTGTATTCAACAAGAACACAATATCATCATGCATATGGCTCAATAATTCATTTTTGACATACATCCATTTGCTGTCGGCTACACTTAACTGGCTACTTTAATTAATGGAAAGCTAAGCATGAGATGTGGTTTACCTTGGACACATTCAGAGGTGCAAGTACGATTCTCATCCTTGTTCCTGCAAGTGGTGGGGCAGCTGGTGCCACACTCCTGGTACTCCTTACCATTGGGGCACTCAAATTCTTCAGTTTCTAATGCATGATCATGTGTGTGCATGAAGTAAAATTTGATAATGTTTGTAATGTGGATAGAAGCTCTAATAATAAGGGCTCTTGAAATTAATGTTCATGGATCAGTTGATCCCTTTAAATTAAATTGTATGAAAGTGTTCACTTAAGCACAAAATTTCAACTCGGGATGCATGCGCTCATCATGCAGCTCTCAGGCTGCTTCACCCTTGTGCTATATGGTGCAATGAATCACTATGTTATAAATATCCCTGTTGCCCATGATAATATTAATGTGTAGACTCAATAAATACTGCCTTGGCATAATATGCAGCTATGTACTGAGACCTCTCTCTCTCACCATTGCCACTGCTGCATCTGGCTTCACATTCCTCCACTGTCTCAAAATTATTATCATTTCCACCGCAACCGCCGTAGACGAACTGCTCGCACTGCTCAGACCTCTTGTTGTAGAAGTAACGAGGGATGTAGGCTAGGCAGAGACCGGTCACGGGTGGGAGGGAGCAAAGGTCAACTTCAGGTTCACATTCTTCTGGTACCACACATGAGTCACCTTTCTCCACAAAGCCTCTGGGACAGAAACAACCTGTGTATTCAACAAGAACACAACGTCATCATGCATATTATGGCTCAATAATTCATTTTTGACACACATCCATTGACTATCAGAATAATGAGCTAGCTTGCTATGATTGCATGCATGGTCCTGTAATCGGAAGAACTTAGCCTCTTAAGGGGCAAACTGTGATATGTATAACCCTCCGAATATAATATCATGGTAATAATATTCAGAACAAGCTGTGGTGTCACATGCATATTTGTATGAGAATTTACAATGTCATCACTCCCCCTCTATAGTCTATGATGTCATTGGTTTCTTACCTGGCACACACTGTAGAGTGCAAGGGATGACATCATCATCCTTATTCTCGCAGGTCAGAGGGCAAGCCGTACCACACTGCCTGTAGACTTTTCCCTCAGGGCACTCCTCACCTCCAACGGACGGACACTCGTCACGATCAACACACTTTGTCTCTCCATCTTCCTCCAGCAGCAACTTGTCTCTCGGACAGAAGCAACCTGCAGCGATATTAATGGGGATGACCCTTAATTAGCTGCACAGATAGTCTGGCCAGCTAGACCCACTCCCCCTCTCCTATATTCATTATGCTGAGGTAAATTCAAACTAATTATTATCCCAGTATGTGCTTTATTATTATGAATCGATAATAATATTATTAGCAAATCTTAATATAACTACCAAGATGTTTACCTGTTACACACACAGCGACACAGTTGACATCCTCGTCCTTATTCTCACAGGTAACGGGGCATGCGCTTCCACACTGCCTGTAGACCATGCCCTCAGGACACTGCTCCTCCTCAACCGCTGTTGTGTTAGAGGACGAGCAATCTTCAGGAGCTACGCACTTGTCACCAAGCTCAACAGTACCAGCGGGACAGAAGCAACCTGTAAAATAAAAAAAGTACTTTAGAATTTTTGAGAATAATAGATCAAGAGAAAGGCTATGCACTGATTGAAGACTCAGAGTAAAATTTGTAATATTATGTACCTTGGACACATCTCAGATTGCAGATTCGTATTCCTTCGTCTTTGTTGTCACATGTTTCTGGGCAGTCAGTGCCACACTCCTGGTATACCTTCCCAGTTGGGCACACTGTACATGTAGACACGAGAATACACAACCCAGTAGACAACGTAAACATTCACATGCGTAAACAATTCAGACAAGAGTTGTCTGGGTCTCATTCCAGTAATGATTGAGGGAATATTGGAAACAAAAATCATTATGGTTCCATGCACTGCACAATGGGATAGTTAAAATTTTCATGGTAGGGGAGTGATAAAAGTACAGTACATACAGCAATCGTCAAGTGAATTTATAGAAAAAGAATCAGTTTCAAAAGCTTTCCAATGAAAAATTTTCCAAATCTCAACAGTTTACCTTTGCAGGCTTTTTCACACTCTTCTTGAGTTGTGAACCTGTTCTGGTTCCCGTCACAGCCTCCGTAGGTGAACAGCTCACACCGGCCGGAGTCAGAGTTGTGGTAGTAGCGAGGAATGCTGGCTCGACATCTGCCTGTCTCAGGGGGCAAGGTGCAAGGATTAGAGCAATTGGAAGGACATCCTGAAGCGAACAGTTATCATAATAATTAATGACAGTGTATACAGTGGAATCCCTCTATTATTGTGGCCACCATTGGAGAATGAAGCTTTGGTCATACAATATTATAGAGCGGTGGCCTAATGTCTCAGTTTTTTTAATGGTGATGAAGTTGGGACCAATGTGAGTGGCCGTTATTGACAGGATGGCTGCTCATCAGCCTGGGGTGGCCATTAAGAGTTATTCCACTGTATATAAATAATTAACTATGTAACCTATAAATTTAATTCACAATCATCTTACTGCAAGCTGGTATCTTCTTGTTAACAGTTACTCCTTCCTGAACCATAGTATCTCCATTACATGCCGAAAATATCTCTCCTTTCTTCCCTCTAAAGTATGAAATCTCCACTACTCGACTGCCATAGTTGAACTCTGCAGTTGACTTTGCCCTCCCGGCATTCAGTACACTGTCCACCTGACTGAAGTAGAGGCTGATGGCATCAGTGTCCTTCTGTTCAAACCCTTTGAGGTAGTAGCAGCCATCACTGCATGTCATGTTGACCTTGTAGCGAATCAGAACACGCTGGCCACGCCTCCCTGCATGCAGGATAAAAGCAGCATACAATCATGGCTTAGTATTTGATCCAGGAGATCACTCGCCGATAGATTGTTCAACGATTGACATTTGTACTTCAAAGCTATAATAATATAATATTAGCTATATTATATAGATGAATGCTAGTTGTAATCATATTATTATTTTGGCTGACTAAGCTAGGTGTGGACACTGTGGCCACTTTAAAAATTGGCATGGACCAGGTACACTCTGTACTATAGTAATTGTGCACTGGGATTTGAAATTTTAACAATCTGCTTTGTCAGCTCATGTATGGTCATGACCTACTATCCAGGCTACTGTCTTCATTGGCTCATTAATATTGTGTTCCCATAATGTCACATCTGGCAAGCATCATGATTATATTTAATAAGTCACCTCATTTCTTTGAGCCATGTGTCAAAGTTTAAGTTAACCTTTCAATGAATATCATTGGTAGTATTACCTCAGAGGATGTGATCATGAATGATCAAAAATCAATAGGACTTCTTTTGAGGCTTTTCACATGTCAGTACCCCCACTCCTAAAACTCAATTTTACCATGCTCGTGATAAATTATTGCAGGTAAATTCAGTGAGGGATTAGGGTTCAGTTGGTAGCCACAACTTCCATATTAATTTTATTGTCTGTTTACTAAAATTTAATCATACCAAACGTTTCACAAGATGTATGCTCAAGGCTGACAATCTCGCAGTCCGAATACAGTGGAGGTGGCTGGTAGTTGTTCATTATTTGCTCCTCCACTTGAGAAGCGAGCTGTGGCAGAGCCAGCAGTCCATCCTCACTGCAGACAGCTAGCCCGGAGGTTCTCCTAATCTGAATAGTGATGGGGACCTCCCTCATAGGCTGAGGCAGGCAGAGATCTGTATCAATGAAAGAAATCCTTGAACAGAGTTTATTTATTAATGATTGTAATACTTCAGTTTAGACAGTCTTTGAGCTCAGACTGCTTTTTCTATAGCACTAATATTTTCGATAAAAGCTTATAGCTACCTGAGAATTGAGCATTGGCTGGTGATGCACACAGAATTATTGTAGCAAGAATCAAAAACAAAGATACAGTCTTCATGTTTCCGGATCTGCTTCTATCGATTCTGTAGCTGCTTAGTGTCTGCTGCTGTTTTTACTACGCTTATAATAGCATAGAGTATGACTTTATATGCCGTCACAACAAGTAATGAGCTCGAGTACTGGTCGAGTATCGGTGTACTTCCGGTTCATTGATCAGCGTATGCATGATGCGTGCAAATCATTATGATGTCATCACTACGTAGACCATGGAAGACTGGACAATAGAAGATTGCATTGTGATTGTGACCATAATTTCATGAATCAGCGCATGATACGTATAGTGCATGTGGCCACCAGTCATCACTATATTAATATTATAATGGAAGATAACTCAAAATGCCATTGGCATTGTGATTGCGACTAATGATATTATATCATGCATGATTCATGCATGGCTCAGCCATAGTTCAGCACATGATGTCTACCCACCATCATTACCCACAAGCTACACCAATGGAAGACTCAGAGATGATGAGCTTGAGGTAACAATGCCATTCTGATTGTGACTGCAAGCCTATGAAATAATAACTCCCAGTTTACTACTGATTTCCATACATGTATTGGAACACAAATTCTGAATCCCAGGGCCAGGATTGCAGAGAAGACAAATATAGCTAGCTACTATTCTTGGTGCTGTGTGCGTGCATCCAAGTGTAGAATATAAGGCGGCATACACAGTCATGACTGTCACAATGGTATAGTAAAACCTATTCATGTGACAGCTGATCATGATTCCTGATAGAGTAATAGACCATATTATTAAATTAATCAGATTATAGCTACATCCCCCAATGATCAGATCTATGAACTGTAGATTTAAACCTTGTCTGTAGCTAATCCGCTCGAAGACAATGAATAGGTGCAGTATTTACTCACTGAGAATACTATTCGTCTTCTCGTTGGCATTTGCTATTGGCCATGGCGAAGAATTCATCACTGTTGAAGTCAACTGCTCTGATTTTAATGCTACTTCAAGAAATTGCTTTGAGCTAGATGAAGCTCTCATGAACACGGTATCAGGAATGACGTTGTATCTACAGCCTGGAACACACATAATCCGCAATTCAACCATTCTGAGAAACATGTCGAATATCTCGATTGTCGGACAGGCCGCAGCTGAGGATCGGAACGTGACAAAGCATGACGTCATTATCACCTGTGCTGAAGGACAAGGCCTCCTCTTTTCACAAATTTCTGGCCTTCTGCTAAAAGATGTCACCATTTCTGAATGCGGAGTGCAAGATGAGGCACTAAATGAAACCATCAATATTGTCTACGATCACATACAATTTATTGTTCGAATATCTCCTTTTATCCGGATTGCCATCTTTATGGGACTCTGTGAAGATGTAGTGATGGAAAATGTTACAGTCACAAATACTACCGGAATAGGACTCGTTGGAGTGAACATTCTCGGCCAATCGCAATTGTATGGTGTTGAATTTACGTACAATCGGCACTATTCGTGTTACCCGGTGAATGTTTACGATGAATTAGTAACGGGTGGTGGGGTTTATTTTTTCTACGGTAATCCCACATCGTCTAATGGAACACGCATTTCAAATTCAACATCAGAAACAGCATCATTATTGATCACTGAATCACAGTTTGTGTTTAATTCTGACTGCAGCAGGATATCCGATGTTGAGGCTAATTACAGGTACATCCTCGCTAGTAATCCCAATGTTTTCTATCGCATAGGTGGAGGAGGAGGTCTATCAGCATTTCTTGCACAAACTGACTACTCTATAAACGTAACCGTTTCATCGACAGAGTTCTCCATGAACAGTGCAAGGTACGGAGGTGGGGCACATGTTGGGCTATTCGCTGGCATAGCTCTCGGTACTACGATCAATTTCATGGATTGTTCCTTTGAATCTAACAGTGGCGTTCCTACTCTGAATGAAGCCACAGGTGGAGGGGGTCTGGCTGTCTTCACGGGACTGACGAATCCCCTTCACGCCCACGTCTCTCTTCCCTCTAACGAGGTCATCGTCCACATCGTACGCAGCCATTTTGTGGGAAACAATGCCACCAAAGGAGGTGGTCTTTTCACGTTTTCTCTATTCGATTCGTTACCCTCTCTCTCGGATATTCCAGAAGCCGACACATTTGATACGATATTCATTCTGCACGACTGCAATTTTCTTCGCAATGCTGCACCTTACGGCGCAGCACTGTCACTGCAACAGAGGACTGCCTATGGATATGACGGAAAAGTTGTTGCACTGATTACCAATGTGAATGTATCCGAGAGTGTATACCCAGCTGGAGGGCGGGGACTATTTGGAAGTATGGACTCCTCTGCTATTCACCTTGAAAGTGTATATGCTGTTGTCTACGAAAACAGTTATTTAAACGTCAGCGATAACGACATGACTGGCATCTATATTCACTCTAGTGTACTCATTACTTTTACAAACACCACGTTATCAGTCAGTAGAAACACTGGAGTGTTGGGTGGAGGTATCCACCTCATTGGAAGAAGTCCCCTAATAGCTGCTTTTCCACACTCCAACCTTCTGTTTAAAGAAAACAGAGCGACGATTCTAGGAGGGGCAATATACGTCACTCCAGACACGCTGAGTGCTGACGATATACTTTTGCCAATCACTAGCGACTGCTTCTTCGCCCCGATATCTATAGGAAGTGGCTGTTCAAGTGAGTCAGAGTGTAATAATTTCACTGCACTGGGTATTCGTGTGTCCTTTGAGGGAAACAGTGCCCCTCTGGGCAGCGTAGTGTATGGCTCAACTCTGGACTCCTGCTACTGGGTCAACTACATACAGAGGCAGAGAGACAAAAAGGCTCCGGATCTGACTATCTTCGAGTTCGTTTCCACGAAACAGTCACCACTGTTCGAAATCGATCAAGCTCTCAATCGTTCATCCACAGTAAGCACGGTACCTTCGAGTATTTCGGTCGATAACCCTCCCCTTGAACTTACACCGGGACAGCAGATCAAACTAATGTTCACGGTGATGGACGATTATGGTAATATGGTCCCCGCTGTTCTCTCGTCACTTGTGTCATCAAGTTCTAACAACAGATCAAATGTATCCTCCACTCTGGGAGAATCTGGGTACTGGTTCATCGATAGTAGTACTCAATCTCTTGCCACTTTTCGACTAACAGGAGCGGAAAATTCCATCGTCAACGTAACGTTCTTCACGACCACACATCTCACTAAGACAGAGGTATCCTTTAGGCTAGGCACCTGCCCATTAGGTGTACCATACAACAGTGCAACTTCAAGTTGCACATGTGACCCAAGGCTGTCACCCCATGGTGTTTTGTGTGATAATTCTACATTTGAGATCACTGTTCCTGACAACAACTGGATGGGTACTATAATGGGAGACAGTGCGGCCAACTCCGAAGGAGATGTGCTCATAACTAGGTGCAACACGAGATATTGTCAAGAGGGAAGTAAAATTTTCGAACAGGACTACTTCGACAGTCAGTGTTCCCCAGATTTGCGACGAAGTGGTTTGCTCTGCGGAGGATGTGCTCCCAACACCAGTGCCTTATTAGGAAGCAACAGTTGTAAGAACTGCTCTAACTACTCCATACTACTCATTCCTGTATTCGGTCTGGCTGGAATTCTTCTTTTTGTGACAATAGCCCTTCTAGGATTCACGATAGACAAAGGATGGATATATATCATCCTATTTTACTCCAACTTCCTTAGCTTGAGGGGATCAGTTGTGCTCACGTCTACATATGGCGTTGACTACATATTTATCCCTTCATCCCTGATAAGCCTGCAGCTTGGAGTAGGCTTATGCTTCTACGATGGAATGACTCCTCTTACTAAAATTGGACTTCAATTAGTCTTCCCCTTCTTCCTGTATATTCTTATGGCCATTTTTGCCCTTCTATGCCGAAGGTATTACTGGCTTAGCAAGCGGTTTTCGCCTACACCCACATTTGTCACTCTCCTCATAATGTGCTATGTCAACACATTGACCACTTGTATCACCATACTCGCTAAGAAGACAGTGTATACTTTAGATGGCAGGAGGTCGGTACGATGGCTCACAGATGCAAACCAGGAATACTTTGCAGATTACCACATACCCCTCGTGCTAATAGCAGCTATACTAATGGTCGTCTATATTGTTCCTTTCCCATTCTTAATGCTTTGTCCCCAGTTGCTCTACTGCTATGTCAAGAAATTTATACCTTTTTACGACGCTCTCTGGGCTCCTTATAAGACAAAGTATCGATTCTGGCTCGGGATACGTCTGATTATTAGGCTGGTGCTCTTTTCCTTACCAGAACTAATTTACTATAGTCTTATCATAACTACTTGGGTGCTTCTGATATTCCTTTACCTACAACTGGTCTTCAAGCCATTTAAGTCCAACATGATGAACTATGTCGATAATTTCCTTATAGGGACAATAATCATGATAATGATAGGGGCAATTTTCACAGATAGTGGAGGTGACGGAGTAATCGAACATTTCACCGGACTACTGGATATTCTTGAAAAGGTGATCCTTATAATCATAGTGCTCATTGGCTACGCAACCATCGCTGTTATATTTGTGTACCTTCTACGAGAGAGACTCTGCAAAGTTAAATCTGTGATCCTAAGTCGTATTACGTCGATCATCGGGACGAAATCTAAGGCTAGCGTGGCTGTGACACATTCAGAGATCAGCCTGGATAATGACCAGTCTGTAGTCCAGGGTACTGATCTAGTTTTGGACTTGGAAGAAAACTCGAATCGTGATCCTGTATTAGAGTTTGAAGATGTTGATCCACCTCCTGTGGTACTCCAGGAGAGAGAGACATTCACAAGATTAAGAGAGAGCTTACTTGAAAGCTGAAGAGTGAACAGCTTTACAATGCTGCTGCTATCTTGGGTGTTATGTATGTATAATAATTAATAATATTATGCAATTTCTGTTTATATTTGTATACCTATCAGCCCTTAAATAATATTGTAACTGTTATAATAATATTATTATTTGCCACCATCCATCAATACTTATTATGGCATTTCTGTAGCTATGCATGCCATTTGATGTAGTTTATTGGACCAGGTGTCAGTATGAGAACAATCATAGACAGGTAGCAAGATCTTTAAGATATGCAATACAGGAGATATCATAAGCCATGGAAAGGCTACGGTGGCCCTGGAGGTCACGCGTCATTCCAGTTTGGCTCCTCCTACCTCCGTGCGTCGTCATGCCAGTTCCTGTCCTCCCACCTCCGTCACTCCAGTTCTGCATTGGTCGTCATGCCAGTTGCTGTCCTCCGTCACGCCAGTTCCTGTCTTCGCACCTCCGTCACTTCAGTCGCTGTGTTCGAATCTCCATCATTCCAGTATTTCTCAGTCCTCACTCCAGTGACCTACCCTCGTCAGTCGTCACGCCAGTTGCTGTCCTCCATCATTCCAGTGAGGGGCTGTCCTCGACTTGAACTCGTGCCTTTGCACCCTGAACCCCTAATTTTACACCGCTCATAACACTAATGAAGATGAAAATCTTGTTGTTCTAATACTTTTACTGATGACCAGTGTCTGGTCTAGCTACACAGGGATGTCGGATGATCCTGAGGTTGATAGCTGTGAGTCAACTACTCTATGGCAAGTGTATGAATGTTGCTAGTGACTCCCCGAATTGCAACTCACTGGTGCCAGTGTATAGGCTTGGCAGTCTAGTGCACTATTTGAACCTGACTATCATGAGTATGCTGGGATCATATCCCTTGGGGCTGTTGGGGCACTGCTTCAGACTAAGCCCAATCACGGTATAGGGAACGACTACACGCTAGGTCTGAATCCTGTATGAACCCCTGGCAAACTAATGTCATATTCCAGGGTATGACAAATTATTCCTTTCTTATAGGGCCTTTCTCCTGGTCCTATGTGTGATGATCGTATGTAGCTAGTGAGTCGAGGGTGCTACTAGAGGACAAACTAATTAAGTCATTGCAATGTGATCATGACAGCTATTGCACACTGTAAGTAAGCTAATAATATTGTAACAGAATACTGATTCCAGTGTCATACCCTGGAATACGACATTAGTTTTGCCAGGGGTTTGTACATGATTCAGACCTCTCCTCAACTCCGACACAATTAATCATGACTGTCCATCCCACTATCTGTACCCTTTCTCATCTTCCTTCTTTTTCTGTAAGCGTCGTTCCCATCTGGAACTGTTTACACCCTGATGTTGTATCATCCTCTCCTCCTATTTTTAAGCATTTGTTGAAATTATTGCCTGTAATTTAAGTTTTATTCTTTCACCACTTGCTTGTATATTCTCACTGCTTATGTTTTTGGGCAGCCTTAATATTAGCCTTTTTGGCTAGGTGGCTTGTCCTGATGTATACTGTATGCTTGTACATTGAACTTGTGTAAAGAAAAAAGCCCAATCAGGATATAGTGAATGCCGGGCTGCTAGCTATAGGGGTGAGGGGTGAAAAATGATGGCTGAATGATGGACAAGTTGTTCTTGATACGATAACACAAAGCTGTCTTCTGTTTTTCTCTTTGTGGAGAGAGTTGACCGGTTTAGATGAGCAGGTGGTCATAACTGTCACTCCAGTTCTCGGTAACCAAACCGTTGGATAGCTTCCAGCTTTTGGGAGTGGATTGCAAAGTGAGGGTCCCACAAAGGAGCGCAGTAGTCCAGTGTAGGCAACACCAGAAATTTGTAGAGCTGGGTTAAGACTTAGTCTGAAGCAGGGCCCCAACAGTCCCGAGTTGATGACCCAGGCATACTCATGATAGTCTTGAAATAGTGCACTTGACTGCCAAGCCAGTGGGTTGCAATTCGGGGAGTCACTAGCAACATTCATACACTTGCCATAGAGTAGTCTAGCTGACTCACTATCAACCTCAGGAACATCCCTGTGTAGCTAGACCAGACACTGGTCATCAGTAAAAGTACAAGAAGATTTTCATCTTCATTAGTGTTATGAGGGGTTCAGGGTGCAAAGGCACGAGGTTCAAGTCGGACAGCCCCTCACTGGAATGATGGAGGACAGCAACTGGCGTGACGACTGACGAGGGTAGGTCACTGGAGTGAGGACTGAGAAGTACTGGAATGATGGAGATTCGAACACAGCGACTGGAGTGACGGAGGTGCGAAGACAGGAACTGGCGTGACGGAGGACAGCAACTGGCATGACGACCAATGCAGAACTGGAGTGACGGAGGTGGGAGGACAGGAACTGGCATGACGACGCACGGAGGTAGGAGGAGCCAAACTGGAATGACGCGTGACCTCCAGGGCCACCGTAAAAGGCATCTTGTTTTCCCAACTGTCAAGCAATAATAATAAACTAAGATGCATCTGTTTGGATTGTTTTTCTAATTGATCACATTGCACTTATTTACCATAATACTATAATTAAACATCTACGACTTTAAATTATTGTCTGGTATTTCTTGATTGTTTATCAAACATTTGCATATCAGAACAATGTCATAATTATACTTTTTGCTGCTTTCTTAATGCTAATTAGTATCATTTACTTAGTAACAACACACCACAGCTGAGGACAATGATAATCTCTATATATGGCCATAAGCAACATTCTCCTCGAGTTCAATTTTTTGTCGAGAGTGTGAATCAGTTGTCACCTCTTCATATACGACTGGAGCATCATCTGCTGGTGTATCGGTGGGAGAAGGATGTTCACGTCTCTTCCAGTTTGAACGTTTGATATCACCGGTACATGGCTTTATGAAGACTCTACCCCAGTGATGACAAAGAACTCCAACCAAGACTCCAACGAAGAAGAACACAAAAGAGCAAATGACAGCAGCAAGAATAGTCTGGCTACTGCATGAGAGCACCTTTTTGACATCAGCTGTTACAGTAGCTAAATAATGATAATAAAAATATAGCTAGTATACAGGCATAATTATTACGTTAATGAAGTTAATTGATGTACATTGTATACCTGATTCAGAAGTTGCAGTAGTACAGTCCAGTTCAGATGGGGGTGGCCTCCAACTTCCATCAGCATGGCACACAGTTGTCAGTGCAGTGTGGGACACATCATCACATTGCAAAGTGATGTTAGTCCCCTCTGGGTAAAAACCAGTGGACCGATCACTGATGTGGACACCAGTTGGAACTGCTGGAGCACTACAGAAAGCTATAGGAGAAAAATCGTATATCTAGAGATGATTAATTTTGTATTGCTTACCTGATGATTGATTCACACAGAAGTGATTAGCTGGATTAGGGCTCCAAACTCCAGTGCTCCCACAAACAGCCTCTATGGTGGTGTTTGGTAGGAGACCCTCTTCACAGTGAAAAGTGATTGTATTGTTAAACGATGTCATGGTTTCATTGAATTGCTCAATAACAACTCCTCCATCACTGGAGACACTCGGACTACCACAGTCTAGTGGAATAATAGTAATTAGTTAGGAGCATTCTTATAGTAATATATTATACCTGCCAGTACACACTGAGGGAGAGGGACCCAGTTGCCATTTTCCATGCATGTCAATGCCCCTTGCTGATGTGGAAGGTATCCAGTGTTGCACTGAAAAGTCAGTGATGCTCCAACAGATCCGTTGTGATATTCATTGATCCTTCCATTGGTGGGAGGAGAGGGAGGACTGCACCCAGCTACAGGAACAAGGGATGGATTAATGGAACACTAGATTATTTGTAGTTAATGGAAGAGTACACTGATGTTCCTGAGATGGAATGAATGCTATGTGCAACAGAGATTACCCAGCTGAAATGGTTGATGTAATATGCCCCTTTTACATGTACTAAGTTAATAAGTGTGCTCCACCTCAAGTACATGCATGGCCACCCAAGTCACATGACTAGTACGTACTGTTGAGGCAGCTACTAATAATCATGCCTTCTACAGTGTACTATTGATTCATAAGAGGCTCTGATAAATCACAACAATTCATGATCTTACCAATTGTTAACCATAAAACTGTATTATCGCTTCCAGCACAGTTTCTAGCAGTGATGTTGATAGTGTAGTTTACATTGTAGTCCAGCATCAGTAGCAGGCTAGTGTCAGTGGTAGTGAAGTCAGATAACTGCCCTGGCATGATAGGTGGTGTCACATTAACAGTGTAGTTGTCAGCTCCCCTGCTAGTAGACCAACTGACATTTATTGAGGCTCCAGTGTTTGTGAATTGCATATTGGTCACCATGGCTCCATTTGGAGCAGATGGAGGGTCTGCATTGAAGTTTACGACATTGACAAGCTCAGAATTTATTTTAATTACATGTAGCTAACTCACCGACAGAGACAACTTGAATGGTTGACTCAAAGGTTATACTCCCAGTACAGTCCACTCTGACTCCATCTAGCTCTCTCACTGCAGTTACCTGTAGCTCTGTGGTGAGGATGCCTGAACTGTTAGATACTATGTGAAGCTCAAAATTAAAACCACGGTCAACTCCAAATGTGATTACTGATCCCACTTGTGTACTTTGTACAGTCTGACGTAGTGTTGGCTGCAAATCTATTCTCCATTGGGCAAAAGCCCCTGGTTGCTGACAAGTGAAAATGATACGATTTCCAGGACACACAGGCTCACTGGGGGATGTTAGTTGGGCACCTGAATTCATTTTATGACTTATAATTATATCAAATATAGCTATAAACTCAGTAGCTAGATATAGTCCAGAAGTAATGCCGCAATTTAATATCAATGATCACATGCAATCACTGCTGATATTATTATAGCTAGTTATAGCTATTAGTACCTGACAAGCCCCACTGAAGCTTGTAAATTAAGATAATTGTTATAATCCACTTCATCCTGGCCAGATAGACACTCAGCATTATTTGCATGAATCAGTGTGCATCTCGCAGTCTCATTCCCAGATCTTAGCCTGGAATCGGGATCAGAATGAGACTATACATGCATGCATACTAAAAATGGATCAATAATTAATAACTCCTATGATTAGCCACTGCCCATCAATACTTATACTATCATGGTATATTTCTGTAACTATGCATGCTGTTTTGATGTAGTTTATTGTTGTCATTTTTATAAGGACACATGCATGCACTGAACTTGTAAACAGGTAGCAAGATCTTTAAGATATGCAATACTGGTATCATAAGCCATGGAAGGCATCTTGTTTTCCTAACTGTCAAGCAATAATAATAAACTAAGATGCATATGTTTTGGATTACTTTCCTAATAGGACAACTTGATCACAATGCAGTCATTTGCAAATATAAACATCTATGACTTAGACTAATGCCCGGCATTTCTTTATTGATTTGTGTGTACCTATAACTTAAAGCAAAACAATGTGATATCAAGGTAATTGTGTAGTATCACTGACTTAGAATCAACACGCAACAGTTGAGGTCTACCCTAGCTTTCCAATCCCTAAATATGGCCATAGGCAACATTCTCCTCGAGTTCAATTTTTTGTCGAGAGTGTGAATCAGTTGTCACCTCTTCATATACGACTGGAGCATCATCTGCTGGTGTATCGGTGGGAGAAGAATGTTCACGTCTCTTTCCATTTGAACGTTTGATATCACCAGTACATGGCTTCATGAAGACTCTACCCCAGCGATGACAAAGAACTCCAACCAAGATGCCAAGGAAGAAAAACACAAAAGAGCAGATGACAGCAGCAAGAACTACTTGGGTACTGTTTGAGAGCACCTTTTTGACATCAGCTGTTACAGTACCAAAAATTTAATAATGATAATAATATAGTATAATTATTACGTCAATTGATGAACAATGTATACCTGATTCAGAAGTTGTTGTAGTACAGTCCAGTTCAGATGGGTGTGGCCTCCAACTTCCATCAGCATGGCACACAGTTGTTAGTGGTTCAGCCAGGGACCCATCACATTGGATAGTGATGTTAGTCCCCTCTGGGTAAAAACCAGTGGACTGATCA
Organism: Cliona cf. orientalis; assembly: GCA_963930775.1. Classification (NCBI taxonomy): domain Eukaryota; kingdom Metazoa; phylum Porifera; class Demospongiae; order Clionaida; family Clionaidae; genus Cliona; species Cliona cf. orientalis. Next base: position 8,885,110 of record OZ005699.1, on the reverse strand, counting down.
ATGATGTGGGCACCAATTGGAACTGCAGGAGCACTACAGAAAGCTGTAGGAGCAAAATTGTATATCCATGATAATTAATTTTTGTATTATTGTTTACCTGATGATTGATTTACACACATGTGATTAGCTGGATTAGGGTTCCAAACTCCAGTGTTTCCACAAACAGCTACTAAGATAGTGTTTGGTATGAGACCCTCTTCACAGTGAAAAAGAATTAAAGCATTAAAGAATGTCAAGGTGTCATTGAATGGCTTAATAACAACTCCTCGATCACTGGAGACACTGGCCATGGGTCTACCACAGTCTAGTAGAATAATAGTAATTTGTTAGGAGCACTCTTATGCGTGTATTCAGTAACATACCTGCCAACATACACTGAGGGATCGGTACCCAATTGCCATTTGCCATGCATGTCGATGTCACTTGCTCATGTGGAAGGTATCCAGTGTTGCACTGAAAAGTCAGTGATGCTCCAACAGATCCGTTGTGATATTCATTGATCCTTCCATTGGTGGGAGGAGAGGGAGGACTGCACCCAGCTACAGGAACAAGGGGTGAATAAACTTTGACCATGAATTAGCTAATGATCTTACCACTAATTAGAGAGAAAACTGTGCTGTTGCTCCCAGCACAGTTTTGAGCTGTGATGTTGATAGTGTAGTTTACATTGTAGTCCAGCATCAGTAGCAGGCTAGTGTCAGTGGTAGTGAAGTCAGATAACTGCCCTGGCATGATAGGTGGTGTCACATTAACAGTGTAGTTGTCAGCTCCCCTGCTAGTAGACCAACTGACATTTACTGAGACTCCAGTTTTTGTGAACTGCTTATTGGTTGCCATGACTCCACTTGGAGCAGCTGGGGTATCTTCAAATTTTTAACTGATAAACAATCAATATAGGAAATTATAATTCTGAACTCACTTATAGAGGCAATACTAATAGTAGATGTAAACCTTGTAGTAAGTCCAGCACATTCCACCATGACTCCATTCAGCTCTCTCACTGCAGTTACCTGTAGCTCCGTGGTGATGCCGTCTGAACCGCTAGAAATTACATGAATCTCAAAATTAAAACCAGGATCCTCTGGAAACCTCAATATTGATCCTGGACCATTTTGTGGACTTTGTACTGAATTATCTATAGTTGATGACGACAAAGTTATTGTCCATCTTATCAAAGATCCAGGCAACTGACATGTGAAAATGACACGATTCCCGGGACACACAGGCTCACTGGGGGATATCAGCTGAGCATCTACAGTCATGAAATTACTTGCTATTATTATACGTTACTCTATGAGATTCTTACTTGAATTTTTGAGTGAAACTAGAGCTACATATAAGACAGCTGTCCACCACATGTTCCACTGTAGCTACTGTAATAAGCTTACTGTTGATGAAAAAACAGTTCAATGATGACCATTTCCGATTCCGTAAACTAGCTTTGTCATTTCCACCAATCTTCAAGACACAGTTACTTTAGATATTGTATAACTTATCAAAATTAGAGCATGATTTATTATTCCAACTATTGAGCAGTAACAATAAACTAAGATGCATCTGTTTTGGATTGCATTAATAGTCTAAGATGTGTATGCATTGTGTATTTTATCAACTTAATTGTACTTACGTATACAGCTATGCAAACAAAACATGACATTTTACGGTCATAATATCACGCATAATATAATATTATAGCAATTTCATAGCCCGGCTGCCGGTGTAATTACATTAATAATGCATAAATCAACACACCACAGGACTACATAATATTATTATATATCCTTTCCAATGTCTAAATATGGCCATAGGCAACATTCTCTTCGAGTTCAATTTTTTGTTGAGAGTGTGAATCAGTTGTGACCTCTTCATATGCGACTGGAGCATCATCTGCTGGTGTATCGGTGGGAGAAGGATGTTCACATCTCTTACTGTTTATATCACCGGTACATGGCTTTACGAAGACTCTACCCCAGCAATGGCAAAGAACTCCTGGCCCAACCAAGACACCAAGGAAGAAGAACACAAAAGAGCAGATGACAGCAGCAAGAACTACTTGGCTACTGGTTGAGAGCACTTTCTTGACATCAGCTGCAAATATTATATTACAATGGCATAATATTATTAGGGAAACACTATCACTGATGCATGTGGACACAAGTTACAGTGATAAACAGGAAACTGAAGGAGCAACATACTTATTCAGAGATAGTTTGGCTATTCATTACCTAATGATTCATTTACACACATGTGATTAGCTGGATTAGGGCTTCATAGTCCATGCATGCAGTGTTCCTATACAAACAGCCTCTATGATAGTGTCTGGTATAATATAGGACATCCTCTTGTGAAAAAAAAATTGTAGAATTAACAGTCATAATTATGTATAATAATAATATTATTATAGTACTACTGAATGGCTCAATAGCAACTCCACTGGAGATATTGGGGCTACCACAGTCTAGTTTAATAATATTATTATTATACTTAGTGTATTCAGTAATTATAACATACCTATCAGTACACATTGAGGGATAGGGATCCAAGAGCCGTTTTCCATGCATATTGATGTTACTTTCTCATGTGGAAGATATCCAGTGTTGCACTGAAAAGTCAGTGGTGCTCTTACAGAACCGTCATGATATTCATTGATTCTTCCGTTGGTGGGAGGAGAGGGAGGACTGCACCCAGCTATTTGAAAAAGTACATGATTATAATATTAACTATATAGATAAGAATTAATAAATCTCACCAATTGTTAGAGGCAAAATTGCACTATCACTCTCAGCACAGGTTTGGGCAGTGATATTGATAGTGTAGTTAACGCTCGGCGCATGCGCACGAGCGTTACAGTACTCAGTTTGTCTGTCTGTCTGTCTGTCTGTTACCACTCTACTGCGTGCGTAAGGTATTTATGAATAAAATTGAACGTACCAGCCAATTTTGCGCCGAACTCCAAAGGTTTTCAACTAAGGGATTTCGTTAAAAAGCTTTCTCTCACGAGTTATAGCTTATTCTTCGTTTTAGCACACCAAAGTCAGCCATTTTTCAGTTATAGCCCTAGCGCATATGCGTTAGTCTATTAATAGCACTAGGTTAAATTTAGCTCCATTTGCCAAGAGCTTATATAGCACTTCCTTACCTGTGGAAACCAAGTCTGTAGTGTGGTTTGTAACCAGGTCTGTAGTGTGGATGTGGTTGATTTGATATGTATGTGTGCACACAGCCAGCTGGCTGCAGCCACTGCTTGCTGCACTCCTGATTGGGAAAACCAAGGGCTTATAAGCCCTTGGGAAAACCTTGTTGCTTTGCAGAATACATGCATGCTTTCTTATTGCACAATCACTTCACATGACAAGGGAATATAAGCGCCAGACACTTAATTCACACTAAAACTTTTCACACCGTATGCAGGGTGATGGTTCCAAATTAACAATTGAATAATTTTCCTAGGGTACCTCCTATTATGTTTGTATATGGAAACCATGCACCAGATCATGGAGATGCTCTACCGCCGAGCGTTTGGCACCAATGGTGTTCATTTACATTGTAGTCCAGAATCAGTAGCAGGCTAGTGTCAGTGGTAGTGAAGTCAGATAACTGCCCTGGCATGATAGGTGGTGTCACATTAACAGTGTAGTTGTCAGCTCCCCTGCTAGTTGACCAAGTGACATTTACTGAGGCTCCAGTTTTTGTGAACTGCTTATTGGTTGCCGTGGCTCCACTTGGAGCAGCTGGGGGGTCTTCACAATTTTAAGCTTAGGAGAATTATTATCAACTCACCGACCGAGGAAACTTGAATAATTGACATAATGGTTCCACATTCCACCGTGACTCCATTCAGCTCTCTAACTGCAGTTACCTGTAGCTCTGTGGTGATGATACTTGAATTAAAAGAAACTACATGAAGCTCAAAATTAAAACCAGGATCATTCACAAATGATAATATTGATTCAATTTGTGAACTTTGTGCCGTATTCTGTAGAGTTACTGATGGCAAACGTATCCTCCATCTTGCAAAAGCCCCAGATTGCTGACAAATGAAAATGACACGATTCCCTGGACACACAGGCTCACTGGGGGATGTTAGTTGGGCACCTGAAGTCAATGATAAAAATTAAATAAATTCATGCAGTAGCTAGATAATTATAGCCCAACATGCATGAACTACCAGTCTATAATATTATCCATGATCACATGCAGTCATGAACTGCTGATATTATTACAATAGCTAGCTATGGCTATATATACTAATATTATTACCTGACAAGTCCCGCTGAAGCAAGTAAATTAAGATAACCGTTGTAATCCATTTCATCCTGGCCAGATAGATACTCAACATTATTTGCATGAATCGATGTGCATGTCGTAGTCTCATTCTCAGACCTTAGTCTGAGATTGGGATCAGAATGACATCGTTGTCATTTTTACAAGGACACTGAGCTCATAAACAGGTAGCAAAATCTTTAAGGTATGCAATACAGATATCATAAGCCATGGAAAGGTATCTTGTTCCCTAACTATCGAGCAATAACAATAAACTAAGATGCATCTGTTTTGGATTGTTTTTCCAATAGGACAACACGATCACAATACACTCATTTATCATAATACTATTATTAAACATCTATGACTTAAACTAATGACATATTATTATCTGGTATTTCTTAATTAATATTCATTATTTACTTAGTAACAATATATACACCACAGCTGAGGACTATGATAATCCTATCTTTAAATGTGGCCATAAGCAACATTCTCCTCGAGTTCAATTTTTTGTCGAGAGTGTGAATCAGTTGTCACCTCTTCATATACGACTGGAGCATCATCTGCTGGTGTATCGGTGGGAGAAGGATGTTCACGTCTCTTCCCGTTTAAACATTTGATAGCACCGGTACATGGCTTTACGAAGATTCTACCCCAGCGATGACAAAGAACTCCAACCAAGACTCCAAGGAAGAAGAACATACAAGAGCAGATAACTCCAGTAATAATCAGTTGACTGCTGGTTGAGAGCACCTTTATTTCAGTAGCTAAATAAATATTATTATAGTGGTTGCATAATTATATCAATGAACTAGATCAGATGTACACTGTAGCTATAGCTACATGTATAGCTACTAAGCTATACTACCTGATTCAGAAGTTGCTGTAGTACAGTCCAGTTCAAATGGGGGTGGCATCCAACTTCCATCAGCATGGCACACAGTTGTTAGTTCAGTGTGGGATATATTATCACATCGCAAAGTAATGTTAGTCCCCTCAGGGTAAAAACCAGTAGACTGATCAATGATGTGGGCATTAATTGGAACTGCAGGAGCACTATTACAGAAAGCTGTAGGAGCAAAATTATATTAATTATATCCAGAGATGATTAATGTTGTATATTGCTTACGTAATGATTGATTCACACAGAAGTGATTAGCTGGATTAGGGCTCCAAACTCCAGTGCTCCCACAAACTGCCTCTATGACAGTGTCTGGTATGAGACCCTCTTCACAGTGAAAAAGAATTATAGCATTAAAGAATGTCATGGTTTCATCGAATGGCTCAATAATAACTCCTCGATCACTGGAGACACTGGGTCTACCACAGTCTAGTGGAATAATAGTAATTAGTTAGGAGCACTCTTATGCGTGTATTCAGTAACATACTTGCCAGTGTACACTGAGGGATAGGGACCCAAGTGCCATTTGCCATGCATGTTGATGTCACTTGCTCATGTGGAAGGTATCCAGTGTTGCACTGAAAAGTCAGTGATGCTCCAACAGATCTGTTGTGATATTCATTGATCCTTCCATTGGTGGGAGGAGAGGGAGGACTGCACCCAGCTACAAGGAACAAGGGGTGAATTAATGGAACACTAGATTATTTGTAGTGGAAGAGACACTGATGTTTCTGAGATGGAATGAGTGCTATGTGCAACTGAGATTACCAGGAGTAATCCCTAGGCCTTTTTACAGAGCTAGCTAGTGTTCATGTACTAAGTGTGCTCCACCTCAAGTACCTGCATGTGGCCACTCAAGTCACATGACTATTATAGTACTGTTGAGATAGCTACTAATTTCAATCATGCCTTCTACTGTGTAGCTATTGATTCGTAAGAGGTGCTGATAAATCACAATTCATAAACTTACCAATAGTTAGCGGTAAAATTGTGTTGTTGCTCCCAGCACAGTTTTGAGCAGTGATGTTGATAGTGTAGTTTACATTGTAGTCCAGCATCAGTAGCAGGCTAGTGTCAGTGGTAGTGAAGTCAGATAACTGCCCTGGCATGATAGGTGGTGTCACATTAACAGTGTAGTTGTCAGCTCCCCTGCTAGTAGACCAAGTGACATTTACTGAGGCTCCAGTTTTTGTGAACTGCTTTTTGATCTCCATGACTCCACTTGGAGCAGTTGGAGGGTCTTCAAATTCACTCATAATTAATGAAAACACAATAAATTAAATATTATACAATTTACCAATTGAGGCAACTTGAATAGTTGAACTAATGGGGTTAGTACCAGGTCCAGAACATTCCACTATGACTCCATTCAGTTCTCTCACTGCAGTTACCTGCAGCTCTGTGGTGATATTGGTTGAACTGTTGGACAATACATGAATCTCAAAATTAAAACCAGGATCAGCCGTAAATTTCACTGGTGATCCATATTGTGAACTACGTGCTGTATTCTCCAGAGTTACTTGTTGTGGCAAAACTATATATACCCTCCATCTTGTAATAGCCCCAGGCAGCTGACATGTGAAAATGGCACGATTCCCAGGACACACAGGCTCAATGGGGGACATCAGCTGAGCATCTACAGTCATGATATTGTGTTGTGACTCTGACTCGAGTAAACCACATAAACATATAATTATTATTATTATTGGTTGCTATAATATTATCATACTCAGAGTTAGTCTATGAGCTGCTTACTTGAGTTTTGGAGTAAAATTAGAGCTATATATAAGACTGCTGTCCACCACATATTCCACTATAATAAACTTACTGTTGAATACAATCAACCAGATCTAACCCCTGATACGCAGGTCAATGACGACCATTTCCGACTCTGTAAACTTTCGGGTATCATTAAAATTTTAATTTTCTACAAATCAGTCGGTCAGCAAAATCTTCAAGATACGACTACTTTAGATATTGTAAGTTGTCAAAATTGGAGCATGACATGTTATTCCAACTATCAAGCAATATTAATAACAATAAACTAAGATGCATCTGTTTTGGATTCAGTGCTTCAGTAGCTATAATAATAGATGTGCATTGTGTATTTAGACTTTTTGTACTTACGTATACAACTCTATGCTAGCAAAACATGTAAGGTCATAATATCACACAATAATAGTAAAGCTAATTATAGCCGGTGTAAATTACATTGTCAAACTAGCAAATTCAATTTATTAATTACATGGCTGGCTTTAGAAAGTGATTAACTTAATAATGTATGAATCAACACATCACAGGACTATCCTTTCCAATATCTAAATATGGACATAAGCAACATTCTCCTCGAGTTCAATTTTTTGTCGAGAGTGTGAATCAGTTGTCACCTCTTCATATACGACTGGAGCATCATCTGCTGGTGTATCGGTGGGAGAAGAGTGTTCATGTCTCTTCCTGTTTGAATGTTTGATATCACTGGTACATGGGTTTATGAAGACTCTACTCCAGCGATGACAAAGAAGTCCAATCAAGACTCCAAGGAATAAGAACATAAAAGAGCAGATGACAGCAGTAAGAATCAGTTGGCTGCTGGTTGAGAGCACCTGTTTGATATTAGCTGCAAACATTAAATTATAATGATCGGGAAACACCATCACTATGTATGTGGACACCAGTTAGAGCAATATACAGGAAACTGAAGGAACAACATACTCATTCAGAGATGGTTTAGCTATTCATCACCTAATGATTCATTTACACACATGTGATTAGCTGGATTAGGGCTCCAAACTCCAGTGCTCCCACAAACATGTACAGCCTCTATGACAGTGTTTGGTATGAGACCCTATTAATTGTAGCATTTACCATAGTGCTACTGAATGGCTCAGTTTATAGCAAGGAACTTGACTGGAGATATCGGAGCTACCACAGTCTAGTTTATAGCAATAATATTATTATACTCACATATTAAATTTAGTAACATACCTGCCATTACACACCGAGGAACAGGGACCCAAGAGCCATTTTTTGTGCATGTCGATGTTACTTGCTCATGTGGAAGGTATCCAGTGTTGCACTGAAAAGTCAGTGATGCTCCAACAGATCCGTTGTGATATTCATTGATCCTTCCATTGGTGGGAGGAGAGGTAGGACTGCACCCAGCTATTTGAAAAAGAAACACATAATTGTATTAATTTTGACTAGAGATAAGAATTAATTAATCTTACCAATTGTTAGAGGCAAAATTGCACTATCACTCCCAGCACAGTTTTGAGCAGTAATGTTGATAGTGTAATTTACATTGTAGTCCAGCATTAGTAGCAGGCTAGTGTCAGTGGTAGTGAAGTCAGATAACTGCCCTGGCATGATAGGTGGTGTCACATTAACAGTGTAGTTGTCAGCTCCCCTGCTAGTAGACCAACTGACATTTACTGAGGCTCCAGTTTTTGTGAACTGCTTATTGGTTGCCATGACTCCACTTGGAGCAACTGAAGGATCTTCATTGAAGTTTACTTAGAAACCATAGTTGTTATTAACTCACCGACTGAGGCAACATCAATAATTGACATAAACGTTCCACTAGATCCAATACATTCCACTGTGACATCATTCAGCTCTCTCACTGTAGTTACCTGCAGCTCTGTGGTGAGGATGCCTGAACTGTTAGATACTATGTGAAGCTCAAAATTAAAGCCACTGTCAACTCCAAATGTGATTACTGATCCCACTTGTGTACTTTGTGCAGTCTGACGTAGTGTTGGTTGCAAGTTTATTCTCCATTGGGCAAAAGCCCCAGGTTGCTGACAAGTGAAAATGACACGATTCCCAGAACACACAGGCTCACTAGGGGATGCTAGTTGGGCACCTGAATTCAATGATTGGTTATAGTGACTTTAATATCAAATATAGCTATAAACTCAGTAGCTAGATAATTATTATTAGTCCAGCATGCATGAACTACTGGTAATGAAATATCCATGATCACAATCACTGCTGATACTTTTGCATGCCATATTATAGCTAGCTAGCTACTATAATAATATTCATGATAATACCTGACAAGTCCCACTTAAGCAAGTAAATTAAGACAACCGTTATAATCCACTTCATCCTGGCCAGATAGCATTATTTGCATGTTCAGCGTGTATCTCACAGTCTCATTCCCAGATCTTAATCTGGGATCAGAATCAGAATGAGACTGTACGTGTATGTAGCACAATGTCATAATAATAATTATTATCTGCTACATACTGAAAGTGGATTGATCAATAATAACTTCATGATTATGAGCCAACCATCAATACTATGGTAATTTTCTGTAACTATGCAAGCTGCTACTTGGTGTAGCTGGTTGGTGTCACCTCTGACAAACATGTGTAGGAAATTAAAGCTCATGTTTTGGTACAAGGAAATCTTAGTTTTGGTCCAATGTCATTAATTTTGTCAGTCGTAAACAATGCCAGGTAGCAAAAATTATAGTACAATGCAATACAGATCATACAAACCATCCAATATGCATCTTAATTGTTTTCCTTGTTTCAATTGATTATGTCTTCGATCATCGTAATGCCATTATTTTGTTACCATAGCTATGTACACTAATAATATTATAGCTATATTATGCATAGACTAATGTATATATCTTGCATTCATGTACCTATATGCAAGAAAATAATGTCATATAATTATATCAATTATATAAGACATTAGTTTTTGCTGAAGGCAAATTTATATCTAATAACATTAAATTTATTAGTATCACTGAATCAGTAATGCATCAATCAACATGGCACACCACAGGGCTATCCTTTCTAGATCAGTCCCTAGATATGGCCATAAGCAACATTCTCCTCGAGTTCAATTTTTTGTTGAGAGTGTGAATCAGTTGTCACCTCTTCATATACGACTGGAGCATCATCTGCTGGTGTATCGGTGGGAGAAGGATGTTCACGTCTCTTCCTGTTTGAACGTTTGGTACCGCCAGTACATGGCTTTACGAAGACTCTACCCCAGCGATGACAAAGAACTCCAACCAAGACTCCAAGGAAGAAGAACACAAAAGTGCAGATGACTCCAGTAAGAATCGTTGAGAGCACATAAGCTGAAATTGATTATTACTGTGAATGATATACACTAGCAGTCTGATCACTGATTCGATCAGAATCAGATGTGGGCATCAGTTGGAACAATACAGGAAACTGCAGGAGCAACATACTTATTCAGAGATGGTTTACCTGATGATTGATTTACACACAAGTGATTAGCAGGGTTCCGACTCCAAACTCCAGTGCTCCCACAAACAGCCTCTATGACAATATCTGGTATGAGACCCTCTTCACAGTGGAAAGCAATTGTAGCATTAAACGTGGTACTATGGAATGGCTCAATAACAACTCCACTAGTACTGGAGATATTGGGGGTACCACAGTCTAGTGTAAATGTAACAATAATATCCAATATTATACTTGTACATGTATTCAGTAACATACCTGCCAGTATACACTGAGGGATAGGGATCCAAGAGCCATCTACCATGCATATCGATGTCACTTGCTCATGTGGAAGGTATCCAGTGTTGCACTGAAAAGTCAGTGGTGCTCTTACAGAACCGTCGTGATATTCATTGATCTTTCCATTCAGGGCGGGAGAAGAGGGAGGACTGCACCCAGCTATTTGAAAAAGAAGCACATGATTAATTTTGACTGTAGATAAGAATTAATAAATCTCACCAATTGTCAGAGGAAAAATTGTATTATCACTCCCAGCACAGTTTTGGGCAGTGATGTTGATAGTGTAGTTTACATTGTACTCAAGCATCAGTAGCAGACTAGTGTCAGTGGTAGTAAAGTCAGATAACTGCCCTGGCATGATAGGTGGTGTCACATTAACAGTGTAGTTGTCAGCTCCCCTGCTAGTAGACCAACTGACATTCATTGAGGCTCCAGTTTTTGTGAACTGCTTATTGGTTGCCATGACTCCACTTGGAACAGCTGGAGGGTATTCAATGAAGTAGCTACACTTAGAATAATTGATAATTACAAACTCACGAATAGAGGCAATTTCAATCATGGATGAAGATGTTCCATTAAATCCAGTACATTCCACTCTGACTCCATCTAGCTCTCTCACTGCAGTCACCTGTAGCTCTGTGGTGAGGATGCCTGAACTGAAAGAAACCACATGAAGCTCAAGATTAAAACTACGTTCAGCTCCAAATGTGATGACTGATCCCACTTGTGTACTTTGTGCAGTCTGACGTAGTGTTGGTTGCAAGTGTATGCTCCATTCCATAGCCCCAGGTTGCTGGCAAGTGAAAATGACATGATTTCCAAGACACACAGGATCACTGGGTGATACTGTAATTTGGCCACCTATACTAATAGTTAAAGAGTATATTGTTACTAATAAACGAAGATTCTTTTCGGACAACTTAACTGTTCGGTAAAACTTGCCGACGTTTCGACTAGATGCTCTAGTCATCCTCAGGGCCGAACAGTTAAGTTGTCCGAAAAGAATCTTCGTTTATTCATGCAGAGCAACTGAGAACGATGTCACTTCATATTATTACTAGTTTGGATTATTGTGGGGGCTATTGTAATTTGTACGATCAACCATAAAAATTATTGTTTATTATCACAGTCATGCGTCATAAACAATCAGAAGTTCAGCTATCTGTACAAGAAGTTACACCCAACTTGAACATGGCGTTTAATACTGTCATATTCATCATCAAATCGAGCAGCAGCATTGATAGCTTTATTTCTGATAACAGTTTTAATATATTAAAGCTAGCTGCCATGGTGCGGTGGTCTCAGTGTAGCTATCATAATATTATGATAAAATTAATGATAGGCCTACCAGATAATTTCCACAGAAATGAGTACCGAAACGATAGACATGCATGGCCACTCCATCCTGAAGGGTAAGGTGACTGGATCGTCCGCACTGAATCGTGTGATACCGCCCCCTAAATTATGACATAATTATTATTATCATGCATGAGTGTCCAGACCCCTCCCATTTCGGTGCAGTTCATGCAGCTCAGTCCTGCTGTCACGATCTCATGCGCCGCATGTTGATCACGCAAGCAGCCACACCCACATCATGCGCATAGTAAGCTCAATAGCTGCACAGTACTGAATGCGTACTTTCTCTCAGACGACCCTTACCATTTAGCACAGGTGCAGTAACCCCTCTGTCTACGCTTTGCAGCAAGGGTTGTACAAATGTATATATTGTGAATAGTTAATCTGCTTAGCCATGTCATGCACAGTCACTGACAGTGTGTTAATTGTTAGTAGTACAGGGAACCCATGAAAATGTGAAAGTGGCATAGCTAAATCAACAAAAACAGAAAGTTGACATTAATTTTGTGAAGTTTTTTATAATAATAATATTATTACTATGCAGATGACAAACAAAAGCAGCTACATCTATATATGTCCGTAGCAGAATGCTTCGATAATACATTGAATCAGATGTTTTTTGGTGGAAGATTAACTTAAACAGCTGGGAGCAGGTCACTTAGTCTTCTGAATAGTGTATTTAGGGTATATCAATAATGGCATTGTGGTATAGCAATTTAGCTACTCACATCTTGCCCAAAAGATGCTAAGGTAAATAATTATAGAAAGGATGGATGTGGGATAAGCAGCTGTTTGCCAGTGATTTGATAAAGGTGAACCCATAGAAATGTGAAAGTGATAGCTAGTTAACGAAACAATAGAAAGTAGGAAATTTGTGGAGATTAGCTTAATCACTTTTGCATTATGCATTTCTAAGAGAAGGTCAATAATATTATGCCCGAAATTATGGTACAGGTATTTGTGACCAACTGCGAGAAGAGGGACTATTTAGGACTTCGTGTTTGTTGTATGTAGCTATGTAGCTTGTACTAGTATGCATAGAGGATAATGTATATTCTGTAAGACTTAGTGTATCCGTTCTTTGTTGGTACCAATACGCTGATACACTACTATATACATTAATTTTGTAGAAAGCAAATTGGACATTGTCATGATAAAAATTGATCTTGTTTCATACTAACATAAATGGTCCCTTTTCTCATAGCAGGTCACATTTGCACACATCTAGCCTGAAAGATAATTATGAAACATAAAGGAGGAAGATTATATGAAAGTGATAGCTAATCAACAGTAGCGTAAGCAGAAATTAACTTAAACAGGAAGCAGGTTACTTCTGAATCATGAGAGTGTCAACAATGAAAGACATTGTACATGTGGTACAGGAATTTACACACATCTTAATTGTCCAAAAGGTGTGATGTGTAAAGCATCTGGCATAGAGTACAGAAAGGAAGTGGGCTTCAGAGGTTTGCATTGACAAAGGACAAAGCAGCATACACACAGTAGCTATACATGGTATGCATGTTTTATGAGCTAGAGAACACAATGTCATAAAGGATGTATCCCTACATACACACATGCTCACACTCACATAAAATAACTATTATGACTGCATGGGGCTCACCCGAAACTTTGATTATGGTATGTAGGTACATGTATACGTGTACTTAAATTCATACATTGATAAACAACCTGTATTGTAGTCCATGAGTAAGCCTGGCCGGTGGAGACCAATTTCTTTGACCACATTAGCAATATCTCTCCACGTTGGTTTGGTGCATGGGGTGGCTTTTGAACCACTGATCATAGACCTCCGCAATACACTGTACCCGAGGCCTCAATAGTTAATTGCTTTATCATATTTGACAAACCCATAACATTAGCGAACTCCTTCCATTTTTGTGTCATTTGTGGCTGAAGATGAATCAATAAGCTATCCAGATCCAAGCTGTCCTTAATTTTTATAGTATGCAGTACTCAGCATAACTGAAAGTGGTCAGTAATATTAATGCTGCCCATAAGTACATGATATTATTTCTGTAACTGTGTACGCTATTTTTGGGGGTGTAATTTCAACAAGCTAGGATAACCATAAACAAGTCAGCATATTCTTCAAGATGCAGTGCGATAATATGTAATTATTATACAGATATTGCAGTTAAACCATGGACAGGCTACTTGCATGTTTGCATAACTACATGCTTGTCAAGATTGCAATAACAGTAAACAAGATCCATCTGTTATGGATTATTCTTCCAACGAGTAGCAAAATAATCCCGATCATGCATCGTAATGTAGCTGTAATTATTTTAGCTACCACGGCATACTCTAAATCTGTGTACTTAGACTAATGCCTGTTATTTCTGTTATACAGTATTGTTTATTAAACATTTGCAAGTACCTGTAATAGCTAAGCAAGATAAAGGACGTCAATAAATTATCAAGCTAATTTTTTTTTACTGATTTCTTAAAACTATATAACATAGTATCATTGACATAGCAGTACATGGCTCAGCACCTGGTCCAGTACCCCATAGGTCCCGGACTATCCTTTCCTGATCTCGAAATTGGGCCATAAGCATGCAACTTGGGTTCAATTGCTTGTGAAGAGTGTAAAGCAGTTGTCACCTCTTCATATTACATAAGATACGACTGGTATACAAAGATTCTACCCCAGGGATGATAAAGAACCGTGAACAAGGACGCCAAGGAAGAACACAAAAGAGCAGATGATACCAGTAAGTATAATTGTTAATTCTGCAATATCTGAGAGTACTTTTTGATATTAGCTATAAGTAATGATAGTTGTGGGTTTGGGTTTGGGTACATACACACTAGCAGACTGATCACTTACGTGGCACCAGTTGGAGAACTACATAGTTTAGCTATTTGCACACATGTGATTAGCTGGATAAGGGCTCCAAACCCCAGTCACTGTGCTCCCATCAACAGTCTCTATGACAGTGTCTGCCTCTTTTTTAACATTAAATAGGGTGCATGCTCCATGGATCTACTGGAGACAACAGGTCTAGTCTCTACCACAGTCTATTACTATAGATCTATCACTAAAAGTTTTGTTATGCATGTATTCAGTAACGTATACATACCAGCCAGTATACACTGCGGGCCGGGCTAGGGACCCAAGTGCTATTTTGTGTGCACGCATCACTTGGCCCTGTAGTATCCATGCAGTGTTGCACTATGATGCTCCTGCTGATTTGTTTTGATATTCTTTCCATTGGTGGGAGAAGAGGGAGGACTGCAGCTACATGTATGCATGCACAACTGTTATGATACTATAATCATTACCAATCTCACCAATTGTTAGTAGTAAAAGCTCCCAGCAATTAACACAGTACAAGTGTTAGTTATAGCACACAATATCATGGCTTTCTTTTTGAATGCAACTTGATACATGTACATGTATATGTAAAGGCTTGTAAGATGTAGCTATAGTTCACTAAATCTCTAATAATATACATACTATAAGCATAATTCTATTCTAATTGTACTAGCAGTATAATATAATGACATTGTGCTAGTGCTGTACTAGGTAAATGTTTAAGCCTTAATTTTACGAATCCATGGTACACAGAATTAAGTTATGAAACTTGTAGCTGCCTTGAGAGTCATGACCGGGGTGGCCGTGCGGGCACTTTAGGTGGAGCACTCCTGCATGTGATTAATAATATTTCATAACGGACTATCCTAACAATCATTATTAAGTTTTATTAATATTTACGTCAAATTATCTTCATCAATCTTTGGAGGGAGAGGTGGTGGTACCTCATTATCATCAGCGAGGAAGCTGTCAGGAATAGCATCCATGTCAAATGATATTGGCAGCTCACCTGCATCAGTAAGTACATACATATAAACAGTTTAACTGCCTACTTATCACTTATTAGACATGCCATGCACAATCACCAATGAACCCATGGAAATGTGAAATAAAAACACAAATTTGTGAAAATATTTGCCTACACAACTTACTGTTATTATGCAGATGAAACACTAGCTATATTATTAATGCATGACTGTAGTTGAACACTTCAATGTTTATGTTTGATATTTTTAGGTGAAAGATTAACTTAAAACAGCTGGAAGCCGATCAATTCTGAATCGTGCATTACTTAGTCTAAGAGAGGGTCAACAGGAATGGGTACACTACAGTAACAGGAATTTGCACACAAAAGGTATGAAGTACATATAAATCAAAGAAGTGATTAGCTGCAGCAGCTTTCATTTGATAGGGGCAAACCCACCTCAATGTGAAAGCGATAGCTAATTAACAGATACATAAAGCGGTAAATTAAGCTAATCAATTGTGCGTGAAACTATGGTATAGGAGTTTACACATATGTCCCCCAAAAGGGTATGGAGGAAAATTAATTAATGTGAAAGTTGTGGAGATCAATTTAAACAAGAAGCAGGATCTGGTTATTTCTGAATCTTGAGAGGGTCAACAATGAGTGGCATTGTGGTATGGGAATTTGCACACACCTTAATTATCACCCAAAAGGTGTAAAGAGTATAGCAGCTGGCATTGATATATAGAGTACAGAAAGGAAGTGGGCTTCAGAGATTTGCATTGACAAAGGATAAAACAGCATACACACCGTGGCCATGGCTAAATAGGAGATGCATGTGATATGAGCTAGTGGGCAGCATAATATACAGCAG
The DNA here is from genome assembly GCA_963930775.1 of Cliona cf. orientalis. Classification (NCBI taxonomy): domain Eukaryota; kingdom Metazoa; phylum Porifera; class Demospongiae; order Clionaida; family Clionaidae; genus Cliona; species Cliona cf. orientalis. The sequence continues at coordinate 8,868,394 of OZ005699.1, read as the reverse complement.
CATACATACAGTAGCCAAATAGGAGGTGCATGTTATATGAACTAGAGAACACATAAAGGATGTATCCCTACATACACACATGCACACACTCACACAAATAATTATTATGAGTGAGGTTCAACCAAAATTTATGGTATGTAGGTACTTTTATAGCTGAAGCCTATAATATGCTCAATAACACCTTTGCTGTTTGTGCTTGTCTGAATCATAACGCCCCCCATGGTATGTGATGTGGTAGCTAGCTACACAAAAAATCAGATGGTTCCTTCATACCGTACAACAGTGCAACTTGCTACCGTTGTTCATACATCACTAAAGACTGTAACTACCGGATACCATCAGTGTTTACTTCCAGTGGTGTCGCCGGGGGGGGGGGGGGGGGGGGGGGGGGGGTGCATGTGGGTTCATTTGCACCCAATCTATGCACCTGTGCACCCATCCTATGCATGTGCATGTAGTTTTATTGCTTACCTACATGTATAGCCTATCACAGCATGCATGTTTCACTACACTGTCACAATTAGTAATGTAAGGTTTTATGTATTATAACAAGACTATCTACATGGAAAAACACCTAATAGTGCTACATTCATACTCAATTCCACTATAGCTAGCTTTATGGGTTTGCCTGTTTAGTAATTTTCAATAACTTGCACCCAGTTAAACAGCTACTGGAGACGTCATTGTTTACTTCATATTGATAAATAACCTGTATTGTAGGCCATGAGTAAGCCCTCTGACAACTGGTCGAGACCAATTTCTTTGACCACATTAGCGACATCTCTCCAAGTCGGTTTGGTGGGGTGGCTTTTGAGCCATTGGTCGCAGATTTCCACAATACACTCCTCTGCACTGTACCTCGAAAGTTGCCTTATCATGTTCGACAAGCCCACAACATTAGCGAACTCCTTCCATTTCTGTGTCACTTGCGGCTTTAGCTGGATCAGTAAGCTGTCTAGATCCAAGGTAGAATCTGTATTTGTAGTGTGATCAGGTTAAATAGCTGTCATGGCATGCATAAATGTACCAGTACTGAGCTAGTTTATGGAGATTTATTAGCAGATTGAGGGATCAACCGATTCAGAAGCAGATGTTGAAAGTTTGCTATGCATGATACAGTGTTGACCAAACACTCTAATGTATGGCATTCCATGCCATGTAGGACAAAAATGTCAACCATGCTTCAATTGCTGAGTGCAAAATGCTGGCTAAGGTCCAAAAGCCTCAGAAAAGCTATAATACTTGTATACAGTAATGTTTCTCCGCTGTACATGTGAGCCTGAGACTACCATATATAGGCAGCAGGAGTCACTTCACCAAAGGCAGCCTATAGCAAGCTATTCAGAGGGCGGCACTTGGCCTGATAGACACGTGCACTGCACTAATTAAGCTTAGTTAGATGTAAAATAGATGATGATGTACACTTGGATTTAGTTCTATTATTACAGATCAAAATAGGACATGACCAGGGCTGTTCTAGCACTTAAAACAATAAGCGAGACAGGTGATCACTATTATAATAGTTCCTTTGACACATTCACAACATGGAGCCTAAACAATTACAATTCAATAGCGAATCTCACTACAATATTTAAAGGTCATACTATAATGTATAGGCCAAAGGGATAAAGCCCATAAGGGGTATATACATAATATTATTATGCTTATATACATGGAAGCGGTCACTTCTAATTAAAGTTGCTCACTTCTTATGTAAACTATGCAATGTTTTTAAAGTAGCAACACTTTGAATGACTCACCAATCAGAGAAGGATCAGGTTTAGCACGTTCTGGTTCACTCTTAACCGCTGGTCGTTGAGCGGATGCAGCATGATTCAAAGCAGAGTACACAACTCGGTCCTCAGTACGAATGCTTAAAGAGGGTAGCAATCGCTTAGCCTTGGAAGAGGAGGAGGGGCCTAAGTCAGCGTATATGAGAGTGTGGCCTTCTTGGCCAGAGCCTGTATTGGCCTATAAAAATGAATGTTATGTTCAAAATGTATAGCAACATTAATATTATTATTATTAGTATTACCCACACCTTGGCTCTACATGTAGCTAGTGATTATGCAACATCCCTCGGGTTTCTAAAATGCCGAAGAGCCTCGGCTTAGGACAGTAACCTATAGCTATACTAATGATTATTGTTATACATGCAGTTTATTTAAGTACCTTAGAACTTCCTTCTGTTTTTGCCGGACGGCTGATTACACTATACTCATCACCACCAACATTAACCTGTAGCTGAAGAGTGTCAACAATGCATGCCATGGCAGCTACCATTAGAATAACAAGTGTAGTGGTCACATGTCCTCAATGTAAAGTATATTTTTTTAGTTATGTATATTATAGTTATGCCAGAATTGTTTAAGCAAGTTTACCTGATGCTGACAACCCCTCGGTCCAGGGTGCCTTGTTTCAGAGTACTCTACTCCATCCTGAACAACATAACATCAATATTATTATTATTATTGTGACCTGCTTGTATTGATGTAGCTATAGATAGGCACATGTATACACATAGACACACAGCAGATTATTATTGTGTACAGTATTATTGTTACGGTATTACACGGTACACACAATATATAATGTTATGCAAATAAAAAATCCCATTTTCTCTTACATAGCTGATCATAAAATTTAATTTTATTGTATGCATACATACCTGACTTGTACCTAGATGTCTTCATGAAAACATGATACATAAAGAAATCATAAAATTAATTTGGATAAGTATTAAATTCCACAAACCTCAGTGGCTTGGATTTGACACCTATGATAGTTGTGTGGGTTATTATTATATTCAATAACATAGCAGCTACAATGTCACACTATAGTGCAAGTATTCACCTGATCTTTTCATTTTCAGCACAATGCCTATAACCATTAATATTAGGATGATAAGCAGAAATGAGACACCCAAGGATATTCCAATGATAATAGGAACACTTGAGCTGCCTTGAAGTTCAGTAACTGGATAAAGTATTATGTCATATTCTTAGCTACTCAGATCATGCAATCAGTTCAAGTTATAAATATAATAATAGTTACCTATTATTACAGGACTAGTACTAGTGATACAGTCCAGTTCAAAGGGGGAAGGTATCCAACTTCCATCAGCATGACACATAGTAATTATGAGTGGTTCAGCCTGGGATACATTACATTGCAAAGTGATGTTAGTCCCCACTGGGTAAAAACCAGTGGACTGATCACTGATGTGGGCACCAGTTGGAACTGCAGGAGCACTACAGAAAGCTGTGGGAGCAAAATCATAGTCTAAAGATGATTAAATTTGTGCTGCACGCTTACCTGATGATTGATTCACACACATGTGATTAGCTGGATTAGGGTTCCAAACTCCAGTGCTCCCACAAACAGCCTCTATGGTGGTGTTTGGTATGAGACCCTCTTCACAGTGAAAAGTGATTGTAGCATTGAATAAGGTGTTATTGAATGGCTCAATGACAACTTGTCGATCACTGGAGACCCTGGGTCTACCACAGTCTAGTAAAATATTTTATGGAATCTGATACTATTATGCATGTATTCAACATACTTGCCAGCATACACTGACTCAGAGGTGGGATAGGGATCCAAGTGCCATTTTCCATGCATGTTGATGTCACTAGCTGATGTGGAAGGTATCCAGTGTTGCACTGAAAAGTCAGTGATGCTCCAACAGATCCGTTGTGATATTCATTGATCCTTCCATTGGTGGGAGGAGAGGGAGGACTGCACCCAGCTACAGGAACAAGGACCTGGTATGAATAAATTTTAACTATGAATTAATGATCTCACTAATTGGTAGAGAATAAACTGTGCTGCTGCTCCCAGCACAGTTTTGAGCAGTGATGTTGACAGAGTAGCTTATATTGTAGTCCAGCATCAGAATCAGGCTGGTGTCAGTGGTAGTGAAGTCAGATAACTGCCCTGGCATGATAGGTGGTGTCACATTAACAGTGTAGTTGTCAGCTCCCCTGCTAGTAGACCAACTGACATTCACTGAGGCTCCAGTTTTTGTGAACTGCTCACTCAGTCTGGTCACTATGACTCCACTTGGAGTAGCCGGAGGGTCTTCAGATTGGCATTGATAAAAATGAATATGCATGGAGAATTATTATTAACTCACCGACTGAGGCAACTTGAATAGTTGACTCAATTGAGTCTCCAGATCCACCACATTGCACTGTGACACCATTTAGCTGTCTCACTGCAGTTACCCGCAGCTCTGTGGTGAGGATGTTTGAATTGAAAGAAACTACATGGAGCTCAAAATTAAAACCAGGATCATTCAAAAATGTCAATACTGATCCAATTTGTGAACTTAGTGCCGTATTCTCTAGAGCTCCTGATGGTAAACTTATCCTCCATCTTGCAACAACCCCAGACTGCTGGCAAGTGATAATGGCACGATTCCCTGGACACACAGGATCACTGGGGGATGGTAGCTGAGCATCTAAAATCATGATATCATGTTGTAAATTTGAATAAACCACATGAATATAAACTACACTTACTTGAACTTTGGAGTAAAACTAGAGCTAAGACTGCTGTCCACCACATGTTCCACGTACACTATGTAGTCAATCTTAGGCAGATAGCTAGCTATCATAGGCCGCAAATTCACTATAGCTAGTTTTGTAGCTACATGTAGCTAGCTAGGGCAAGCTGGCAGGATCAATTTCTGGACCACTGAACCCTAGCTGCTGTGTGTGACTTTACTTGAAGCTAGTTTCGTCATTGACGGTATGCAAAAGATCCCCCCCCCCCCCCCCCCCCATGGCCCGCCTCTAGTCTCGTGAACCAGACCACTCCCTTCGCAGCGCTGGATGTAAATATCGAACTTGATAGGATCTCTGTACATAACGAGATCCATTGCATTTTCGATATGCAATACATCCAGCGCTGCGGAGGGAGTGGTCTGGTATCATAGGTACATGCATAGGCCCGGCTCCGGTAGCTATGCAAGTGCACGCATAAACTGCGAAATCTAATCTGAGGGGGCTCAGCCCCCTCTTTTCAAAGGGAGGGGGAGAGGAGCGTCAGAGGGGTGTGGCTCAAGAGACAATCAAAGACAGAATCAGAAAATTTATTGAAGTTTGTGCTAAAATTAGCGTCATGGCCCCGATTCCCCCCCCCCCCCCCCCACTCCGACCCCCTTAGCGTTAATGACGTGTGACGTTGATTTATCCAAGAAGCCCTTTTGCTATCTGCCTAAGTTCAACAGTAGCTAAGCCGCTCTCTACGCAGTAAAAGTTAATAGCGAGCTAGCCTATATTAAATATACAGACTACAGTGCACGTGAATAACTAGCTATTATGTGGTCACAGTGGACGATAATCTTAGCTCTAGTTTTATTCCAAAATTCAAGTAAGCGACTCATACTATGATAGTCGAGATGATAGTAAATACTGCAATCTGATTGGTCATTAGCAGGTAGCTGTCTATATGTGATAGAACCCCTGTAGCCTACAAGATTTTGATAAAACCCATACAACTTTGTATCCTCGGGCTATTACAGTGTTTTACTATAATAATAATTATTATTATGATCTAAACTTATTAGACACTGTTTAGTCGGTTTCCACGTGATTTAGAAGACCTCGCTCGGGATTCTACATAGATCCCTTCGGTCTTCTAAATCACGCAGAAACCTAGTGTCTAACTAATGTATATTCATGTGGTTTATTCAAATGTACAACATGATGTCATGATTTTAGCTCAGCTACTGTCCCCCAGTGCTCCTTTGTGTCCTGGAAATCGTGTAATTTTCACTTGCCAGCAGTCTGGGATTGTTGCAAGATGGAGGATAAGTTTACCATCAGGAGCTCTAGAGAATACGGCACTAAGTTCACAAATTGGATCAGTATTGACATTTTTGAATGATCCTGGTTTTAATTTTGAGCTCCATGTAGTTTCTTTCAATTCAAACATCCTCACCACAGAGCTGCGGGTAACTGCAGTGAGACAGCTAAATGGTGTCACAGTGCAATGTGGTGGATCTGGAGACTCAATTGAGTCAACTATTCAAGTTGCCTCAGTCGGTGAGTTAATAATAATTCTCCATGCATATTCATTTTTATCAATGCCAATCTGAAGACCCTCCGGCTACTCCAAGTGGAGTCATAGTGACCAGACTGAGTGAGCAGTTCACAAAAACTGGAGCCTCAGTGAATGTCAGTTGGTCTACTAGCAGGGGAGCTGACAACTACACTGTTAATGTGACACCACCTATCATGCCAGGGCAGTTATCTGACTTCACTACCACTGACACCAGCCTGATTCTGATGCTGGACTACAATATAAGCTACTCTGTCAACATCACTGCTCAAAACTGTGCTGGGAGCAGCAGCACAGTTTATTCTCTACCAATTAGTGAGATCATTAATTCATAGTTAAAATTTATTCATACCAGGTCCTTGTTCCTGTAGCTGGGTGCAGTCCTCTCTCTCCTCCCACCAATGGAAGGATCAATGAATATCACAACGGATCTGTTGGAGCATCACTGACTTTTCAGTGCAACACTGGATACCTTCCACATCAGCTAGTGACATCAACATGCATGGAAAATGGCACTTGGATCCCTATCCCACCTCTGAGTCAGTGTATGCTGGCAAGTATGTTGAATACATGCATAATAGTATCAGATTCCATAAAATATTTTACTAGACTGTGGTAGACCCAGGGTCTCCAGTGATCGACAAGTTGTCATTGAGCCATTCAATAACACCTTATTCAATGCTACAATCACTTTTCACTGTGAAGAGGGTCTCATACCAAACACCACCATAGAGGCTGTTTGTGGGAGCACTGGAGTTTGGAACCCTAATCCAGCTAATCACATGTGTGTGAATCAATCATCAGGTAAGCGTGCAGCACAAATTTAATCATCTTTAGACTATGATTTTGCTCCCACAGCTTTCTGTAGTGCTCCTGCAGTTCCAACTGGTGCCCACATCAGTGATCAGTCCACTGGTTTTTACCCAGTGGGGACTAACATCACTTTGCAATGTAATGTATCCCAGGCTGAACCACTAATAACTATGTGTCATACTAATGGAAGTTGGATACCTTCCCACTCTGAACTGGACTGTACTACAGCAACTTCTGAATCAGGTATATAGCTATATAATAGCTATAGTGTACATCAAGTTCATTCATATTATGACAATAATAATATATCTCTACTATTATAATATTAAATTTAGCTACTGTAACTGTAATGGCTGATGTCAAAAAGGTGCTCTCATGCAGTAGCCAGACTATTCTTGCTACTGTCATCTGCTCTTTCGTGTTCTTTTTCCTTGGTGTCTTGGTTGGAGTTCTTTGTCATCGCTGGGATAGAGTCTTCGTAAAGCCATGTACCGGTGATATCAAACGTTCAAACGGGAAGAGACGTGAACATCCTTCTCCCACCGATACACCAGCAGATGATGCTCCAGTCGTATATGAAGAGGTCACAACTGATTCACACTCTCGACAAAAAATTGAACTCGAGAAGAATGTTGCTTATGGCCATATCTAGAGATTATCATAGTCCTCAGCTGTGGTGTGTTGATACTAAGTAAATGATACTAATTAGCTTTAAGAAAGCAGCAAAAAGTATATGACATTGTTTTGACATGCAAGTGTTTGATAAACAATGAAGAAATACCAGACATTAATTTAAGTCATAGATGTTTAATAATAGCATTATGGTAAATAACTGTATTGCAATCAAGTTGTCCTATTGGGAAGGCTATCCAAAACAGATGCATCTTAGTTTATTGTTATTGCTTGACAGTTAGGGAAACAAAATGCCTATCCACGGCTTATAATATCTGTCTTAAAGATCTTGCTACCTGTCTACGAGGTCTGTATCCTTGTAGCTAAAAATGACAACAATGAACTACACCATAAAAGCATGCATAATTAAAGAAATACCATAGTACTGTAAGTAAATAGCCTGTATAGTTACTGAATACCCTAGACTGTAAGTATAGACGGGTTGCCTTAATGTGATTCATGACATGAAAGTTCAAGCCACATGAACATGCGGCCATGATTAGGAAAATCAATACCATCAAGGCTTGTTGCTATGGCAATGAATGTTTTTTAAGATAATGCTATTGACCCATGTAATCATCACACCAACTTTGAGACTTGTCTGATCTATTGCTGATTTTATAAAAATCCTAGAAGTGAGCAATTTTCCCATATGTTTGTATGGCAGTAGGGCAAAATGTGCCCTACCGCAATACAAACATATGGGAAAATTGCTCACTTCTAAGATTTTTATAAAATCAGCAATAGATCAGACAAGTCTCAAACTTCAGTGTGATGATTACATGGGTCAATAGCATTATCTAAAAAAAAAATCATTGCCTAAATAACATGTCTTGAGGGTACTGATTTTTCTAATTTATGACCTTGCCATGCTAATCATATTAAGGCAACCCGTCTATTGATGGGTGCATGGTGGCTTGATCCACTTTTAGTATATTATATACTACATACACGCACAGTCTCATTCTGATCCCAATCTCAAGGTCTGGGAATGAGACTGTGAGATGCATTCTGATTCATGTAAATAATCCTGAGTACCGTATTTCCTCGATCAGACGCCGCCCTCGAATAGACGCCGCACTCGAATAGTCGCCGCTAGCTACACAAGCCCGATCTTAACTGTCGCCGCCCTCGAATTATCGCCGCACTCTCTAATTAGAGCCCACTTGCCACGCCCTTAAATGGTGTCCATGTGCTTGCGAGCGGTGCTGCTGTACGCGAGAAAGCCATCAAGAGACTAGTAAAGCTTCTGACGAAGGCAGACGGTGAAAAGCAGCTAGGTATTGAGCTTAAAACAAACCTTTTCATTATTCTTGTATGCAGTTCTACTACTATGAAAGTTTTTGTCGCCGCCCTCGAATAGTCGCCGCTAGTTTCAGCAGAGGGAAAAAATTAGTCGCCGCGGCGTCTACTCGAGGAAATACGGTATCTATCTGGCCAGGATGAAGTGGATTATAAGTGTTTAGCTATTAATTTTATGACTCCATAGTACACTGTCATAGGTGGCAGAAGCATATTGAATGTGAGGGGGCTAAGATGTTAGAGGATCCGCGCGCAAAATTTTAAGCCACGCCCACTAATTAGCGGTAACGCGTTCGTGAAAGTCAAGAAACAACGATGGACAACAGGCAAAAAAACAGTCGATTTCAAGGAGAGCAGCAATGAAACTAGCATATTTTTGACTCATAACTGATAGAAGGCTATTGCAGACTGGTAAAATTGACAAGTTCAACGTCATTGTTTTTGCTTAGCACAAGGTCAAAGTGGGTGTGTCAGCCTTGAAAAGTGGGGGGGGGGGGGGGGGGGGGGGGGGGGGGGGGGGGCTCCAGCCCCCCCTGCCCCCCCCCTCTTCCGCCGCCTATGACTGTAGAAGTTAAAGCATGAAACTTGTAGCCGCGAGCTACTTTATGCTTTAACAGTCATGATTTGGTGGCCATGCTGGTACTTTGAGTGGAACAGACCTGCATTATTACATCCCTATAGTAGTAATTTACTTTTCTGAAACAGGTATCGAATCGCAAGGGTATCGAATCGTGAAATTTGGCACAGATACAGGTGAATATGGAAAATGGTTCTATAAAATTTAATATTTTAAAGTTTGTCATCTGTTTTCATTTACAAGTTACGGTATTCCACTTCAGGCATTAATTTTGATAATTACGTAACGTTACATAACTCACTTACATACGTAGTGACCCCTTACCACATACAATGAAGCTACTAGGGATATGGTAATTGCTTCATATAATTTTATAAGCTACCCTTGCAATAACATGGAATCTAATAGCTACTTTAATTCACACTCAGCAGTATACTCGGAAAGAGGGTTGTCTTCACTAATCTTAGGAGGAAGAGGTAGTGGTTATCATCAGCAAGGAAACTGTCCGGCGAAAAGTTGATATTTGTGAAGTAGCTAGCTATTATTATTTTATGCATATTATGACAAACAAAGTAGCTACATTTAAATGTACGTATAATCAGGGAAACACTGCAATAATGAAGGAATACATTATATAAACTGATGTTTTTAGGTGGAATATTAACTTAAACAGCTGGAAGCAGGTCACTTATAGTCTTCTGAATAGTGGATTTAGGGTATATCAATAATGGCATTATGGTATACAAATTTACACACATCTTGCCCAAAAGATGCTAAGGTAAATTATAGAAAGGATGGATGTGGGATAAGCAGCTGCTTACCAGTGATTTGATAAAGATGAATCCATAGAAATGTGAAAGTGATAGCTAGTTAACGAAACAATAGAAAGCGGGAAATTTGTGGAGATTAGCTTAATCATCATCCTGAATTGTGCATTTCTAAGAGAGGGTCAATAATATTATGCGCGAAATTGTGTTACAGGTATTTGTGACCAACTGCGAGAAAAGGGACCATTTGCATTGGGACTTCGTGTTTGTCGTATGTATGTAGCTAGTATGCATAGAGGATAATGTATATATATTCTGTAAGTGAATCCGCTCTTTGTTGGTGCCAATATATACGCTGATACAAGTATACTCACTACTACATTAATTTTGTAGAAAACAAGTTGGCCATTGTCATGATAAAAATTGATCTTGTTTCATACTAATAATTATTATGAATGGTCCCTTTTCTCATAGCAGGTCACATTTACACACATCTAGCCCGAAAGATATAAAATATAAAGGAGGAAAGTTATACAAAAGTGATAGCTAATTAACAGTAGCAAAAGCAGAAATTAACTTAAACAGGAAGCAGATTACTTGAGAGTGTCAACAATGAAAGACATTGTACATGTGGTACAGGAATTTACACACATCTTAATTGCCCAAAGGTGGGATGTGAAAAGCAGCTGGCATAGAGTACAGAAAGGAAGTGGGCTTCAGCAGTTTGCATTGATAAAGGACAAAGCAGCATACACACAGTAGCTATACATGGTATGCATGTTTTATGATCTAGAGAACACATAAAGGATGTATCCCTACATACACACATGCTCACACTCATATAAAATAACTATTATGACTGGGGCTCACCCGAAACTTTGATTATGGTATGTGGGTACATGTACTTAAATTCATACATTGATAAACAATCTGTATTGTAGGCCATGAGTAAGCCCTCTGACAACTGGTGCAGAGACCAATTTCTTTGACAACATTAGCGACATCTCTCCATGTCAGTTTGGTGGGGTGGCTCTTTAGCCACTGGTCACAGACCTCCACAGTACACTCCTCAGCACTGTACCTCAAAGTTAATTGCTTTATCATATTTGACAAACCCACATCATTAGCGAATTGCTTGAAGTTCCATGTTTGTGTCATTTGTGGCTGAAGCTGAATCAATAAGCTATTCAGATCCAAGCCGGCATTAATTTTTGCAATAGTATAGTACTCAGCATACTGAAAGTGGCCAGTAATATAATATTATTATTGGCTGCCCATCAAGTACATGATATTATTTCTGTAACTGTGTACGCTATTTTTGGGGGTGTCATTTCAACAAGCTAGGATAACCATAAACAAGTCAGCATATTCTTCAAGATGCAGTGCAATGATAATACAGGTATTACAGTTAAGCCATGGACAGGCTACTTGCATGTTTGCATAACTGCATGCTTGTCAAGATTGCAATAACAGTAAACAAGATCCATCTGTTATGGATTATTCTTCCAACGAAAAGCAAAATAATCCCGATCATCGTAATGCAGCTGTTATTATTTTAGCTACCATGACATACTCTAAACCTGTGTACTTAGACTAATGTCTGTTATTTCTGTTATAGTTTTGTTTATTAAACATTTGCAAGTACCTGTAATAGCTACGCAAGATAAAGGACTTCAATAAATTATCAAGCTAATTATTTTTTTCTGATTTCTTAAAACTATGATATAATATAGTATTATTGACATAGCAGTGCATGGCTCAGCACCTGGTCCAGTACCCCATAGGTCCCGGACTATCCTTTCCTGATCTCGAAATTGGGCCATAAGCATGCAACTTGGGTTCCGGCAATTTCTTGTGAAGAGTGTAAAGCAGTTGTCACCTCTTCATATTACATAAGATACGACTGGTATACATGGTTTTACGAAGACTCTACCCCAGTGATGACAAAGAACTTCAACTATAGGACGCCAAGGAAGAACACAAAAGAGCAGATGATACCAGTAAGTATAATTATTAATTTGCAATGTATCTGTCAGCGAGAGTACTTTTTGATATTAGCTACAAGTAATGATAGTTGTGGGTTTGGGTTTGGTTACATACACACTAGCAGACTGATCACTTATGTGGCACCAGTTGGAGAAATACATAGTTTAGCTATTTGCACACATGTGATTAGCTGGATTAGGGCTCCAAACTCCTGTCACTGTGCTCCCATCAACAGCCTCTATGACATGTCAACAGTGTCTGCCTCTTAATTAAACAATCTTAATATTAAATAGGGTGCATGCTCCATGGATCTATTGGAGACAACTGATCTACCGCAGTCTATTAGATCTATCACTAAAATTTTTAAATAATAATATTATGCATGTATTCAGTAAGGTATACATACCAGCCAGTATACACTGCGGGGTAGCTAGGGACCCAAGTGCTATTTTGCGTGCACGCATGTTGATATCACTTGGCCCTGTAGTATCCATTCAGTGTTGCACTATGATGCTCCCGCTGATTTGTTTTGATATTCATTGATCTTTCCATTGGCGGGAGAAGAGGGAGAACTGCAGCTACATGTTTGCATGCGCAGCTATTGGAACAATAATTATTATTAAGGGGGTGAAAAATAGATTATGACACTCATAATCATTAATAATCCCACCAATTATTGGTAGCAAAAGCTCCCAGCAATTAACACAGTACAAGTGTTAGTTATAGCACACAATATCATGGCTTTCTTTTTGAATGCAACTTGATACAATTATGTAAAGGTTTGTAAGATGTACCTATAGTTCACTAAATCTCTAACAATATACATACTATAAGCATAATTCTATTCTAATAGTACTAGCAGTATAATATAATGTGCTAGTGCTGTACCAGGTAAATGTTTAAGCCTTAATTTTATGAATCCTGAAACTTGTCTATAGCTGCCTTGAGAGTCATGACCTGGGTGGCCGTGCGGGCACTTTAGGTGGAGCACATCTGCATGAGATTAATAATATTTCATAATGGACTATCCTAAAATTTATTAATATTTACGTCAAATTATCTTCATCAATCTTTGGAGGAAGAGGTGGTGGTATCTCATTATCATCAGCGAGAAAGCTGTCGGGAATAGCATCCATGTCAAATGATATTGGCAGCTCACCTGCATCAGTAAGTACATAATAGTATTTATCACTTATTAGCCATGTCATGCATAGTCGACGTAATTGCTTGCACAAACAAACCCATGGAAATGTGAAATAAAAAGCACAAAATAATATTTGCCTACACAATTTACTGTACATTATTTAGCTTTTTTCATGCAGATGAAACACTAGCTATAAAATTAATGCATGCATGACTGTAGTTTAACACTTCAACAATCAATGACTTTATAATGTTTGATATTTTTAGGTGAAAGATTAACTTAAAACAGCTGGAAGCCGATCAATTCTGAATCGTGCATTACTTAGTCTAAGATAAGGTCAACAGGAATGGGTACACTAGAGAATTTGCACACATCTTTCCCAAAAGGTATGAAGTACATAATATAATATAGCATAGAAAGTATGTGGGCTACAGCAGCTTGCATGTATTTGATAGGGGCAAACCCACTGCAATGTGAAAGCAATAGCTAATTAACAGATACATAAGCGGTAGATTAAGCTAATCAACTGTGCATGAAATTATGGTATAGGAGTTTACACACATGTTGCCCAAAGGGTATGGAGGAAAATTAATTAATGTGAAAGTTGTGGAGATCAATTTAAACAAGAAGCAGGATCTGGTTATTTCTGAATCTTGAGAGGATCAACAATGAGTGGCATTGTGGTATGGGAATTTGCACACACCTTAATTATCACCCAAAAGGTGTAAAGAGTAAAGCAGCTAACTGGCATAGAGTACAGAAAGGAAGTGGGCTTTAGCAGTTTGCATTGACAAAGGATAAAGCAATACACACAGTAGCTAAATAGGAGGTGCATGTTTTATGAGCTAGAGAATACATAAAGGATGTATCCCTACATACACACATGCATACACACAAATAATTAGTATGAGTGGGGCTCACTCAAAATTTATGGTATGTAGGTACTTTTATAGCTGAAGCCTATGCTCAATAACACCTTTTCTGTTTGTGCTTGTCTGAATCATGGTATGTGATGTGGTAGCTAGCTAGCTACACAAAAAATCAGATGGTTCCTTCATACCGTACAACAGTGCAACTTGCTACCGTTGTTCATACATCACTAAAGACTGTAACTACCGGATACCATCAGTGTTAACTTCACATTGATAAATAACCTGTATTGTAGGCCATGAGTAAGCCCTCCGATAACTGGTCGAGACCGATTTCTTTGACCACATTAGCGACATCTCTCCATGTCGGTTTGGTGGGGTGGCTTTTGAGCCACTGGTCGCAGATTTCCACAATACACTCCTCTGCACTGTACCTCGAAAGTTGCCTTATCATGTTGGACAAACCCACAACATTAGCGAATTCCTTCCATTTCTGTGTCACTTGTGGCTTTAGCTGGATCAGTAGGCTGTCTAGATCCAAGGTAGAATCTGTATTTGTAGTGTGATCAGATTAAAATTAATAGCTATCATGGCATGCTGGCATAAATGTACCAGTAATGAGCTAGGTTATAATTATATGGAGATTTACAGGCAGACTGAGGGATCAACTGATTCAGAAGCAGATGTTGAAAGTTTGTTGTTTGTGCATGATGCACTGTTGACCAAGTACCCTAATGTATGGCATTCCATACCATATAGGATAAAAATGTCAACCATGCATGTATATCTTCAACTGCTGAGTGCAAAATGCTGGCTAATTAAGGTACAAAAGCCTCAGAAAAAGCTATACTTATATAATAGTAACGTTTCTCCACCGTACTAAGCTTAGTTAGATGTAAAATAGATGATGATGCACACTTGGATTTAGTTGATAAAAATAGAACAGGTGATAAAACCAGCTAGGGCTGATGCATGACCAGGGCTTCTCTAGCACTAAGTCTTAATAAAACAATAATCAAGACATGTGAATCTGATCACCTTCCTTTGACACATTCACAACATGGAACCTAAACAATTACAATTCAATAGCGGATCTCGCAATAATATGAAAACTTTTAAAGGTCATAATTATGGGCCAAAAGGATGCCCATAAAGGGTACATAATATTATTATTATGCCTACATACATGGAAGTGGTCACTTCTAATTAAAGTTGCTCACTTCTTGTGTAAATTATGCAATGTTTTTAAAGTAGCTATGTGTTGATGACTCACCAATGAGAGAAGGATCAGGTTTATTATGTTCTGGTTCACTCTTAACTGTTGGCCGTTGAGCGGATGCAGCATGATTCAAAGCAGAGTACACAACTCGGTCCTCTGTACGAACGCTTAAAGAGGGTAGCAACCGCTTTGAAGAGGAGGAGGGGCCTAAGTCAGCGTATATTAGAGTGCGGCTATCTTGGCCAGAGGGTGTGTTGGCCTACATATAAGAATTAATGTTCAAGAATTGCATAATAATAATAACAATATTAATTATTGCCCTCCACGATTAGTGACTATGCAATATCCCTTGGGTTTCAAAAACGCTGTAGAGCCTCAGCTCAGGGCAATTAATAGGTTATACTAACATGTAGTTTATTTAAGTACCTTAGAGCTTCCTTCTGTTTTTGCCGGACGGCTGATTACACTATACTCATCACCACCAACATTAACCTGTAGCTGAAGAGTGTTGACAACGTATGCATGGCAGCTACCATTAGAATAACAAGTGTAGTGATCACATGTCTCAATATAAAGTATATTTTTTTAGTTACTATAACAATGTATATTATAGTTATGCCAGAATTGTTTATATAAGTTTACCTGATGTTGACCACCCCTTGGTCCAGGGTGCCTTGTTTCAGAGTACTCTACTCCATCCTGAACAACATAACATCAATATTATTATTATTGTTGTGACCTGCTTGTATTGATGTAGCTATAGATAGGCACATGTATACACATAGACACACAGCAGATTATTATTGTGTACAGTATTATTGTTACAGTATTACACGGTACACACAATATATAATGTTATGCAAATAAAAAATCCCATTTTCTCTTACATAGCTGATCATAAAATTTAATTTTATTGTATGCATACATACCTGACTTGTACCTAGATGTCTTCATGAAAACATGATACATAAAGAAATCATAAAATCAATTTGGATAAGTATTAAATTCCACAAACCTTAGTGGCTTGGATTTGACACCTATGATAGTTGTGTGGGTTATTATTATATTCAATAACATAGCAGCTACAATGTCACACTATAGTGCAAGTATTCACCTGATCTTTTCATTTTCAGCACAATGCCTATAACCATTAATATTAGGATGATAAGCAGAAATGAGACACCCAAGGATATTCCAATGATAATAGGAACACTTGAGCTGCCTTGAAGTTCAGTAACTGGATAAAGTATTATGTCATATTCTTAGCTACTCAGATCATGCAATCAGTTCAAGTTATAAATATAATAATAGTTACCTATTATTACAGGACTAGTACTAGTGATACAGTCCAGTTCAAAGGGGGAAGGTATCCAACTTCCATCAGCATGACACATAGTAATTATGAGTGGTTCAGCCTGGGATACATTACATTGCAAAGTGATGTTAGTCCCCACTGGGTAAAAACCAGTGGACTGATCACTGATGTGGGCACCAGTTGGAACTGCAGGAGCACTACAGAAAGCTGTGGGAGCAAAATCATAGTCTAAAGATGATTAAATTTGTGCTGCACGCTTACCTGATGATTGATTCACACACATGTGATTAGCTGGATTAGGGTTCCAAACTCCAGTGCTCCCACAAACAGCCTCTATGGTAGTGTTTGGTAGGAGACCCTCTTCGCAGTGAAAAGCGATTGTAGCATTGAATAAGGTGTTATTGAATGGCTCAATGACAACTTGTTGATCACTGGAGACCCTGGGTCTACCACAGTCTAGTAAAATATTTTATAGAATCTGATACTATTATGCATGTATTCAACATACCTGCCAGTATACACTGACTCAGAGGTGGGATAGGGACCCAACTGCCATTTGCCATGCATGTCGACGTCACTAGCTGATGTGGAAGGTATCCAGTGTTGCACTGAAAAGTCAGTGATGCTCCAACAGATCCGTTGTGATATTCATTGATCCTTCCATTGGTGGGAGGAAAGGGAGGACTGCACCCGGCTACAGGAACAAGGGATGAATAAATTTAACTATGAATTAATTGATCTCACTAATTGGTAGAGAATAAACTGTGCTGTTGCTCCCAGCACAGTTTTGGGCAGAGATGTTGATAGTGTAGTTTACATTGTAGTCCAGCATCAGTAGCAGGCTAGTGTCGGTGGTAGTGAAGTCAGATAACTGCCCTGGCATGATAGGTGGTGTCACATTAACAGTGTAGTTGTCAGCTCCCCTGCTGGTAGACCAACTGACATTTACTGAGGCTCCAGTTTTTGTGAACTGCTCATTGGTCACCATGATTCCACTTGGAGCAGCCGGAGGATCTTCAGATTGACATTGATAAAAATGAATATGCCCAGAATTATTACTAACTCACCGACTGAGGCCACTTGAATAGTTGACATAAATATTACAGATCCACCACATTCCACTGTGACTCCATTCAGTTCTCTCACTGCAGTCACCCACAGCTCAGTGGTGATGATATTTGAATTGAAAGAAATTACGTGAAGCCCAAAATTAAAACCAGGATCATTCACAAATGTCAATACTGATCCAATTTGTGAATTTAGTGCCGTATTCTCTAGAGTTCCTGATGGCAAAAATATCATCCATCTTGCAACAGCCCCAGACTGCTGGCAAATGAAAATGGCACGATTCCCTGGACACACAGGCTCACTGGGGGATGGTAGCTGAGCATCTAAAATCATGATATCATGTTGTAAATTTGAATAAACCACATGAATATAAACTACACTTACTTGAACTTTGGAGTAAAACTAGACTTTGGAGTAAAACTAGAGCTAAGACTGCTGTCCACCACATATTCCACATACTATGTAGTCAATCTTAGGCAGATAGCTATAGCTAGCTATCACAGGCTGCAAGTTCAGAGGGGTGTGGCTCACGAGACAGTAGCAGATATACGTGTGCTAAAATAATTAGCGTCAAGGCCCCGACCCCCCCCCCCTCCCCCGGCCCCCTTAGCGTTAATGACGCGTGACGTTGATTTTTCCAAGAAGCCCTTTTGCTATCTGCCTAAATTCAACAGTAGCTAGCTAAGCCGCTGTCTACGCAGTAAAGCTAGCCTATAAGAATATATTATACAGACTAGTACGGTGCACGTGGATAGCTATTATGTGGTCACAGTGGACGGTAATCATAGCTCTAGTTTTATTCCAAAATTCAAGTAAGCAATTCATACTATGATAGACTACTTCAGTAGCTAGCAATTTATATTCATGTGGTTTATTCAAATTTACAACATGATATCATGATTTTAGATGCTGAGCTACAACCCCCCAGTGAGCCTGTGTGTCCAGGGAATCGTGCCATTTTCATTTGCCAGCAGTCTGGGGCTGTTGCAAGATGGATGATATTTTTGCCATCAGGAACTCTAGAGAATACGGCACTAAATTCACAAATTGGATCAGTATTGACATTTGTGAATGATCCTGGTTTTAATTTTGAGCTTCACGTAATTTCTTTCAATTCAAATATCATCACCACAGAGCTGTGGGTGACTGCAGTGAGACAGTTAAATGGTGTCACAGTGGAATGTCTTGGATCTATAGCCTTTGAGGCAACTATTCAAGTTGCCTCAGTTGGTGAGTTAATAATAATTCTCCCTGGCATAGTATTCATTTTTACCAATGCCAATCTGAAGACCCTCCGGCTGCTCCAAGTGGAGTCATAGTGACCAGTGAGCAGTTCACAAAAACTGGAGCATCAGTAAATGTCAGTTGGTCTACTAGTAGGGGAGCTGACAACTACACTGTTAATGTGACACCACCTATCATGCCAGGGCAGTTATCTGACTTCACTACCACTGACACTAACCTGCTACTGATGATTGACTATAATATAAGCTACTCTGTCAACATCACTGTTCAAAACTGTGCTGGGAGCAACAGCACAGTTTATTCTCTATCAATTAGTGAGATCATTAATTCATAGTTAAAATTTATTCATACCTTGTACCTGTAGCTGGGTGCAGTCCTCCCTCTTCTCCCACCAATGGAAGGATCAATGAATATCACAACGGATCTGTTGGAACATCACTGACTTTTCAGTGCAACACTGGATACCTTCCACATCAGCTAGTGACATCGACATGCATGGCAAATGGCACTTGGGTCCCTATCCCTCAGTGTATGCTGGCAAGTACGCTTATGCTTAGTACATGTATAACAGTGTTATGGTAAAAACATGGTTACATTAGACTGTGGTAATCCCAACGTCTCCTCCAGTGGTCCAGGAGTTGTTATTGAGCCATTTAGTAGCACAATATTTAATGCTACAATTGTTTTTCACTGTGAAGAGGGTCTCCTACCAAACACCACCATAGAGGCTGTTTGTGGGAGCACTGGAGTTTGGAGCCCTAATCCAGCTAATCACATGTGTGTGAATCAGTCATCAGGTAAGCAATACAAAATTAATCTTTTCTGGATCGATAATTTAAAAATAATATTATGCTTTTGCTCCTACAGTTTTCTGTATTGCTCCCAATGTTCCAACTGGTACCCACATCGGTGATCAGTCCACCGGTTTTTACCCAGAGGGGACTAACATCACTATCCAATGTGATGATGTGTCCCACACTGAACTAACAACAGTGTGCCATGCTGATGGAAGTTGGAGGCCACCCCCATCTGAACTGGACTGTACAGTAACTACAGCAACTTCTGAATCAGGTATACAGTGTACATCAAGTTCATTGATTTTTTTTTTATTATACCACCACTATAATAACAATTATTACTAAATTTAGCTACTGTAGCTGTAACAGCTGATGTCAAAAAGGCACTCACGAACAGTAGCCAGACTATTCTTACTGGAGTCATCTGCACTTTTGTGTTCTTCTTCCTTGGCATCTTGGTTGGAGTTCTTTGTCATCGCTGGGGTAGAGTCTTCATAAAGCCATGTACCGGTGATATCAAACATTCAAATGGGAAGAGACGTGAACATCCTTCTCCCACCGATACACCAGCAGATGATGCTCCAGTCGTATATGAAGAGGTGACAACTGATTCACACTCTCGACAAAAAATTGAACTCGAGGAGAACGTTGCTTACGGCCATATTTAAAGATCCGGTCAGGAAAGGGTGGTCCTCAGCTGTGGTATTTTGTTCTAAGTCAGTGATACTAATTTGCTAGAAATCATCAAAAATTACTGGATATGATATTTTTGCTTATTGGTACATTGCAAAATTAATGTTTGATAAACAATAAAGAAATATCAGACATCATACCATAGACATTATTTAATTAATGTATAATTGTATTATTATAATATTGTGATCAAGTTGTCCTATTGGGAAGGCAATCCAAAACATATATCCATCTTAGTTTATTACGGTTATTGCTTGACAGTTAAGAAAACAAGATGCCTATCCACGGCTTATGCATATTAATTATCTTAAAGATCTTGCTGCCTGTTTATGAGTGTCCTCGTACAAATGACACCGGTGAGATAAATGAGCATGCATACAGTAGTTATGGAAAAGCTAATAATGCACCAGTCTGGCGAGCTAGCTCCTCCTCTCTTCTTGCAGCTTAGCCATCAAAGAAGCAGCTTTGAGAAGTCAGATGTCTGCCAGAGTCGGAGTGCCGGCAAGGCTGATGCTCAAACACAGCCAGCCAACGAGATCAAGCGTCTGAGAAACTAATATATTTTTTGCGTGGCACAGTCAGGAAAAGTACGTAAATCATTTCCATGCATGTATGTTAGTTTCTTGTCACCTCCAGCGTCTGTTTCAACCTACCGCTCATTAACACCAGCCACACCTCTTTTTTTGCTAATTATTTGGCCAATTGGACGGTTCCAGGAAACCACACCCTCAAAAGCAGTTTTGAGAAGTCAAGCTAGTTAGCCAATCGATCATGTGACCCGTAAATATCCGGATATAAATTATAAATGTACCGCCATTTAATATTAGCTGACTCGCCGACTAGACTCCTTTCAGGGTCCCCAAGATAATCATCGTTATGGCAGTGGTAAGCAACTTTAGCCCACCATCGCTTCATTTTAATGGCCCTTTTTTATATCTTGACTAGGTTATTTTACTCTTGGTGTGCAGTTGGATCTCGATTATTAATGGTACAATACGCACAAGGGCATAATAGTTTGTAGCTATTGCCCGCTGTACATGTAAATGTGAACTACTCTCTGCAGTTACTTATGACACTTGAGCACCTTCAATAGGCTCATTGCACTTGGTGTCTGGATGGCCTCGAACCCAGGCTAATGTCCCCGGCTGAGACCAGTTGCCAGGTTATTGGCATGTGGTCGTTGCTTTCCAAGTCAGTTCCATATTAGTCTCGAAACCAGACCGCTCCCACTGCAGCGTTTAGTTCTTTCAGGATAAACACGCGAAGGGAGGGTGCTTATACCGTTTTGGATCCCTATTATGCAAGATGTACGTGACATCACGCGTTGGGGTCCGCCCATATGATGTCAAGAGCCAGCCAGTAATGCTCTTTTTTGCTGTTAAGCAAACTAAAAACCTTCTCTACGATCGAATTAGCCTTTGAAAGGTATCCAGAGCTACTACATTCAAAGAGAAAAGTCTATCTGGTGGCTTAAGAATTCAAACGTGTGATGTCACTCGTGTTCTGCAATCTGATTGGCCCGCCAAGATCTGTGCGCGCGGATCCAAAATGGTGTAGGCAGTCTTCCAGATCCTCCCTCCCTCTTGAGATTGCAGCTTTAGCGTAGTCATATGACTCGCCAACCGCAGCGCCATTGCCTGCTATATAAATTTGAATCATCGGCCCGCGCACCCATGACTGCTGACCAATCAAATCCAAGATTTATTTGACCACTGCCATGTCAGTGCGCGCCCACTGAGCTGGCCAAACCAAGGAATCAGTCCAAATTCACCAGACCCTTTTCCCCCTTTTGGGGTAGGGTCTGGGCACGAGACTACTCATCACTCAACACTGTAACCATACCCACAAAGATCATTGATCATGCCTTCTGAGCTGCGCATGCGTGGTAATGTATTTTCTGATGTTCAGGTAGTCCAGATAATCGAGATTCCAGATAAACGAGGTCCAGATAATGGAGATTGCACTATAATAGTTGATTCATGATTAAGAGCATGCCGGCTTAAATGAACTTTTAGACCATGTTTCAGTTCAGATCTTTACCACCTCTAGAAGGGGATAAGACAATACAATAATCAGAGTATAGTCCTCCAAACCCCGATGGTCGGGCCTTGATTACCATCCATGGATATTTGTTATCTGTTGTTCATGCCGCATCAATATAACAATTATCGGCCAAATCGAGCCTTTTTGTCTATTGACTCTTACCTATTCAAAATTGCAATTCCTGTACTGAATCCAACAGGTATGATTGCCAACTCATTCATTATTAAGATTTAGTGACTATGAGTATGGATAATCATTACCCACGTTGTACGTTTTAATATGATATTATTATTATCTTCGGCGATGCTTTCTGGGGTTTATATATGAGTACTATCTCCTTTCTTCTGGTCTGGATAAAAGTAAGTGAAGTATCTAATATCAAATTAGTCCTTGTGGCTAGTTTCCATCTCTTACGATTGCCGACCATTCAGTACACCATGTCATACCCATCCAAACTGGTTCAAAATCATTGATTCTATATATCCTGTATTTATGTTGTAGAAGTAAGTTAAGCCTACCGTATCCGATCTAATTAACGCGCCATGAAAAAATAATTACGAGTGCTGGGTGGCGCGCCATTAGAGCCTGAAAATTATCCTTCGTGACCAGGTGGCGCGCAAAATTTGTACACAAAAGTATAGGGACGCGTGGGTGGGCGCATTTAAATAGAGCATGAAAATTGCACTTCAGGCCGAGGTGGCGCATCTATTAGAGAGGCGCGTTAATTAGATCGGATACGGCACCTATCTTCTTCAAATGTGTATAAAACCTCTGATTCATTCTTCGAGCATATACGGAATTCCGCATCACCTTTGTAAAATTTTCTGTATAAACGTGTGGTTGATAATCGATGAGCACTCGGCTGATAATCGAGATCAGCCAGTAATCGAGGTGGCAAGTGCCCAGGCAAAATTTGCATGCCAAGGAGTGCTTGCATCGGTGGACATGTTCCATCAAACATATAGCTACATGTATAATCAACAGTTAGTGCTTGCCTGGGACACCGTACGGTATTATTATATATATCCATAGCAATTATTGTTATGAAGTAATTATGGTGTAACCTATGATAATGAAATTATGACTATGAGGTAAGCAGGAGAAAAGTCAGGGCCTCGATGGAGCCTTTCTCTCGAACTTGGAAATCAGTGAATACCTTACATGTACGCGTGTGTCGAGTGAATACTTTACAAGGAGCGTGCTACTTTCTCTGACAAGTACCGCTGGTTGAACTTCGCACATTCTCTTGGCTTACATAATCCCGTGGATAAAGAAAGCTAACCATGTGCTATATATATCACTAACATGTAAGCATCTGATCCAGCTACTGGGGATTTGGTCAAGTGTTTCTAACTTGCTGCTATAAATAGCTATGTTAATAATAGTAGCCATTGTCATAATACTTATTATAATTCATTGGTATATATATAGCTAACTATTTTTAGAATTGGCTAAATATGGTACTCCTTTACTAGATATTATAGACTTCAAGATACAGATAGGTACATAACAGATGTCCTTATGGCATTTGACTATTTATTCAATAAGGGCACCATTGGTGTTTATAGCTGATGTTATACCCCCAAAGCAATTGAGACACAGCTAGTAGTTGTATAGAATACCTTATGTACAGATTGAAATTTATGAGTAGGTATATCATGATAGGGTTATTCATATGGGGGTGGATTCAAGAATTTTGAAGTGTATCAACAAATGAATGATGTCTATTCATGATTTTGTAAACAGAATCTTATGAGTTCAAGATAGCACAAACCAGGAGTAGATAAGGGGATAGGAATGTTGAACTACATATTACTGCGTTTCAGAAACTTGACATCACACTGAGTTGTGTCTGTAAACTACTGATTGCTGTAGTCTCATCATAATATTATTCTACCTATGGATGATATGGGCAGATCAAGTTAGCACATGTAATACCATACCTTCGTGAAAGAGGGCCCGCTATGGAATATTGGCCCACCAACCCCCCCCCCCCCCTCCCCCCCCCCCCCCCCCCCCACTTTGGGGTTTACTCGAATATGTGCTGGCCCCATGAATCACAGCTCAAATTATGGCTAGTTTGAGGACTGAACTTCAAATAATCGAGGTAATATAATCTGCCAAAACAGCCACAGAATTAGCCTTATGCCACGTTTTAGCACACATAAACGATCGTGCACAGCTAGCAGTCGTAACCATGGCTGCCATCAATGGCACATAGTGCAATATCGGCCTGATAGCTGGACACCCTTGCTCTCAATTGGTAACCTTGTTTGAATAAGACTGAAACCAATATTATATAGTATCTACGATATTATGAAAATCCATAAGTACTTTATCTGGGCATGCTTTCTCATCTAACGACACTAATACCTCAAATATTGGCTCTTCCAAGCTCCTTTTGTTTGGTAATAGCAGAAAATTCCCTATAGGGATCATATGAGCTGGTGAAGGGCATACAATTGAAATACAATTGAAATACAATTGAAATACAAATTCACTGGGCGTGGCCACGTGGCTAGCCATATGTGTATACGTATACTGTACTGCTACTAGGCATCCAATAGACGCACAATTTCCGAAAGTACTGCTGTGTGAATTTGTATTTTGATGGCACATGGGCATACATGGTAGTTGTACGCTCCTTCACCGCCTTCGGCAGCACATATGCTCCTGGATTTGTGTAGCTATAAGTCGTAGTTACGGCACATATTATTCTTGCTGCTTTTATCCAGGGTGCATCTTATACTCTGAATATTATGGATATTTAGTAGTACGATGATAGCCACACTCATATGGGCGGGGTCATGTATCATGCATGCTCTGTGCCTAGGTCTAGCGCCTGCATGCTATGAAGATAGCAAAGGAGATGAGCTAGGTGAATGGATTCAAGCTCCAGGTAGTTGAACTAGCCATAAAGAATAGCATCAGAACTAATGAAAGGGAGTATGGAGTCAACCAAAAGCTAGTGTATTTAGAGTGTGACTTATACTCCATGGAAATAAAGTATACATGTATGTATGTATGTATGTTTTAAGAAGGCGACTAATGCTCAGGTGCAACCTATACTTGGTACCATATATATACAAAGTGGGAAATATTCAAGGGGAAAACTTTCACAGATTGAGTTTCCCACTATACAGTAGCTACAGTACGGAAATCCAAATTAATCTATATGCTCATTTATTTATGTCCTTGTTGAGTAAATAGGAGACACAAAACCATGTATTATTACATACATGTTTACATACATATAAGTGTGGTGGTACTTACCTCCACTCCGGTAGTATGATTAGCGATTGTATGTCATTCTTACACTATAATGATTATTATTATAATATTATTCACATATGCAGCTCAACCTAATATAGTCACTTTATTCCCTCAAAAGCATCCAACCGTTTGCCATGGAGAGAGCATATCTTACAACTGCATTGGTAGTGGAATTGCTATGATGATGTTCAGCCCTCCTGTTGTGGAGGAAAGCAATCCCATATCACTCTTATCTGGTGATGCTGTACAGACTTGCAATGTTATAACAAATTCAACTGCTGCAATTGTATTGGTGGACTCTGCTTCATTTATGGGAACTTTTACTTTGTACATTTCTGATGATCAAAGTGAGGGACAGCGCACAGTGTCCTGCCGTGTTATTGCAAGTGATGGAACACCTACTACAGACATAACTACATTTTTCGTCGGTAATAATTATATTATGTACATGTACAGAGTATATCATGGAAATGATTGGACATCTGGCCATTGAGTGTTACCAGAGTAAATGGTGTTACCAGGCGATTCAGATTCTGTTTTGATTTCTTGCCTTCACAAGTATTGTGGTTTATAGCATCATGTGCACATGTTTATACCATCCTGAATTTTCACCAATAGACTAAATAAGAGTGTACAGCTATAGATTGTACATGCATGTGGTACCGTAAGCGTCCCCCCCTTCCTATTTGCCCCAGATTTATCATGCAGCCAGCTATAATATTATTAATACATACCTGCATAACTACTACACATGTCGCACTCAAATGTTGTGGTATAGGGGTTAATGATATAGCTATATGTGAAGATGGCTTCTAATTAGCACTCAGTGACCAGAGATATGTTATCCCCTGTGTGTTGAAATCAAGTCATTTCCTCTGATCTCTCGTGACTGTATAGGCATAATAATTATGAATTTTGTATAGATTGTTCATAGCTACATATATACCTGCTCAAATGTGCAGGTTTACCAAGTCCTATAACATCTGATTCACTTGAATTTGAAGTGTCGGGATCTTTAAGTGAAAACACGATGCAAGTGCCAGTGGATGTATCCTGGGACTCACCAAACAATACTGAGGAGTTTATGCTCCAAATTATGAACTCAGATTATAGCACTACAGTTCGTTCTGTTGAAAGCAATGTCACTGTCCTACTTCCCCCTGGTACCTACTCTGCTACTCTGTGTGCTATTAATCGTTGTGGACGAGAATGCCGGGATTATACTAACAACCGAGTTGTGGCTCAACTGCCTCCTGATAGTAAGTCTCATAACAAGAAGAAAATAATGATCACCTTATAATAATTCTTCCTCTTTTGCAGATTCTTCAGTGGTGATAGGTAAGTTTTGTATGCACAATGATTAGACTAAGTGTATTATTTTGATACTTTGTAATAAACTAGCACTAGCGGTTGTAGTTGGACTTCTGTGTCTCCTCCTCGTCGTTACTTGCATTGTGTGTTCCATTTTGGTGATATGCTGTACCCCAAAGAAGGATAAAAAAAAGGGTAAGGCATCCATTAATCACGGCTACTCAGATTGTTAACTTACTGTAGGAAAAACCTATATCAGTCAGCCTATCAGTATCATAATGATAATATTATACACAGGTAGTTTCAGCTTAGCTATGCCACAGGCAATAATAATAATAATGTTATGCATCGGAGGGAAAGAGCCTACCATGGGCGACTGGAATTAGCCTCGTCCCCAAGCTCTCTGCATGCGTTGAAAAGATCGGGGAGCCTGGGGACGATGCTAGGCTGGAATCACGTGCAGACCATTCAGTGCCAATAATTGGGGCGAGCCTGAGCGAGCCCCACATAAACGGTACAACCATGCGCGAATTATATATATATATATATATATATATTATGGTACGTCGGTCACGTCGGTATAATAGCCAGCTATGGACATAAACGCGAAATAGTCTATTGCGCATTCTCATGCCTGACACTACGAGCCGTATATATGCCGTTCTAATTTAGCGAATTGGAAATTTACACTCGAGCTTGTGTTTTTGCATTGCTGTACCGCGCCGTACAGAACATGCAGAAGCAAGCAGAAGGCTCCAAAGGAGGAGACTCTGAGCGAGATAGAGCCTGTCATCAGCTCAAAAACGCAAGGACCAGCTAAGAACACGATAAAGATAGGCTAGACGTGCTGCTCACTGATGACTCTGGTAAAACTTTGTATTGACTGTCGGCCGCCGACTGAAGGATGGAGGGGACTGTCATGCTGCTGTAGACCTACAGGCCTACACGGCATTATGAGACTGTCTGTCATTGTTTGCTTGGATCTGTATCAGTGGTCTTTAAGATCTATCGTGCTATGGCTTTATTAAAGTTTTTGAGTCGCAGCTACTTACAGAGACTTTCAGAGGCTCAGCTCAGGCTCGCCCCAAACAGGCCCTGCATGTCACTAGTAATAATAATAATAAATTAAATTTTAATTATTCAATTTAATTTATTATTATAGTGTGGTGGGTAATTTTCATGTACTAGTGGTTGTTTTTGTGGTTGACTTGGCATGCTGTATAGATGTACAGGGGTACGTGAGGGATTGTGGCCAAAAGCATTGTAGAACTTCGGCCAATAATTATTGTTCTCAGTATTAGATCATTACTATTATTATCGATATCACCGATCCTTGGACCAGGTTAGCTGGTTGTTGTCATGAAATTTCAAGTTGCCCTTCACTAGCAAGAGCACAATCATAATAATAATTATTATTCTAGATATTAAATTTGGTCAATGATCAATACATTGGTGGCCTGTAACAATGGGGACAGATGGAGAAGCAATTAATATAATTAAAATTTTATGGACTCGCATGATTATTACCCCATGTTTTTCTGTAGCACAAAAAACTATACCGGCAGATGAAATGAAAATGGAGTAGATTACTGTAACCTTTATTAGCAACTTTATAGACTGTAATTTACCAGGTCCTATTATAGTCATTATTATGCGTGACACTATGACACTGGCTAGCTACGTATACAGTATAATATCCGCATGCATATGGTTATATTGTTACTATCTGTATAATTAATTTTTGCTGCATCCTTGTAACAATGATGTCATACTTATAGTGGGTAATTTTGGTGAGCATTTGGTGAAATGGCTCTCCATAGATATTGCCCAAGTTTAAATTTTGGCTATCTGAATGCTTATCGCCATATGTATTAAGTTTAATTGGCAAGTTTAAGGTACCAAACTTGCCCATTAAAAATTTTGCCAAAAATTTATGATTTTATTTTTTTGCAGTTATTAGGACCTGGTAATCTTTAACCCAGCCTACTATAATATTAGTATTATCATGAAAGCTGAGAATTAAGTGTATAAAGTGTAGCTGGAGGCATCCTTTCCGTGTGCAGACTCTGCCGAGAGCTCAAGCTTAGCTAGCTTCACATATATACACGTGGAGGTATGTACGATTGTATGCAGCTACCAATTTAGTTGAAGTCTCATTCCCAGACCTTTGCATCTAGTATGGGAATGAGACTATACAATGTCATGACATTACCATAGCATAACCACACAAGACTCCATTCACTGATAACACATTGAACTGGCTACCCTACAATATCCTCTGGTCTTAAGTCAGCTACTGCTAAAGGATCGTCCGCTACTACTCTTCTTAACGTACACTCAGTCAACTGTAGAAGAGGAAAGAGGGGGAGAGGAGAGAGAGAGAGAGAGAGAGAGAGAGAGGGAGGGAGAGAGAGAAAAAGAGAGAGAGAGAGGGAGAGGGAAAGGGAAAGGGAGAGAGAGAGAAAAAGAAGAGAGGGATCATTATTAAATTAAGGATGAGCAATTTCCTCACCTGATGCACTTGGAGATCATCTTGAAACTGAAAATTAGCTCCACATGCACACGAAAAGTTCTGCTGTGCCTCACAGCTCCCAGGCAGAGTGGGCGTGGCACTAGCTACAGCCGCCTGGGAAGACAGTGACTTGCTCCAGTCTATTTTATTAGTGTCCACAGAATGGAAGGCTTCCAAATGACCAGCTATCTCCAACATTGATACCTCCTGGAGAAGAAAAGAGAAGACAATAGATGACAAAATTACAGGATTGTAGAAAGGGAGAGGGAGAGAGAGAGAGAGAGAGGAAGAGGGAGATCTAGAAGGAGGGAGGGGGACAAACCTCTTTACAGACCGGACAAGGTGTCTTCTTCCTACCACATAAATCTTCATGTTCTCTCAGCTGGTCCATTGGAAATGACTGTACAAAAAATGTGATAATGGCTATTCATACGTGGATACCACATGTTCAGACTTACTAAGTTGCACCATTTGAATTGACATTTGACAGATCTCTTTGAGCAGTCCATTTCTTGATGTCGATGAAGAGCAAGCTAGAGATATAAAATTAAATGAAAGCTTTCACTTGCTTTGTCATACATTGCATAAAAACTACAATGTCATGTACCTGTGTCAGTTCTTGGCCACACTCGCAGACCAGTAACTCGTGGGCTATAAAGTGATGCTTCTTCTCAGCTGTTTTGGGAATACACGTCCTAAGAAAAAAGATGTAATGTACAGAATCTGATACTATTTGGTGCTCTACAGTGTAAATGGAGTCGTACATGTACATAAAAGTATTACCAGGAATGCCTGCTATTATTAAAGGGGCAGAGTAATAATTTACTCACTGGCAGAGGGGACATTTGTATGTGCTCTGTGCACAGTGCCTCTCGTGCATGATCAGTCGTAGAGAGGGCATCACACTACCGCAGTAGGAACACCGCCCATGCCCGGGGGGAGGAGGGGGAGTGGCAGTGGGTGTGGCCTCCTCCAGGGAAGGGGTATGATTTGTTGGAGGAGTGGGTGTGGCTTGTGTGGTCATCTGTGTTGTTGTCCCTGCTGAGCTGGTGGGAGGGGTCACCTTGTGGTCTCGTAGGGTCTTTCCTGATTGGAGGGAACCAGGAGAAAGATGACGAGCTATAGAGAAAACAAGAAAAGATTGCGAATGTGACATACATGAACTTCTCTTGAGAAATTAATAGCTTTTGGTATCCAGAAAATCACTAAGTTAAAGCAAGAAATTACTAGCTTCACATTCATTCACGTCTATGTTGATAGCAGCCAAACTGTACTAGAGCACCACAGACCTTTGCCCCATTCACATGTACATGTACATGCACGATTACCCCAGACTCCAGGAGTGATAGTCAAGAAATGTGGTTGTTACCTTTAGCAGCAGCCAGGGTGTCTTTGCGATGGAAGATGATGGTGAACTCTGTGTCCTCGCACAGGCTAACAACACCAGCATACAGCGGCTGAAGGAGAAATGAAAAATGATAGTTCAGGCTTACATGTACATGTATGTATAATTATAGCCTAACATTATGGAAGGGGTTGAATGGTTATTCACATGTGATGTCTGTGTTGATCATAAACACTAGAGCACCACATGTTACATGACATTGTAGGCTTAAGGAATTCCAAACCACAATCACAGACAGATGTGTACATGTATATACGTGTATGTGTATGTGTATGTGTACCTACACAAGCTGTTGTCGATTCAAGCAAAAGTACCCCCATCTTGCACAGTAAACAACAAACTAAAAGCTCACCTTGTTGATATCAAATCCTTTCTCATCTGTGGATAGCTGTATGAGTGAGTCCCCTACGTCTTGGTTGCACCATGTGTACCTCGTCTGAGAGGGAGCAGTGCAGCTCTGGCAGAGGAACAGGTCAGGGTCGCCACGGTGGGACTTGACCTCCACGTCTAGACGAGAGGGGAGGGGCTGCCCGGGTAGGGAGAGCTGGAAGGGGTGAGTGAGTATATGTTGTGCATGTATATGTTCGAGGGAGAGTGGGAGAGGAGGGGGGAGGGAGGGAGAGAGACAGAGAGAGAGAAAGAGAGAGAGACTGAGAGAGAGAAAGAGAGAGAGACTGCTTTAAACTTGGATACTAAAATCTGCCTAAGATATAATATTACATGTATACATGTACATGCACGTACATGTGCACATGTATTATACTGTATGTTCCTGGTAGTTATGATATTATGCATACAGCAGCTAGTATTGTTACCAGAACAAAGTGTCTGTAGTTGGTGGCATCAACTTGGCACTTGACTGGCTCATCCAGCCCAATGTTAACAGCCTGGCCCTCAATGATCGAATGCTACGGGGAAAGACACACGATTATTTTTGGATTGGCTGCAAGCATAAATTAGGAATTCAAAGTACTCACATATCTATTGAAATCAGCTGGCTCAACGATATCAGTGGTGAGATCAGAATCAACTATTGAGATGCCTAAAAGAACATGATTGTATATTGCATATAATTTGTCAATAAATTTTTTTATTTTCCATAAAAGGTGAAGTCTAGTCTAGTCTCTAGCTTATATGCATGTACAGAATGTTTACCTTTCGCTGGCTTGCATTCCAATACTTTGAGTGTGTAGCGATTCAGCTCATACGTCAGGGTGACCTTTGTACCCTCCGTTAAGGTCTAAAAAACATCAAGCAAACTCAAACACGATACCAGCTTGATAAATTTTGCTTCCTTGCCTGGAAATTTCTGAGCTGAAATTCCATCATGGCCATCCTCATGTCATAGGGAATACCCTGCAATTATTACAAGAGGCTATACCACACTGTACATCATATTTCTTAGCATGAAATTTGTATTGGTCATGCTGTAGACCTACAAGCCCTTGATAAAACTCACCAGCCATGCTGAAGATACAGGCTGTAACCTGACAAACTGTCCCTTGGGTAGATCAACGTGCTCGAACTTCATCTCCTGTCCCTCCTTGGCTCCGAGGTGGTCCATCATCCACTGGGGGAGGTAGGCTGCCTCAGGAGAGGGACTGGTGAACTCCAGCACACCAGCGTAGACCAGCTGACCTGACTCAGGGTGCTCTAGCTGGAAGAACTGGGGGAAAGGGGGGGAGAGAGAATGTTTGAGGTTGAAAAGAGAGAGAGATAGGAGGGAGAGAGACTGTTACCGTAGTTAATCGAATACAACGCATGATCCAATTTAATGCAAGAAATTAGCATTTTACGAATTCTCATGTTTTATATAGGAGCGATTGACGACCTTTACCAGAAAAAACATGTGTTTTTTTCAAAATTGAACTTATTTTTTTCCATGCGTTGTATTAGATTAAGTATGGTAAGTTCCATTCCCATATTCCATTCCAATATTCCATTCCAAAGATTCCATACTCACTATAGGATAGGATAGCTCCTGCTGTTCACACGACATGAGTACTTGTGGTGATAGAATGATCTTATCTCCAGAGTTGATATCTTGCCTGCCTAGAGTGCTGGCAGAGTGGACACACAGCTTAGCAGGGATAGGAAGCATGGCAAGATCATCATACTGGAGAGGGAAGGAGAGAGGGAGGGAGGGGGTAAGAGAGAGAGAATGAGAGTGAGAAGAGGTGAGAGAGAGAGAGAGAGAGAGAGAGGTGAGAGAGAAATAGAATCAATATGTACTGTACAGTACACATACATGTACAGTGTATCAAAAGTTTTTACGGCCCATACCTCAAACTCATCCAGGTCAGGGTCCATTCCATGGAAGTCTGGGCAGGCTGCTCCATTTCTGCAGTAGCCTGAGAGGAAGTAGACACATGGCTGTCTCTTCTGTCCGCTGACGACTGGGCTGGTCACTGCCCCGGGCTTGGGGGTTGGGGAGCTACTGCTGCCTTCATCGGAGGAATCAAACGAATCCTTCCTCTCCTCTTTCATATAGAATAAATTATCAACACTTGTAGCAAAAAGGAAGTACCGTGTTTATGCTAATAGAATGCAAGCTAAAAAATAATTACGATTTTAATTTTACGTAATTTTCTGGTAAGGTCGTCACACGCTCCATTAAGATACACTATGAAAAATCCTAGAATGCAAATTTTCTTGTCCTAATTAGATCATGTGTTTTATTAGCATAAACACAGTACACAGTGGAACCCCTCTATTCCAGACACTCTTCGGACAGCCTGATGTCCTTATAGAGGGGTCCATTGTAATAGTACTCAATGTTTTTTGCAGAAAATTCTACATGCATGTAGGGTATACCAAACGTACATGTACACATAGAATGTGGGTGTGTGGGTACGTGAATTATTGAATTGGTAGAGATAAGAAGTTTGTGTCTATATAAAGGTACACAGTTTACACAGTGCATGTATTACGATAATATTATTATGAACACGTATACTACCTACATGTACCTTGTGATTTTGATGTTGTGAAGGGGAATACCCTAGGCAGCCTAGGTGGTGCTGGGGGAGGCTGCTGACCCTTCTTCCTACCAAGTAACGACAGGAGCTCCCCCTCGTTTCTGAACGACCCTCCACTAGCTCCAGTAGCAGTAGCAGCTCCTCCGCTAGCCCCAGTGGACTCGTTTGAGAAGGAGGCCAGTAGCCTGCTCTGGTACTCAATGTCAAGGTCACCTTGAAGAGAATCCTGAAAATCAATGGATGAAGAAGTAAATACCAATAATATCACAAACATATATGTACATCTCCCAGAATCTTGTATCGGGGGGGGGGGGGGGGGGGGGGGGGAATAATTACTATTTTTGTCCCAGCAAGTATTTATTAGCAGTTTGGCGGTCTGAAATTTTTCCAGAAAAGGGTATGGCTTTATCCAATAGATTGTACTATAGAGGCATGGGGGTCATGGGCCAATTAATTATTATTAGTACTGTACATGTAGTTAATCGAATACAACATATGATCTAATTTAATGAGAAATTAGCATTTTACAAATTCTCATAACATGTATATATGAGCAATTGACGACCTTTACCAGAAAAGTGCGTGTTTTAAAAAAAAATCATAGTATTAGGTATGCAACTACTACGAATCTTCAGAAGGAATTCACATTGCACACCAAAATTATGATGGCAACATGACATGTACAATGTCTCTCCAGTCAACTCACATTATCTGATCCTCCTAGTTCCAACTGCTGAGCCAGTATCGCCATCTCGTCCTTTGACCTCTCTCCCTCCCCCACCACCCTCCCAATCTCCTCTGGCGACAGGTTAAAGGTCACACCCCCAACAGCTGGTCTTCGCTTCGATTTCACATAATCTGGCGAACTAGGATCGTTTGAGGAACTCGTAGTAGCTGTGAATACAAATACCCCTTCATCAGTCTTGCCCCTCTCGTTAGTAACCTCGTTAGAGTCTGTCTTCTGCTTGGGCAAAGCCTCGGCCAACGGTCCATTATCACTGCACCCGGAAAAATCGAAATTTTTCGGTACTTCCAACTCGGGTGAAATTAACACAGATTCATCAGTAGCACCGTTTAGAGGGGATGCCCCTTCATTATTGGTCCTATCTTGTTCTTGATTTATAGGTTTTTTCTCATCCTCTTTCATTTTTTTCACACGGTCTGAACCAGTCAAATCAATCGTTTCACTGTGCGAAGAATTCACTGCCGACTCATTTGATTCTCTTTCTTGATTAATAGCACTATCTGATCGACTACGATCTGGTATACCAGTCTCATTCCCATTCCGACACGAATTCTGGGAATGGGACTCACCCCCATCTCCAAACCGAAGCTCCCTAGCCGGTAATGAAGTTGACCTCGTGTACTCCACTCCCGAAACTCCACCTACTTTCTTCAGCGAAAGTTTCCCAAGATCCAATCTATCAATTTCGGATTGCGTCATACCCGTGTCAAAACCAATCAAATCTTCCCTTTCACCACTATCCTTATCAAAATGCAACCTTTTAGTCGGCGATCGTGTAACTCTGTCAGATTGTCTGAGATGAGGTGGCTTTAACTTAGCAATGGCTGGTTCACTCAAAGGACTGCTTGTCGTTGGTCTAAGAGGGTCGTTAGTGTTGGAGAGGGAGGAGGGAGAGAGGGCTAGTAGCGTGGACGTACCGTGCTCAAGCTGACAGAAAGGCCTTCGTGGACAGAAGCCAGCTTTGGTGAAAAAAGGACATGGTATCGCCTAGATGGAGAAAATTAACACTTTGTAATGTATTACATAATTATATGGCATATCCGGGTCATCCCTACTTATAGAGTCTACCGACTCTATGATACTAACTTCTTTAACATAATTTATAAAGGTACATAGATTTGCACATAAGATTTCCTTAACAATTGATGCTGAGATCATGACTGTGCTATGCTACATATAAAGAAAAGACATGGTATTGCCTAGATGGAGAAATACATAATAGTTATCTGTCAGTGAGTGAGCAATATGAGCCCTGCAAAGCAATATGAGCCCTTGCAGGGCTCATATTGCTCACTCACTGACAGATAACTATTTTGCTGGAAGTTAACCCAAAGTCTATGCATGCCTACACTCCTAACTGGATAGTGGGTAGACAGCATGACATGTGCTCTCAACAACCAGTTTTACAAAGCTCTTGAACACTACTCTAATGTACTTGGTTGCTTAGTAACTTCCAACAAATACGTATATGTCTTAAACATATACGAATACATGTACATAGATTTGCATATAAGATTTCCTCAACAATTGATGCTGAGATCATGACTGTGCTATGTGACATGTACATGTAACTGCTGTGTCATAGTCTGTGAACAAGAGCCCATACACATAGACCATGTTTGGCTGTCAGTATGAATAGAGCTACATGTACAACAATGTTATGTACATGTAAGGTAAAGGTACCTTCTTTAAGTGTAGTGGGTCGATCACAGGTGGGGTGGGAGAGAGTGGGGGGTGTGGCCTAGCAGGAACGCTGGTCATACGGTTCAACTTGACAGGATTACCTGCTGAGTAAAAAAAAAAAAGTAGCACATAATACAAGTATGAGGTCACAACGCATTGCGTCTACAGGTTGCAAATTCGACATGGACACACACACGCATCATTGAATCAATGATCTACACTACATGTACATGTATGTGATCCTACACATACACATACACTGCCAGGAAATGGTATCACTATCATAGTATTTCCCCCAGTCACTCAGAAACCCTCCTATTAGTAACCCTACTCCTCTCATCCTTACACACAGCACGCACGCGTACAGTTCTATCAATGGGAGAGGTCTATAATTATCAATTATTGTCAATTTACCATAAGGGTTGACTTCGTTGATCTTTCCAGGCAGTACATCAGAGAGAGACTGCACCACTGAACCAAGCTGGTGGAAATTAGTAAACTCCTCCTACATGTACATGTATATGTATATTATAGCACCGATAAAGGCAACAGTGAAAACAGTATTGATTTTGTACATGTACACATGTATAATGATTGTACACAGATGTTGCGTGTAGGCATCATGAAAGTGTTTTTCTAATGGATGACATAATATAACTAGCACACATAGTGAAATATTACACAATTAGCGTAATAATAACAATTATTATCATTATGTGTAATCTGAGCAGATAGTTGGGGGATTCCCCAGATTCTTGAGGGAAACAGTACATGTAGTAGATTTCCAAGAGATGCCCCACACATGTATGCATAACATACATGATATTGAAAAAATTAATAGTCATTACCATAATTATCCACACATTAAATTCTAGGTGAATGGAAACAATTAATTAGATGAAAGGAAAGAGGGGGAGGGGGGAAGGAGAGAGAGAAAGAGAAAGAGAAAGTTCTCACCTTTCCTTTGGTTAGTGTGAACTCCAGTGATGGTATGATGCTGCGGTGAAAGGCAGTGACACTCTCTATCTCACCACTGGTGATGTGAACATCATACACCTTAGCATCCGAGCTGAATAATGGCACAATACGGTCATTAATGCATTATAGTTCAGACCAAGCCTAATATGGACGGCTGCCATTCATCCATGTCTGTGCTGATAGCAGCTAAACTGTACTAGAGCACCACAGACCCTGTACATGTACACGTAAAAAACAGTATGTATGCACTAGCGTGTACATGTAGTACTATAGTGCAACCCTCTATTGCAGATACCCTTTGCATATTAAATATACTTACTAAGATGAAACAAAGAATACAGCTTTCTCTGTTATGAACAGTCTTCCCTCATAGGTGTGGGAGTCTATGTTCCGAGCACAGAATACATCTGCAGTAGAGTAAAGTGAAGAGAGGGAGAGAGAGGGGAGGGGACAGAAGAGGCTCACATGAAAATTGCTGAGTCAGCTTCACACAAATTCAAATTAATAATAATACAAAGCCCAACCACTTGAATACACCCACGAACCTTTGACAAGCTTGCCACAGTCCTTGACGGGTACCTCAGGGAACCTTCTCTGGAGCAAAGCCAACTCCATTACCGGGTCCATGATAGCTAGACGACGGGACTCACTTTCTCTTCTCTCTTTCTCAGAAACAGCTCTCTAGTCCAAACAGTTGAGGGGGCCGGGGGAAGGTATCACGGTAATTAAAGGAGGGAGGGTAACGGCGCTTCGCGAAGTCAAGAAGCGAAGAGTCACGCTCTCAACAGCTGCTCCTGTGCGTGTGTTTGTTACTATTTTTAGTAACAAAAGTGGGCGGGATTAATTATTTGAATTTTTCGTGCGACACGTTCACCTTCTCATTCCCCGTTCCGAATGATTCCGTTCCAATAATCGCTGAATCAGCAGTTTTATTTTTTGCAGCGAAAACATGTCCGTTGTGAAGGACGCGCGCGTAAAGGACACCTCATCTACCACTGAAGAGCTGATCAGAGATGGTGAGTTTCATTTATATTTGACCATATTCCTTGACGGGCGGATTAAAATCTTGACGAGGCTGTAGGGTATACTAATCTTCGTTTGGTAAAGGGACGTCACACCAGCACGTTTTTTTTTTCTCTCTCCCTCTCACTCACACACACAGAGACACTTCAGCCTCTACTCAGCGACGAATTTGAGGCCAAGTCCTTTGCCACTCGTACAATCCAGGCACAGATGGTGGGGGAGACCCTGTCTAAATTAGCTGAGGGGATTTCCCTCCTCGACAAGGAGCTGTACTCCCAGGTGGTGGGCAACTACGAGGATCTCTTGTCACAGGCGAATGGAATAGAGGCTCTCGAAAGTAAATTTGTAATTACGTGATGCACGTGATAGTTATAGCGTTGCATTTCTATGTGTACCTTTCAGAGGAGAATGGTGGTGTATATTGGTATAAAAAATTTGCTAATGTATACGTAGCGATTTATGGTCATCAGTAAAAAATTTTGGATCAAGTGGCAAGAACGGCACCACGAAGATTTTCAACCGGTGACCTAAAACTCTGTCACAATAGCACACGAAAATTTGGGTGTGTTTATGCCACTTGACCCAAAATTTTTTTCTCCATTTTTAGACCCTCCTACCCACACACACACACACACACACACACACACTGAATGGTCAGTAATCCCCAGCATTTGTATAGAGATAGCTTTGTCATACCCTTGTTAAAATAAAAATATCCTACAAACGAAATTGATTACATGTATACCCAGTGTGACGTGCGTCCTTTCTTTCTCGCAGGTGTCCTTAAAATGATGAAGACTCGTATAGAGTCCCTCCAGACGGCAGTGGACAGAATCAGCGCAAAGATCGTCGATCCTTACCAGAAGATCGTCTCTCGAACGGCCCAGCTAGCCAGACTCCAGTCCGCCTGTGACCTCCTGAGGAAGGTGATCAGGATGCTTTATCTGCTGAAGAGACTGAAGAGCCAGATGCAGGGAGGCACAAGGGAGATCACTAAAGTGGCACAGACATTCTCAGAAATAGGTATGCATGTATACAAATACATGTACATGTACATAGATTTATTATGACACACTATTATAGTATACATGTACATGTAGTTCAAATACTGGGTAACTTTGGTGGGTATCAAATTTGGCGAAATGGTTCTCCATGTATATACAACAAAAAATATTTTTCAGACGATCAATTTTCTTATATAGTCCGTGTCCTAACCTGGAGGGCATAAAAGATGCGACCTACAAGTTCAGAAGACTCACAATTGTTGTGCCATGTGCACAAACAAGATTGCCAAGGCCTAGGGGCCATAGAGATGCATTCTTAAGATCAGTGAGCCTTGCCCCCACCTCAAACTGGATGGCTATAGTTAGACCTACATTATTCTTATGATGCATGTGCACTGTATTTCTGGCAACTCACCTACTATCATCAATTCAAGTTCGTTGAACCAAGGGCTTATCGAGCCGCTGTAGGCGGCGGAACCAAAATTCTAATGTAGTAGCCATGAAGGTGGGCCTAACTAGCTAGCTACAAGCTCGGTATACCGAACTGTACTAAATCTATGACATTTGTTATAAAACTTGTGGGTGCCTGACTGCCCCCCCCCCCAAACTGATGTACCCTCAGCCGCCCCTGATAAAATTTAATAAATTATTTTACCTACAATGTTTGATATACCAACAAATTATTCATAGTAATGCCCCCCCCCCCCCCCCCCCCCCAGGTAAGGACACTGATTGTCTGAAACAGTATTTATTGTTGATTATGAGCTACATTTTGGTCTTTGTTCCAGTTCCATAACTATTACTGCTACAAAGATATGCTTTTGCTATACTATGACATGCAAGTGTCTTTGAAGAAACATGGTATGAATATGGCATAGTCTAACATGTTTAGGACCATGGTAGCTGCTTTCATCTGCTCAAGAGCTACATTTTGGTTTTTGTTCCAGCTCCATAGCTCTTTCCTTTGCTGAGATACACTTTGGCGCGCGCCGCGGTTTAGAATTAATGATATTCATAGCTTTTAATTAATTACGTCACGGTCTGTACATTCCAACGTGAAAACCATACGCGTTTTGCTACCCGCTGTCCCAGCTCAATAAATAGCATTTTCTGGGAGGGACTATCGATAACGGGGCTAGACGGTGTCAGGGGTATCCCCTCTGGCACCTGCAGCTGAAAACTGCACATGGTCCTGGGCATATATGGCTTAGGGGTCGCCCAGGTTCCTCCCTTGAATACCGGTCAGTGGACCAAAGTGGCCAAGTGCTTTTTTGCTGAAATTTAAACGAAATCTGCATTTCTGTTGAGAACTTTATAGCAATTTTGTGATTCAGTAGGTTTAGAAACCAAGAATTGAGAATTTGCATATGTTGGACCAAAGTGGCCAACTGACTTCCCTATATCACCCAGCAGAATCTCAAAATTCACTAGGTTGGACCAAAGTGGCCAAATGATATTTCTGCCTCACCTAGCTGAATTTCAGATTTCAACAGGTTGGACCAAAGTGGCCAACTGATTTTTGTTGTCTGCCTAGCTGAATTTCAAAATGTACTATATTGGACCAAAGTGCACGGCCAATTGACATTTTTAACTTTACCTGGCTAATTTATTTAAAATATTTTATCTGACTACATAATAATTGACACATTGATTCCATGAAATTATTATACTATGTGCATACACATTATCATGTATTGATTAGTTGAGCTGGTAATATTCGTACGGACCAGAAAAAATATCCAAACTTACCTCCCCCCATGCACCCTAGCGCCAGCGCTTGTTTACACAAAACATACTCGCGGTAAACTTGTCCAACCTTGAAGCGAAGTCATTTGGCCACTTTGGTCCAACACAGTACATTTTGAAATTCAGCTAGGCAGACAACAAAAATCAGTTGGCCACTTTGGTTCAACCTGTTGAAATCTGAAATTCAGCTAGGTGAGGCAGAAGTATCATTTGGCCACTTTGGTCCAACCTTGTGGATTTTGAGATTCTGCTGGGTGAGATAAGGAAATCAGATGGCCACTTTGGTCCAACATATGCAAATTCTCAATTCTTGGTTTCTAAACCTACTGAATCACAAAATTGCTATAAATTTCTTAACAGAAATGCAGATTTTGCTTGAATTTCAGCAAAAAAGCACTTGGCCACTTTGGTCCACTGACCAATACCCCCCATCCCTGGAAGTATGGCCAATTGCGGTAATGTCCGCAGTGTCACTCCCAAACGGATCACCGGAGCTGCGGCACCCCGGCCCGGGGGGAGGGATGATTGGGACTATTTTTTTTCAACTTTTCAAAAGTTGACGTAAACAATTGTGAATTATTCACAGTATTGCCCTCCACTATATATTTTTTTCATTTTGCTTTGCTATATGCTACAGCCTCGGACCTCTGAGTGACCAATCAGATCACAGTATTTGTAATGTAGGTATTATAAGGTATTTTAAGGTATTGCAGGGTAATGTAGGTCAGGAATCTGATTGATCAGTTGGTAGTTCACTATTTCACTTTATTTTGCTCGGGATGCTATAGCCTCGGGCCTCTGAGTGACCAATCAGATCACAGTATTTGTAATGTAGGTATTATAAGGTACCGTAAATCGCGAATATTTCGATGTTAAAATATTTTCGGACAGCCTGGCTAGTGCGAAAATTAAACGCAACGAAAATACATGCGCAATATTAACGATAATAGGTACAGGGTCGTTTGTCCGAAAATTATTTAACGTGAAAATTTATCGCATGAAATATTTTAGACACGAAATATTCGCGATTTACGGTATTTTAAGGCATTGTAAGGTATTGCAGGGTATTGTAGGTCAGGAATCTGATTGATCAGTTGGCATTTCACTATTTCACTTTATTTTGCTTGGGATGCTACAGCCTCGGGCCTCTGAGTGACCAATCAGATCACAGTATTTGTTACAACTATAGGGTAATGTAGGTATTATAGGTATTGTAAGGTATTGTAAGGTATTGTAGGGTAATGTAGGTCAGGAATCTGATTGGTCAGTTGGTGGTCCACTGTTTCACTTCGCTTTGCTCGGGATGCTACAGCCTCGGGCCTCTGAGTAACCAATCGGATCACAGTATTTGATATACATACCTGTGTGATGTCAATTGTGAGGCAGGCTCCTGGTATTGAATTTTGTGATCTAAATGCTTACTGCCATAGGTGCGTATGCATTGCGTTAAAATTAGTAAATTTTTAATTTGG
This sequence comes from Cliona cf. orientalis, assembly GCA_963930775.1. Classification (NCBI taxonomy): domain Eukaryota; kingdom Metazoa; phylum Porifera; class Demospongiae; order Clionaida; family Clionaidae; genus Cliona; species Cliona cf. orientalis. The sequence goes on along the minus strand of OZ005699.1, from coordinate 8,825,688 downwards.
TGATCCATACCGAAATCGCCAAATCGCCAAATTAAAATCTCACTAAAGTTTCCCGCTGTACGGTATGGCTTTACGTATGCATTTTATGTGTTGATTTCTTCAGACCAGTTGACAGGAGGCGGTGAACTGTCTGGCATCCAGCTGCTGGAGGATGAGCGGCCATGGCTGAACAGAGCAAGGAGAGAGGTCGAGTCTCAGGGAAAGAAGATGCTCCTTCAAGGACTAGAACTAATGGTGATGTGTAGTTTCTTTAATGATGGTCCTAATTAAAGGGGGTGTCCTCATTTCCAGGGGTTCACCATATCCCAATTTTATTATTTCTCTACGATACATGTATATACCGTAGATCTGGAAATTTTCGCGTAAAGAGACTTTTGTATGATAAATTTTCGTGTAAAAAATTTTCGTAGGAACGACCCCTTACCGCATTAGCGTTAATAGTGCATGCTAATTTCGTAAGATTAATTTTTGTAGCCGCCATCGACCGCGAAAATATTTTTACAACCAAAATTTCCAGATTTACGGTGATTGAGGGGGGGCATTCATCAATTTTAATTATTCTCCCCCTGCAGAACCCAAGTCAAGTTAGCGTTGCTCTACAGGTGTTCTATAACCTCGGCCAGCTACCTGTCACACTGCTATCCATCATAGGAGGCTTCAGAGAGGCTATACAGCACGACATACAGAACGCCCTAGACCCTGCCACCCTTATTCAGGGGGTGGAAGGTAGTTACCTCTCTCACACACACTACACTCCCTCTCAGTGTCTCTCTCTCTCCCTCTCTCCTACGTATGGAAAAAAATAATTTCAATTTTGAAAAATAATTTCAATTTTGAAAAATGCGCTCTTTTCTAGTAAAGGTTGTCAATCGCTACACGTTATGAGAATTCGTAAAATGCTAATTTCTTACATTAGATTGGATCATACGTTGTATTTGATTAATTACGGTATGAGGGGTTCTGTACAAGTGCCATACATGTCTAGCTACATGTATAACATGGCACACAAAAGAAATCCAAGTACAAAAACACTTTTAGGTTTGAAATACAATAAAAATCTCTTCCCCCCCCCCCTCCCCCACCGTCAGCTCCCACTGGTGGTGGTCCAGGTCGCTCCACCTTGCCTGCCATTGGTAGCTCAGCGACGTGGAAAGCTGCCCTCTGGACAAGGCTAGATCGTCTCGTCAACAGTATCCTCAAGGCGTACGGCCAGATCCACCAGCTCTATCTGGTGCTCACTAAGAAGAGGGATCCCATCACACAAGTTACCTTTCTAGAGAGCATTGCTGAGGTGCAAAACAGCATAATATATTATTATTATGCACATGTACATGTAATTTATTGTGAAATTTATTTAGAGTGAAGCTTGTGAGCTACTGACTCATTTCTGGGAGACGGTTGCTGGTGATCTAGCGGTGGAGTTCTCAGCAGCTGCTCAAGGTAGTTTCTCCCTCCCCCACTTTGTCCTTCTCTCTCTCTCCTTCTCTTTCCCCCTCCCTATCTATCTGTCTCTCTCTCCCTCCCTCTCCCTTTCTCCCTCTCTCTCTCACTCTCTCTCTCTCTCTGCTCCCCCCTCTCTCGTCACTGTTGTTTTACTTCTTCATGCAGCTTCAACTTTTCTCCGCCAGACATTTGACAACGAGTATCCGAAGCTAATTCGAGTGTTTGGAGAACTCCTCACCCGACTGGAGCAGTTTGGACCTATCGAGGCGGTGGCCACGCCCACTTCCTCCTACCTCGCCTCCCCGTTGGTAAAGACCAACGAGAGGGAGAGATTCAGGTAAATCACTATCCCTATCTACATGTACATTTACATGTACATGTACATGTGTATCAATAATCGGAATCCTATGCATGTACATGTACATGTAGTCCGTTTCTGGGCCCTTGGAATAGAGTATGAGAATGAGACTAAGGTATTATCCTGATACTCCAAAGTGCAGACCAGAGCTCATGATTATAATTATTCATTGGCAATGTTCTGTGGTATCTACACTGCTGCATGCTATATATAGGTTTCCTGTGGCACTAGTTCTGCTGAGTGTGCACATTCCATCCTGCCACCCACAAGTAGTGTGCGCGTGGCTGTACGTATAAGGCTGGTGCAGTAGACCCTTTGCTAATTACCCCGCCCACATGCGCAAGGGGTAAAGTAATCGGTTTTGTCTGTCGTCTGTCGTCCGTCTGTCGTCTGTCTGTCGTCTGTCGTTAGCACAAAAATCGCCAGATCTGGAGATCTAGGCGTCTGAGTCACTCGTAAGTACAGCACATCCGTCGATATCGTCGAAAAACTGGCTTCATTATGCTTCAAATCATTTGGTAAGGTCCACGAGCGTCGCAAATACTGCATTTTGTTGGCCACGCCTATCAACACTACCCACCATGTGCTTTCTGCTCATGCGCACAACCTGGCACAATTTGTAGGTAAAGGTCGTCAACTGACTGCCGGTTGAGTTCCAGCTGTCTCATATCGACTGATCGACGCTGCAGTGCGCGCGGGGTATGTGCTCTAAAGAGCTCTAGTTCGTTGTATGTTATCCACTCGGATACATTAAACACAAATTTTTTGGAAGGCCCCTTGTGTGCCTGCTCGTTTGACAGTCTCTTGCCCAGACCCCACCCACACAGGATGCAGCATGTCATGTGATCATCATGATAATGCATGCATTGTTTAGGAATGGCAACACATCAGTGGCTCTCACTTGCAGCAATAGATGGCTAGTGTGGTGTCACATGGCGTGTGAATCTGATTGGTGCGACATAATTCAGAGATGCCAGCGCTCAAACAAACCTCAAATCTGATTGGTTAGTAGGCTCTACTGTTACAATCCTGCGTGCAGTGAGTCATATGACTGTGCCAAAGCTGTGATCTGATTGGTTTACCTGAAAACAAAACTGCTGATGATGCACAACCAGGAAAACGCTCGCCAGTCCCCAGACCCTTTCCCCTTCTTTTTGGGCCGGGGTCTGGGACAAGACTAACTTGTGCTGTGGCACTAATTCTGCTGAGTGTGTACATTCCATCCTGCCACCCACAAGTGGTGTGCGCATGGCTGCAGATATAAGGCAAGGATATACAGGAAATGAACTGAAACTGACATCATAGGCTCACTAGTTGTGAAGTAAAAAAAATTTTTGGAAGGCCCACAAAATGGTGGTTCCTGCAAAATTTAAGTGTATTGTATATTATTACATGTATGTATGTATGTGGAAATTTTTGCTTAATGGAGCAAGCTTTTGCCACTATGGTGAAGGTCGTCGCATCCTCATGCAATCATGATAAAAATACAAAATACTACAAACTGTAGGATGGGTTTTAATTGCGTAGTTTAATAATTGCGTTGAAGTCAAGTCAGGCCAAATTGCGAATCCAATAATTGCGATGGACGACCCCGTACCGTACTGTAGTATACGTGCACATTGACGTTTGCGAATCTATTAATTATGAAACGTACAAAAACTTGCAATTCGCAATTAATGATACTCACAATTAAAACCCGACCTACGGTAGTTCACCAGTGCCCACCAGAGAGCTCATGTGGTAGTGCACAATCTACAAATGTACTCATGAATATGTGCATGCAATGTTTTACTGTGCTTGGGATATCGTGGTTTTGATACAAATCTTGGTCAAACTTGTTTTAGCAAAAAGCCATCCTCCTCTGTCCCCTCTATTTTTTTCTTCTTTTTCTCACACTTCCCCCCCCCCCCCCCACCCACCTCAGCTCAGCATTAATTAGTCTTTGCTGGATGTGGCACTAGTTCTGCTGAGTGTGCACATTCCATCCTGCCACCCACAAGTAGTGTGGCCATGGCTGCAGATATAAGGCAGGTACCTGCAGGAAATGAAGTGACTTTGACACTACAATAGAAAAATAAATTTTTGGAAGGCCCACAAAAGTAGTGGTGTCTGCAGTGCTTGCACCGTAAAATTAATCGTGGATATTTCGTTGTTAAAATATTTTCGGACAGCCTTGGCTTGTGTGAAAATTCAATGCACGAAAATGCATGCGCAATATTAACGACAATGCAGTACAGGGTCGTTTGTCCGAAAATTATTTAACGTGAAAATTTATCACATGCAATATTTTAGACACGAAATATTCACGATTTACAGTATATAATATACGAATGTTTTTGTGTACTGTACATTATGACATTATGGAAATTTTTACTGTAACGGAATAAATATTCGTCAATACGATGAAGATCACCATAATACAATAGGACGGGTATCGATTGCATAGTTTAATGATTGCATTCTAGTCAAGTCAGGCCAAATTGCGAATCCAATAATTGCGATGGACGACCCCATACCCCCGTACTGTAATATACATGTTTGCGATTCTATTAATAATTGCGAAGTGTAGAAAAACTCACAATTCGCAATTAATAGATACTCACAATTAAAACCCGACCTACATCAATCATTATACACACAACAAAAATATCACAACAGTGCTCACAAGAGAGCTCACTAATAATAGTATAATTATATTCATTGACAATGTTCCTGGTGGTGCACTAGTGTACACTGCTATAGGTTTCATGTGGCACTAATTCTGCTGAGTGTGCACATTCCATCCTGCCACCCACAAGTAGTGTGTGCGTGGCTGCAGATATAAGGCAGGTACCTGCAGGAAGTGAAATAATCGGTATACCTTTCTTATATCTCATCATTCCCAGTGTTTTAAACAGCTTGAATTTTTTGGAAGGCCCACAAAGTGGTGGTGCCTGCAGAGATGCACTATGATAAGTACTGTGTGTACGTCTGCAGATATAAGGCAGGTACATGACAATTGATACTACATCAGTTGAAAATTTTTTTTGGAAGGCCCACAAAAATCGGGGTGTCTGCAGTGCTCATATACAAATGTTTTTGTGTGCTGCACATTATGACATTATGGAAATTTTCACTTTAATGGAATAAATTTTTGTCATTATGGTGAAGGTCACCATATCCTCTATGTGATCATTACATACAACAAAAATACTACAGCAATGCCCACCAGAGAGCTCACGAATAATAGTATAATCATATTCATTGACAATGTGCACATTCCATCCTGCCACCCACAAGTAGGGTGAGCATGGCTGTACATATAAGGCAGGTACATGCAGGAAGTGATTGGTATATACCTTCCTTTCTCTCCGAAACAGTTTGAATTTTTGAAAGGCTCACGAGGTGGTGCCTGCAGAGATGCATTATGATATGTGCATATGGTAGCCAGTATTGGCACAAAGCACAAAGCCATCTTCCTGATGGCTCGTTCCTCTCACCCTCTCCTCCCTTCCCCCCTCTTTTTCTCTCTCTCAAACTATACCCTCCCTAGCTCTACATATGAAGCAGCCCTCCTCAAGGCCCTCTCTCCATTCGAGAAGGCCTACATCTCTCGCTCGCAGACAAGACTGATAGACGTGGTCAACCAGTTGTTTGGGGTGGGGTCGCGAACCCTGCCCAAAGAGGAGGAGATTCTCAGTGCAGTCAAAACCATCAGCAGGTCAGAGTGCACTTAATATAGAATAATTTTAGGGGTGTGGCCTACATGGCCACATCAAAGGTTTTGGCCCTAGCTGTTTCATTTCCTACATCAAGAAAAATCCACAAGCACTCACTCCCAGAAGGTAGCAGCTTCCGTATAATTAACATTTCTCTAATTTAAGCATCCTTGCATACTACAGTATCAGTAATATTACCGTGTTTATGCTAATAGGATGCAAGCTAAAAAATTATAAATTTTGCGTGATTTTCTGGTAAAGGTCATCACACACTCCATTAAAATGCACTATGAAAAATCCTAGAATGTGAATTTTTGCGCTAATTAGATAATGCATTTTTTTAGCATAAACACGGTATACTCTTCATTGCTACATGTACATGTACAGTGAGCTGTCCACGGCCGGTAACAGCAGTCCGCTGGCTACGATCGTCGCCAAGAACATCAAGAAAGCCATCAAGCTCTTCAACATCAAATGTGACGAGCTGACGGTGTCTGGGAGGTCAGAGTGCGTCCAGGTCTCGGGTGCTCCTAACCACGCCCAACTCAGGAACATCACTGTCGTCAATACACTACACACTTTCAACACCATCATGAACCAGGTGGAGATAAATGTGATACATGTACATGTACATGTACATGTGCATGTGCATGTCATTTGTACATTTATTACATGTACAGTGTATGTCAGTGATATTAATGCATGTAACTACTTTTCTAGCATGTGTTGAGCCTATCAAGTCTCCCGGAAGTGGCCAGGAAGATCATTGCTGAAGAGTTACAAGTAAGTTGTACATGTGTGTACTGTGTGTTCTTATAATTATTAAGTTTTCAACTCTCCTCCCCCCACTCTCTCTCTCTGTCACCATCCCTCCCTCCCTCCCTCTCTCCCTCCCTCTCAGTCCACCTTGACTCAGCTTCGTAGTGTTGTCTCTCCATTCGTCCAAGAGGTCCAGAAAATGCTGAGTCAGATGGTTGAGAGCATGCATGGAGAGAATTTTGCTGGGTGAGTTCTGCTACACATACACGTATGCTTCTGGAGCCTTTGAGTGTCAGCAGGTCTGAAATATTAGTCAAATGCACTATATTCTGCCTTGTGCATATAGTACAGGCTGCTACCAACATAGATTAGATCTAGATATGATGACTAGACATGATGAATGTAAAGGCCTCCATCCTGAAATATTGTTATAAATGTACATGGTTGTTGTCACATGCAGTGAGGTAGTTCAGGACATGGTGCTGGGTACTCCTGACGCCCCCTGCTCGGGATTCATGAGAGAAATGCAGGTACGTGGAAGAAGGAGAGGGAGTTATAATTATGTACCCCCCTCCTAGTTCTCAAGGCTAAGGTACCTAATATAAGTGGCTCTGTCTTTTGCTGGGATTAGGTTTGTCTGAGCAGGCAATGGGATGGTGGCCCCTTATGTTTGGGATTGGTATATACATGGATAGTAGACGATAAACCTACTAAATTTCATGTACATATACATAATATAAGATTATTAAGAGTGTTCCTAATTTTTTTCCTCCCAGTCCTTCACTGGGAGGATTCATGCTCAACACCTTTCAAAGTTTCAATGCAAGGAGGAGATCAGCAAACAGTAAGATGGAGAAAGTCATTAAATAATATTATAAGAATGTAGCTACATCGTATTTCTTCAGATTGGAGTCACTGACAGTTCGAGTGTTGGACCTCTACTGCCGTCATGTGTGTCTCCTTCGACCTTTGGGGGAGGGAGGGAAGATGAGGGTAACCACGGACATGGCCCAGATTGAACTGGCTCTGGCTCCATTCTGCCAGAAGCTTGCTGACCTGGGACTGCCTTATAAGAAGCTGAGGCTGCTAAGGTGAAGGGAGAGAGAGGGAGGGAGGGAGGGGGGGAGGGGGTGTTGAGTCCCCGCTCGGATGTAACTAGATTCACACACTCACTAAAACATGCACTTCATCAAACTTTGTCATACTGTGTTCTAATTATACGACAATGAAAATTTGCACAAATCAAATGCACAAGTTCAAAGGTGAGCAAACAGCCTAGTCAGCATAAGCAAGTTCAAAGGTGAGCAATAGATAGTTAGCACGAATAGACAATGAATAAGTGTACACAACAGGGGGAGGGAGAGAGAAGACTGGAAGCATATTATTCTTAATTGTGCTTCAGAAATAAGGGTGTGTCTATTTTCTCAGGCGGTTGCTATTTCTCTCCATTGATGACATTCTTGGTGATGAGGCAGTTGTATCTGGTGACCCTTTACCACACAGCTATGTCCTCAATTTCTTATTCTCGAGAGCTCCTTCAGAAATGAGATCACCTCACCAGGTAAAGTGGGATATTAGCAATAATTATGTCTATTCAGCATGTAAAAAATTTTGATTTCATACACAATGCATGTGCTTGTATTGTGGGTAGGTTCAAAAGTGGTCTGAAAAGGAGTATTCTGATTGGTTGGACAAACACACTTCAGAAAATGATAGACTCCAGTTCATTCAGTGAGTACTTGCTATTCCCAATTACATTATTCACTGTTAGGATTCCTTTTACTCTAGTTACCATAAACGCTTGATTCCTATAATAATAATAATAATGTTATTGTTATAGTTATGATAAGCATTGTCATTGATATAATATTATACACATCCCGTGTTTTTTCATTCAGGGCAACGCTAGAGAGCTATGCTAAGGTCATCAGAGGTCAGGGAAGGTCACAGTATGCTCCAGTCTACCCCATAATGACTCGACTACTTAAGATAGGGTTTGGTCGACTATGACTGTGGAAAGCTTGGTATTCATACAACAGCTATAATTATAATAATTATATTCAAGAAGCATGACATAATATATACATGGAAATTTCATAAGCTAGAGAATGGTAAAACAGACATGATACATATACTAATTGCGATGTTGACTATTATATTGCAATGTATAGCCAATGTATACACATGGGTGTGACAAAAATAATATTCACATTTCAGAATCTATAGGTACAATCTATAGATACATAAATGGTATTATTGGATTTCTGAGCCAAACTATTAATAATATTTTGTATCCAATTCTTTTGACTATTGTCTCTTCAACTTTGTCACATATATTGTTCAGTGGTATCTCTTATTTGCCTTACATTTATGGCTATAGCTACAAGAATAACAACGCTTGTCACACTAAAAGCGATTTCAAGTAAGCCAATGAAGGTTGCGCCTATGATACTGCCAATAAGTCCACCAATCAAAGTAGTTATTGTGACTACCAGGCCACCAACTTTAGTACCAACAGTTTTAATAAGCATTTCCACAAGTACCTTAGCAATGACTATTAAAGCTCCACCAAGTAATCCAGAAAAGGCTCCTAAAGCAGCACCCCCAAAATTTGTCACAAGAGTATTGGCAATAGCCTCATCTACACGTGTGGTGATAAATCCAGTAACCGCTCCGATAGCTCCAAGGGCACATACCTCAAATTCATTAGCAGCTTCAGTATGATGCATGTAAATTCCAACAATGATTCCACTAAGAAATCCACCAGTAATTCCTGAGCTGGCGATGTTGAAATTCCCAGTGATGGCTTCACATAAAGCTATGACAATTCCACTGAAATATGGACCAATGAGAGCAGAAATAATAAAATAGCTTACTCTAGTTACAATCATGATAATAATAATACCTACAAATATGAAAAGCACTGTTGTATCAATAACTGCACCAATGCGTTTCAAAGTGGAATCATCAGATTGACTGAGTTCTTCAAGTTGGCGAAGTCCTGAAAGTAAAGATTCAAAGATGATGATACCTCCCCCTGTTAATGTTCCAATAGTAAATCCAGTGATGATAACTCCAATAAATGCACCCCCAATAACTCCAGCACACGCTCCAATAGCAACTCCTATAATAGCTCCAACAACTCTGAAGACTGTGGTTCTCCTACATAATATGAATCCTGGACCTGGTCCAATATTAATCCTATTTATTGTAATATTTGCAATTGGTCTAAGTATTATATGAGCCGTCAAGGTGATTAGGCCAATCAATTGAATGAATTTACTGTGAGGTTCAATAAGAATAAGACTGTCAAGTAACAATGATTCGTCAGTATCAATACTAGTACTGATCATGAGGTCATCATTCTCAGATATGATAGCACCCACCATACTGCCAATTATAGCTCCACTAATTATAGCTATTCCCGTGAATGTTCCAATGGACGCTCCAACAAAAGCACCAAATGCAATAGTTGTACTAACTGTTTCGACCATGTTCTTGATGATTGCTTCACTAGAACCTCCTAGTGTACGTCCAATCATGCCTATGTACATGGTGGCTCCTACATATGCTCCAGCAGTAGTGGCCACAATCAAAAGACTATTGTATATACCAAAAAGTCCTTGAAACAAAACTGAAGCAATTAAAAGAATGTGAGTGTAGTTTTCTGCCACCCTGACAAGAGTAGTAGCAACTGTTATATCACATAATAATATTATTATTGTAACTGTTGCTCCTGAAGTGAATCCAGCCATAACTGCTCTACCACAAGCTCCAATAGTAGCTCCTGCAATAGCATTTGTGAGATTTTCCACTAACGCTGTGATGAGTATGGAAGGACAAACTAGCATCAAAACCACAAGAGTAATGAAGAAAAAAAATTGAAAAGGCAGAATGTCATTTGTGTCTCGTATTATAGAAATTGTAATAATTCCAGTAAGAAATCCAGCAAGAATGATCTTAGCAATTGTACTATACAACCCATCTTGACTAAAGAGTATGACAATAAGTCCAGCAATAAATCCATTAAAAAAACCAGGAAGAGGTATGCCAGTAGCTAGCCTACTACTGACTATAGTAAATCCTTCCTTAATAACTGTACTGTCCGTTGTTATACTGGGCCTATAGATCCTGTATGTATTATGTACTTGTGCCATGATTGAAAGCAGCATCCGACTTGACAAAAAATACAGAAGACTGTGCTTTGCTTACTGAATCTTGTTCCATGCGATCAAAGTTGATGCCGTTTAGATGGACGAGATTGATTTCGTGATGCCGGTCCTTTTCGGGAATTGAAGCTTATTCAAGGTTTTCTTTCACACAATTCAGTTTATCATCCCTCCCTCTCTTCAATTAATAATACGGCACGGTGGCTGACAGGCGGTACGCGGTCGATCCAGCCAATAGTCCGCGCCGTTGTGGGCGTGGCCGCCGCGCGCGCGGCTATGCACATCGGGTACATTGCAATTTTATCATGTATCAGAACTGTTCCTGACGTTAAGTTGGACTCGACTGTCGTGCACCTGGACAGGATAACGTTAGCATTGTTATAGGGACCATTTATTTCTGAAGAATCAAATGAGTGCATGTCTTTTCACTGATCAGATACTGAGTTCAACAAGCTTTCAGTGTCAGATCAAAACTGATAGAGTCATGAGTAGCTATTCCTAACAAGAGACCTGGGAACAGGTCAGAGGACTCCATGGTACCTTAAATAATAGTGAGTGCCTGGGTACCAGGCTACTTAAATGATTGCTTGCTTAGCTTAAGGCCATTTGGCCATAAAGCAACAAGGCCAAAGCCATTAAATTAGGCCATCTTATTCCATAACCCGCCAAAACGTAGTTTTAAAAGGGTATTTGGATTCAGTGGACTGGAACAATGGAATGGAATGGACTGGACTGGAATCATTATGGTGGAATAGAATGGAATGGAGCGTGGGATGATAGAGGACCTATCAGTGCTCTAATAATGCATATAATTCATGGCTCAAGTCTCAATCATATTGCAAGCCATATAAACATATGGTCATACTATATAGCTAGTATGGGGGACACATGCATAAAAGAGAAAGTTTAGTCCTTATAATTTTATGAAGGGATTGGTTACATACATACCAGCACTGTATTATACTATAGCTACATGAGCATACAGGGCTGGTCCAAGTGGTTAGTGAGTTTATCCCTACTCTGTATTCGCCATGGTTACTGGTCCAGGAACAGATCATTAATTAGTATAGTCTAAGATAGCATGCATGCAGTAACCACGGCTAATACAGAGGAGGGTGAATTATTCCTAATGACCCATTGAATTATTTGACACAAGTACAAAATCGACTTTTGACTCCTCTAGATCTGCATTAACTAATGTTCTAGAACTTTAAGAGCTCATTAACTTAAGTTGTTTACGATTTGGAATCTGGAATATTCAGATCATGAGGTTTCCTTATGCTAATGATTAATGATCTAGAAATTAACAAGGCATGAAACTGAGATAACCACCTTTTATGGTGCATGCGCGCACGCATGCATGCATGAAACTATGTTTAGCGCATGCATAATATGCTTATTATTCATCACCTTGAATGTGTCACTCTCATCGGGTATGATTGAAAGTTGCTGATCACCCTACATAATGTGGAACTGTATTTAATTGCTACACTTATAAATGAGGGCATCTCATTGTCCAGTGGTGTGCATGGCCAATGTATTGTGTTGTCACCAATCACTTAATATATTATTATGTTGTGCATTAGTGTATGTGTGTTATGTGAGGTGTTATTTCACATTTAGAAAATGATCATAATATAATTATTATATGCATGTGTGTAGTCAGTCCTTATGGGGTACCGTTTGTGTCAAAATTCATTATTGGCAGGCATTTAAAAGAATTCTGGGGATTTGTAACGCCACGCTCAGTCCCGATCCCCAGGTCACACTGGTTGTCAGACTCACTCGCGTACGCGAGTGGTCGCAGGACCCCGGACGGGCCCCCACCTGTAACGACTGCTCCCTGCCTGCATGCGCTCTCTTACAGTAGTTGTAGGTATTAACAAGGGGAAATATACTAGGGAGAACTGAACAATACAAACATGCACACACTATTTATACAGTCTATGACGTAATACAGGAAGTAATCAGTTACATAATGTTTCCTGTTCGTTACAGATTTACGAAACTAGTGGACATTAATACTTAAAATAACATTTAGTTGGTAAATGATCGTTAATGGAAAGGTGTGGCCAATACCTGGCGCATGCGCCGCTAGCAATCGAGCACATGGGCAATTCGCAGCCAGCAGCGAAGTTAGCAGCTCTTTGTCAGCGTTTCTCTGTGTGGAAAAGAACCGAGGCAAGCACAGCCGGCCGTTGCCAATCCTCACAGAAGCATGGGAAGAGTCGCAAAGAAAGTCGTAGCCACGCCTAAACGCCTGAGGCCACTGATATCGCGGAGGAGATTGACGGCTCCATCTCCAAAAAATATCAGACGGCTCCCCAAAGAGACTCTTCGACAGCACCTGATAAAAAATAGTCTGGATACGTCGGGCACTCGCCAACAGATGATATCACGTCTCACATCATTCCTCAAGACAGTCTCCAAGGACCAGCGTCCTCAAGAACCGGACCAGCATCCGGAAGACAATAATGGAGATGGCAATGGCGAAAGTAGTTCAACCTCTGACAGCTCAGAGGCCACAGCTACAACTGCCCACGACAACAAGTCTGGCTCCGACAGCTCGGAGACCCCACAAAAACAACGTTCAAGAAAGAGGCAGAGGGACTCGTCTAGCTCCTCAGACGGTTACTCTCGCAAAAAGAGACATCGCAGACGACGCTACAGTTCATCATCCTCCTCCTCTTCCTCATCTTCCTCAGCTTCCTCGACCTCGTCTCGGTCATCCAGTTCTTCCAGTGGCCATCACTCTCGTAGACGCAAGCACAAGCGACGCCACCGCAAACACAGGAGATACCCCCCTCCGAACTACTACCCAGGATCCATTTCCTGTGCCCCCCCTCTACCAAAGAGTTTACGGCATCGTATTAGACGAGGTAAATTTGTCATATTTGATAAATTATTACTCCCTAAAAGCGTACCGCCTACTTCAAAGACCAAAGCAAAGCAGAGCCAACGGCAGGTTACCGATCTACCTTCTTGGCTTGAGGCATGGAATAGATACATATGCGTTCGGCTTGCGTACAATCGTTCCATGGCCCTTGAGCTTGTTAAGTATCAGACGATCATGGTGATGCTTTTCGCAAACCATTCTTCAGCTCGTTGCCTCGAGTATGATAGTTTGTTCCGACAAGCGGCTGCACGGGATCCGACGCTACGCTGGGACACCATTAAGGAGGACATATATGTGTGGGCCATCACGCAGCGCCATGACACTAGTACCCCTCACTCCCAGTCGAGCAACTCCACTTTTCGTGACCGACTTCCAATATCAGCCCGTCTGGGGCCCCCACCAAACGAGACAACCAAAGCGACTCCACCGCACGCCACACACACGGCAGAAGGCAAAGAAATCTGCAAGCGGTACAATGCAGGACGTTGCAAAAGGGGGGACGAATGCATTTTCACGCATGTCTGCTGGCACCCAGGCTGCCAGGGTGAGCACCCTGGCAAAGAGTGTGCCAAACGACCTTGAGCTCCAGCGAGCTCTCACCCCCCTACGACACTCTCAATTCGAGAGGGAGCTAGTCAATCACCCAGACAAAGCCTGGACACACTGGCTGCTTGATAGCATCATGAATGGAGTTGCGCTCGGCTACGACGGCCCACGCGGTCCGAGGGAAGTTCGTAATTTAGTATCTGCATTTCAACATACACATGTAATCGATGAGGAGCTAAGAAAGGAATGCCTAGCCGGCCGAATTCGTGGCCCCTTTTCACAAAGACCAATTGGTAACCTAAAGTGCTCTGGCTTGGGAGCAGTTCCCAAGAAGGGAGGAAAGTGGCGCATGATCCTCCATCTCTCTGCTCCTCCAGGACAGAGTATAAATGACTACATCCCGAAGGAAGAATTCTCTCTCCGGTACGCATCCATCGATGATGCCACTCGCATGTTAGCGGCATTGGGGAAGGGTGCACTCATGGCCAAGGTAGACTTAAAGTCTGCATTTAGAATGGTGCCAGTCTGCCGTAACGATTGGGAATTACTTGGCATGAAATGGAGAGAAGCTTATTTCGTGGATACCTGTCTTCCCTTTGGGCTAAGGTCAGCACCTTACCTTTTTAACCAGTTTGCGGAAGCCCTGCAGTGGATATTACAGCACATCTATGGCTTGCAATGGCTCATCCACTATTTAGACGACTATCTCATAGTTGGCGCACCAGACTCACACAGCTGTGGCGAGCACCTCCAATGTTTTCTGAGGGTGTGCACTCAGCTAGGGATTCCAGTTGCTATGGACAAAGTTGACGGTCCAGCGACCGTCCTCCCATTTCTGGGCCTAGAGTTGGACTCGATGTTGCAGCAGATACGCCTACCACCCAACAAGCTAGGCGAAATCCTAGCAGAGCTAACCAAATGGCAATCACGCAATAAAACAACAAAACGGAAACTACTCTCGTTAATAGGCAAACTGGCGTTTGCAGCACGAGCTGTCCCAGCGGGCAGGTTTTTCATTAGGCGCCTAATCACACTTAGCACAAAAGTAAAAAAGCTACACCACCGCATACGTCTCAATAATGAGGCAAGGGCAGATATCGCTTGGTGGCAGGAGTTCTTGCCAACGTGGAATGGCACTGCACAATTCATTGACCAATGCCCTACAGACGCAGCGGACCTAGAACTATACACAGATGCTTCGGGCAGACATGGATGCGGTGCGTACTATCAAGGTGAGTGGTTTCACCACGAATGGCAACCACACCAGCAGCTTTCAAAAGATGTATCTATCCAATGGCAGGAACTTTTTGCAATTGTTGCCGCAGCCCTCACCTGGGGTCACAACTGGCGGCAAAAGCGTATCAGATTTTACTGTGACAATCTTGCAATAGTTAATTCGTGGGAAGGTAAATCTTCCAAGCATCCCCGAATCATGTCTTTGCTGCGCACACTCTTTCTCACAGCAGCAAAATATAACTTTACCATATCTCTGAAACATTTGCCCGGGAAGGCAAATGAAATAGCTGATGCTTTATCCAGAAAGCAATTTACTCGTTTCTTTCATCTCGCACCACAGGCGCAGCAACTGCCAACACCAACTCCTGGGACTCTAAGAGAGCTTTAAATGCTCAACTGCAAGATCTCATGTCTCTAGCACTAGCATCCTCCACACAAGCCACGTACAGCAGTGGTGTAAAGCGTTTCCTCAACTTCTGCTTGGAGCAGGGAGTGCAGCCACTTCCTGCGGACAAACTTACGTTGGTCTACTTTGCAGTAGCATTAAGTCGAAGCCTCACAACTCCCACCATAAAGGTGTATCTCTCGGCTGTGGGCTCTTTTCACCGCCGTCAGGGATTTAAGGATCCAACTCATCATAATCCCCAACTGAAGATGGTGCTTCGTGGCACGCAACGAGCTAACATTGACAGAAGATCACACCCGAGGCAGCCGATCACACGAGCGACACTTCACAGAGTCTTGCACCAAGTCCGACATTCTCACAAGCTACGCAAGCAGGACAAACATATGCTAACAGCCGCATTTTTGTTGGCGTTTTTCGGCTTCTTGCGAGTAAGTGAGTTTACAATCCCATCTAGGTCAAGATTTAACCCTCGGACTCATCCAACCAAAGACAGTGTAGCATGTAAACGGAATTATTTTACCTTCATAATCAAAGCATCAAAAACAGACCAGCTACACCAGGGTCATAAGATTTACATACTTCGCTCCGATGTCAAATTTTGCCCAGTCTCAGCCATGCAAAAGTACCTTCGTCATTTTTCTCGCTACTCTGCAGTCAGAACGCAGCCGCTGTTCACATTCAGAGATGGCAGCCCTCTCACCAGGCACAGCTGCCTGAAGTATCTGCGGAGATTCCTTCGCAAGGCTGGTTACTCACCCGGAGACTTCAACACACACAGTTTCCGTATTGGTGCTGCTACGTCAGCAGCACACTCTGGCCTGCCTGCGCACCAGATCAAAATCCTGGGGAGGTGGAAAAGCAAAGCCTACCGCAGATACATTCGCTCTCACCACTCAGCCAAAGTGGCGGCTAAGTCATTTGCTACCTCATCACACAAACTCTAAGTAGCAATTTGTTGAGTTGTGTATCACTATTAGTATTATACTTACAGCCGAGTCACATTTCATCACTCATATAGGGTGTCAAATGCAAGCATAGCGCTCTCTCTCTCTCTGTGCCGTGGCCTGTTTGGGGGGTTTACCTTGGGCGGCTTCCTGTCGGACTGTCCTGCAAACATGCCACGCCTTGGTGGGCCAGCGCTCACCTGGCACTAAGCCGCGGCTTCCTGTCGGACTGTCCTGCAAACATGCCACGCCTTGGTGGGCCAGCGCTCACCTGGCACTAAGCCGCAGTCAGATGGGACTATCGTCCTCTGCCCTCCCATACAGGCAAAAAATATAATATGAGATAATGCGGAGATGGTGTGCGGAGCAAATTGTGGTCACAGATAGCATTGCACAGTGCAAGACAGCTAGCGGATGATACCCCTTTAACCGTGTATCGTTGTTTGAGCATTGCACAGCATTGAGCATGTGCTAAACATACATTCATAGGGGCCTCTATTTTAGTGGATCACACATTGTAGCATTAAATAACATTTAGTTGGTAAATGATCGTTAATGGAAAGGTGTGGCCAATACCTGGCGCATGCGCCGCTAGCAATCGAGCACATGGGCAATTCGCAGCCAGCAGCGAAGTTAGCAGCTCTTTGTCACCCACCCATTCACCCACCTCATGTTCATGATCACTATAATATTCTATCTTTCTGCATGCATTTGGTAGAGGGCGGCTTCCTGTCGGACTGTCCTGCAAACATGCCACGCCTTGGTGGGCCAGCGCTCACCTGGCACTAAGCCGCAGTCAGATGGGACTGTCGTCCTCTGCCCTCCCATACAGGCAAAAAATATAATATGAGATAATGCGGAGATGGTGTGCGGAGCAAATTGTGGTCACAGATAGCATTGCACAGTGCAAGACAGCTAGCGGATGATACCCCTTTAACCGTGTATCGTTGTTTGAGCATTGCACAGCATTGAGCATGTGCTAAACATACATTCATAGGGGCCTCTATTTTAGTGGATCACACATTGTAGCATTAATTGTAGTGGAAATTTGATGTGAATCACAGAAGATATTAATCTTAGAGATGCTACAACTGTGGGGATTTATGAAAGTAATGGATATTTACGTAAATCTCACTGGTATAAATCGCAGCGAATATTTACACAGTTTGTGACAGCGATGTTGCAGGAATTTACACAAATAGTACGTGGATGTTTACAAAAAACACAGTGGACATTTAATGTCATTCCTATAGGTCATGTGCCTCATGTAAAGGAGCCTTTCTGATGACTTGCATAATCATCCCTGGCTCTTCGTACCAACATAGACTAAAATAATTATGATGACTAGACAATGTCATGATGAATGTGAAGGCCTCTATCCTGAAATACTGTTAAGTGTATGCATGTTATCCAATGCAGTGAGGTAGTTCAGGACATGGTGCTGGGTACTCCTGACGCCCCCTGCTCTGGATTCATGAGAGAAATGCAGGTAGCTATGTATTGAAGAAGAAGAAGAGGGAGATAATATACAGTGTGTGTACCACCCCTAGTTCTCAAGGCTAAACACCTACAGTTGTACATGTTGTAAGTGGCTCTGCCTTTTGCTGGAATTATGTTTGCCTGCATGAGCAGGCAATGGGATGGTTGCCCCTTAGGTTAGGGATTAGTACATAGATACTAGACGATAAACCTACAAAATTTCATGTAGCTACATGTTCATAATAATTATAAGAATGTTCAATTTTTTTTCCCTCCCAGTCCTTCACTGGGAAGATTCATGCTCAGCACCTTTAATGCAAGGAGGAGATCAGCAAGCAGTAAGATGGAGAAACTCATTGAATAATAAAATGTAGCTACATCGTACTTCTTCAGATTGGAGTTGATGATAGTTCGAGTGTCACAGTGGATCTCTACTGTCGTCATGTGTGTCTCCTTCGACCTCTGGGGGAGGGAGGGAAGATGAGGGTCACCACGGACATGGCCCAGATTGAACTGGCTCTGGCTCCTTTCTGCCAGAAACTTGCTGACCTGGGACTGCCTTATAAGAAACTGAGGCTGCTAAGGTGAAGGGAGAGGGGACGGGAGGAGAGAGAGAAAGAGAGAGAGAGGGAGAGGAGAGAGAGAGAGAGAGGGAGGGCTAGAGAGGGGGAGGGAGAGGAAGGGAGAGAGAAGACTGGAAGCATATTTTTTGTGCATCAGAAATAAGGGTGTGTCTATTTTTCAGACGGTTGCTATTTCTCTCCATTGATGACATTCTTGGTGATGAGGCTGTTGTATCTGGCGACCCTTTACCACACAGCTATGTCCTCAATTTCCTATTCTCAAGAGCTCCTTCAGAAATGAGATCACCTCACCAGGTAAGTTGAATAACAATTATGATATGTACATTTACATGTACCAATACCGTTGCATGTATTGTGGTGTAGGTTCAAAAGTGGTCTGAAAAGGAGTATTCTGACTGGTTGGACAAACACACTTCGGAAAGTGATAGACTCCAGTTCATTCAGTGAGTACTTGTTATTCCCAATTGCAAAGCACATGCAATGTTGATATTCAAGGACACTATTAGGATTCCTTCTACTCTAGTTATCATAAATGCTTAATTCCTTGTTATGATAAGCATTGATATTCATGCATGTATACACATCCTGTGTTTTTTTCATTCAGGGCAACACTAGAGAGCTATGCCAAGGTCATCAGAGGTCAGGAAAGGTCACAGTATGCTCCAGTCTATCCCATAATGACTCGGTTACTTAAGATAGGGTTTGGTCGACTATGACTGTGGAAAGCTTGGTATTCATACAACAACATAATATACAATGTTATAGGATATAATTAGGTAGGGGTCAGCAAAAGAAACAGACAATAAACAAGAATTTGAAATTCATATTTCCATGGCCATACTATAAATATTGACATATTTTACAATAACTCATGATGATTATAATAATATCATTCATGACTTATTTTGTACAGTACCCGGTTGACGCTTGTTGCACCTCCTTTGTCAGTGCTTGATTGTGTGTGTACAACCTCTCCAAAACTTGCCATTATATCGTTTAGTGGTACATATATGCAAGTTGAACGTTTTTGTGTGGTAATACTGACCAAAATTATGCTGAAAAAAGTTCCAATTATGACTGCAATGACCATGCTGGATGCGAAATAACCACCTATGATACCTCCTGCAAATCCGCCAATCATAGCACTTATTGTGGCCTTGATGCCTCCAGTACCTTCAGCGAGTAGGTCCATAGCAATGCCGTTAGCGACGCCTACCAGAAATCCAGTGACAAGTCCTGATATACTTCCTAATGTGGCACCTCCAACAGGTATCCCAACATTTTGCCAAAAAGTAAAACCGATGGTTTCTTTTGCAATAATAATTCCACTGACAGCTCCGATAATTCCAAGAACAAAATTTAATATGGCTGTATTATTAGCAGCTTTGGTGAGATTGAGTTTCTCTCCAATAATTATGCCTACTATTCCACCAGTAAATGCTGAACTGCATATTTTAAATAGGGCAGCCATGTATCTTGTAAGCCAGCTTATAAATGCACCAAATTTCCCATTAAGAGCTGAAGTAATAAAGTATCCACCGGTAGAAGCTCCTACCATTGCTGAAAGGGCTATGATTGAAATACCTACCAGTATGAGGCAGCAATTTTTATCTATAGCCCTACCAGCCTCTCTACCCACTGCACTGCGAACACTTGAAGTACGTGCTCCAGTTAAGGGGACTAATTCCCCCACCATGGTTACTCTAAGACAGTAATAATATTCGAGAATTAATCCAGCAATAATGATTCCAACAAATGCTCCTCCTTTAACTCCTGCAAGTGCTCCCGTGATAGCTCCAATGTTAGCCCCAATGGTAGCTCCAATGATCATCATTACATATTGTCTAGGTATAATTGCGCTCATCACTTCTATACTTGGCGCTAGAATTATGACGATGGCTTTAAAAGCTCCCAGAATTATTCCAATGGCAATACTGTGGGGATGAATAATGCCAATACTTTCAATTGTTTTAATTCCTCCTAGTACCTTTGCCATGATAATGGGTCCTATGACAGCACCAGTCATAGCGCCATTGACTTCTCCTAGTGCTCCAACCGTGGCTCCAATGAAAATAAAAGTGATAATGAATTCGTTAACACTGTTAGCCACAGTACCCCTACTTATGTCTGGTAGTGCTTCAGTAAGTCTACTTTTAATAATATACAATGTCATACTAGTTGCAACACTACCTCCAATAGCTGCCCCCAAAATGGATACGTAATTAGTAACATCAAGGACTGCAGGGAGTAAAGGAAGAACATATAATATGTAATTATAGTAGCCGTCACTTTTTGCCATGATACCGAAAAGATTTATAATAGCTTGTATGTTGAATTCTCTTGCTATAATGTTAGCACTTGTAATTGCTCCAACCAAAGCTCCTCTTACGTAATTGCCAACTGTAGTAGTTTCAATTAGAGCTACAATAGCGGCCAAAGGCGTAACAATAGCAAGCACTGTTGCAACTCTAGCGCCAATTTTTTGAAAATGGTAGTTATTTAAATCTCCTGCACAATGAATTATAGGAGCTATAATTACTGCAGCAAGAGCTCCAGCAAGAATTGCTGCAAACATACGATTAAGCCCTTCTTGAGCAAAAAATATGGCCACAAGTCCAGCAAAAAGGCCATAAAAAAGTCCAGCATTAGATATACCCCAAGTAAGCCTTTTGCCTTCAGCATCCCTCAAAGTCTTGGATGTACTACTGTTTCTAATACTGTGACAGTGGACAGCGACATCTGATTTGACGGAAACCACATAGGATAACATTTGCTTTGTTGAATTGTGTTCCGCGTGATCAAAGTTGATGCATTGGTCTACGAGAACTTTGACATGACTATCAGTGATTGCAGCAATATCAAGCCTTTTCTTCTCACCATACATCCTTAGTTCTCTCTTGAGTCTACTTGCGAGGTGTTCCATGCATCTTACCTATTGATTATTAAATTTATTTATGATAAAACCACCCCTATCTATATCTACACTGTATACCGTACTTCTAAAAATTTGGCCGTTCTAATTATCCAGTACCCTAAGCTTTATCGAATGATTGAAAATAGTCTCTAATTTTGGCTGTATTAACCTCTAAAATTTGGTGAAGCTCTAATATATAGTATTATTGTTTCATGCCAAATTTTAGAAAAAATAATATTATTGTGGCAGCCGGAAATTATCACAATTTTTGTGGATAGTAATGGTTACTATTTCATGGGTTAAATTTTGCTGATGCACGCGATCATGCCCATTATCATAGAGTCGGTAGACTCTATAAGTAGGGATGGCCCGGATATATATACCATATATGTAATACATTACAAAAACATTAATAACTCGGAGCAGCTTAAACTTTAAGATTTTTAACTTTCATATTCATAATCTACGTCAGAATATCTATCTAGAAAGCCCCAAAACATCCATGGAAACAATCAGGTATACCAGAATAAGCTGTGTAAAGAAATCACAAAAAGTGCTAAAATCTCAATCTTTGTTTTTCCAGGGCTAACTCAAGACTCCCTGGATCGTTCACCTTGATTCGAGCATAAATCCTCTCCGTTTTGGAGCGCGCACGTCTGTGGCATGCTCGTTTTGTGTTATCAGGATAGCGATTTAATTGTGGGTGTATTCAGTACGTTTTGTGCAGAGTGGGTGTGTCTGAATCGCCATTTTATCATGTAATGCGCATGCTCATATTGTGCTGGTAACCATGGTGAAGTCATGTGACACTGGCATGGCGCCGCGCGCGCGACCGCATCGATCGTAGCTAGCTAGCTAGCTAGCTACTGTACTTGCTCCGAGCATAGATAATATTATACGCGTATATTATCTATGCTCCGAGTCGTGCGACCTCATCGATCGTGTGCGCGCGAGCGGAGCTGACAGAAGGCACTCAGGCTCACACTAGGCCATGAAAAACTTCTGTTTAGGGAGCAAATCTTAGAAGCCAGTAAGTTTATTGCCTGGTAGTATAGCGGTAACTTCTCTGGGCCTGGGATAGAGTTGAGTTGGCATATTTCGAACACTCGCGGCTAAGCCAAGGTAGCGCTATATATACTTTGATCACCAACAAAACGAGCAGCACTAGATCGCTAATATGCGCTATCATGCAGCAACATAGAATCATAGAATCTATGGCAGCAAGTAGCCTACCTGCATGTGGCTCCACCCACCTCCGATTGTGCAGGGTGCAAGTACTGCTGGTTCAGAGCGGACAATGGTGCATGTCATTACCAGATGAGGGTGAAAAAAAATGCTGCTATCATGAATACATGACACGTAAATGGTATCAAATACAATAATATAGAAGGCATTCTTGCATCCTGCTTTTAGATTTGAAGATCCATCTAAAAATTGTGAAATAGAATAGCTAAGGCCACGCCAAAATCATTAGTTTCTGGTCACCCACCCGCATGATATTTTGAAGAGCCAATTTATGAGGACTATAATGATATTCATAATAAAATGATGTAGAATGACGTATTGAGCCACATGATAAGCTTACTCTCAAGACCATACATCTCGAGCAGTTCATTGCCTGCTGCACATTCCACGATGGTGATCGACTACGTCATTCTACATTAAAATTTTACTATAAAACTGCCTGTGTACTTGTACAGCTCATAGCATGAGCTATCTGTGATGATAATTATGATCTGACAGGCTGTTCTTTGCACTCGAGGTTTGCTGACTATGCATCTGTGGTATGATTTAAGTACTTCCTCTTTCTGTCTTAATTCAATTAGTCATAGTCCCATAGTCCTAACCACCCGCCCACCCGCATGTACTTGAGACAACTGGTGTGACCAGAAACTAATGATTGACTTGGAGGAGTGGTGAATATGTAAAGTAATGCATTGTTCACTCGGAAACTACCTGCAAAAGCTCTTTCCAAAAAAAAAAAATACTCCATGCATTCTTGAATATTGAGAAAACATCGATGGCTTGGTTTGGTCTGAGAAATCTTAGCCAATATTAGAAAACAGTTTTTGGACTACAATGAAACAACTGAGTGGCAAATTAATGTTGAGAGTGGTGCTGTGCAGCTTCTGTGTGGATGCACCCCACCAAAAATGAGATGCAGATGGCCCCGTACCCTGCATTGTGACAAGTGGTGAAAGATTACAATACTATTGATCATATTATAAATGCAATTATGTGCGAGGCATCCATTATTAATAACAGCCTCTGTCATGGAAATACCCAACCCTACTCAGTCTCTACATAGCTATAATATTATGAGTTAATGGGAAAATCATGTCAGATGGCACTAATGAATTATCCTAAAGAGGAATAAAAAAGGGAACAGAAACAAGTATAAAAAACAATGAAATTGAAGGATGAAGTAGGGATGGCAGGCTCAAAAAGTACACAAACAAGACTTGTAGTGATAATTACATTCACTATACATCCCTACGCTTGCTTTTTGAGTAGGTGCAGGAATCAACTAGCTAACCATGCAGGAAGTAATGCGACAATCGAAGCTGATTAACCCCTCCCCCCACCCCCTCTATGACATGCATAGGATACAAACTAAGGATATAGCACCAATGGGTCACCATCAACAGGCATATGATAATCGAAACAAGCTAGCGTAGGGATGTATAGTAAATGTAATTATCACTACAAGTCTTGTTTGTGTACTTTTTGAGCCTGCCATCCCTACTTCATCCTTCAATTTCATTGTTTTTTATACTTGTACATTATACAACCATCCTTTTTTCATGGATTTAATTTTTGTGGATAGTAGGTTCTCAGCAAATACCACAAAAATTGGATCCCTTGAAAAATTCCCACGATTAATTTTTTATATACGGTATATGCAGCTCATACTCAATAATACAGTTTACCACACCCATGCACCATATCCACTATCACTGTTTTACGTCCATGCGCCTGCATGATCCCTTTCCTAATCTTGAGAATATCAGACTACCCTCTTCTGCGTGCAGAATTGGCATCTCCAGCATAATAATATTATGCTAAGCCTTGCAATACATGGTCTGGTTCACCCAGATTGTTGGCCTTGAAGTAGCTAGCTAATTTTGTATTGACTTACATGAAGTGGTCCCTTGTGAAGAGTTAGTGACAAAGAAAGAATATTTTCTTCTATGTAGAATCCTTCTTCAATTAGATGTAAGTTCATTACGAACTCTGGAACAGCAGCTGTAGGGATGCACCATATAACAAAAAATGATTTTCCTGGTTCCATTGATATGAGCCAAAAGATGAACTCTGAGAGCCGGAGCTGACTACAAAATTTTCTTCGAAATTCATCCAATTTTTCAAGTGTATACATCCTGGGATCATCTTCAAATTTTGCCTTCAATTCTGTATAGTTTAAAGGAATATCAGTGTTTCCTGGCCATATGTCCATTACATCAGCAACAGTTGTTTCCCTTTTGAATTGCTCTACTTCAGCAACATGTGAAGCCATTCTTTCTTTCAATTTCGGCTTGCCAAACTCGGAAATAAGATGTTCAAGCAACCTATAGTCAATAAATGTAAAGAGAGGACTATAGTGAAGAAAAATCTCCCTCGTAACCTTGGCAGGACCATGTGGCTCTATATTTCGTGTCATTTCTCGTATTTTGTCTTGGTATTCTCTACGGAAAGCCATTGGTAACATTTCTAAAGCAAGAAAGAATTTTGTTGCTGAAATGCCTTCTCCCTCTATCAACTCAAAAAGAAGGCTCTGATGAAGATCTCTAAATTGTTTTTCTAGTGTTGCGATTCTTTCAGCCACAGCTTCCGTCTGTGGAGAACTGAGTTTACCTGCAGAGTACGCATGCATGTACAGAATATACAAACGTATAATTATAGCTATGTGTGTATCTATACTATCGCTATTATTAATTTAGCGGGCTCAGTGTGAACCAAAGTGGTCTAACAAACAAAATTAGTAATGTATATTCTATTGAAAATTTAATTGAGCAACTTATAAGATCGCTGAGCATATAGCGTGTATAATATTATAATATTATATCATTAAATTTTGCCACATTCAATTTTGGGTTAGCCACTCTGGTTCTCGAATCTTCATTAAAAAATCTACGTACTGTAACATGATTGCACTTGATGCTTATCAATTTCCATGTTGGCTTTTTTCACAATCTGACACAACAGTTCTGCTGTGTCCTTACGACTGTGTCGAAGTAGGGCATTGGCTAATTTCAAGTAGGTGGCATCTCTCCCTTTTCTCTTATGCCAAATTTCAAGCATGGCTATCCTTCGCTGATCTTCTGTATCCTTTTCACGTTTAACCGCTGTCAGATCCTGCTCAGAAAGGTCCAGATAGTATCCCACCATTTCCCAGTCTATAAGCTCTTTGGCAATTTCAAGTCGAACACTTCTGGGACATTTACCTTGAAGGTGCTTTATTTTGAGATCATATTTAGAAAGGATATCATTCAAAATACGACTGGCACGGTCAACATCAATATCCATATTACTTGCAACAGAATCTGCCATGTTATCGTGATAGTGCTACGTATACAGATAATAAAAATAATTATAATACTTTCAAATTTGTTTGTGTACTGGTAAGCTCTCACACCCCTTTGTATGTAAAGGGGGTGGGGCATAGGATATTCATGTATGATGTGTGTGTTCCACAGAAGATGGTGCCAAACATACTAATGAATAATAATATTATATTTTATATTCACAACCACCACGATCGTATAGATAATAATTTTTATCGGTATAGCTATAATATTATATCTGTATGACACAATCATGACTTTACGGCACTTTGGCAATTTTGTACCGTATCCAATTATTCTGTGTTTCCTCGTTTGTTAAATTTCTCAATTCTATTCCAAACTTGTTCATAACACGGACTAGTGAGATCCGATTCACTCGTTTGAAGCGGTGCCGTCTTTCTGCATACACAGGGGCTGTGTACATCACCATAGTTACTACAGGGAAGGCGAGAGCAACCAAAATTCCAGCCACGACACTGGATGTGAAATAGCCTCCACAAACCCCTCCAACGAATGCACTTGCTATGGTAGTGATGATGATGGTTTTAATTTCTTGGTCAGTACACATTTTAGTGATCACTGGAACGGTTATGTTCCTGATAATCGTCATAGCAATGGTTGCAAATGCTCCACTAGCTGTTCCCGTGATTGCACCCATAATGGCTGCCATAGCAACTCCTGTTAGCTTTTCTCCGGCAAATGCTTCAATGATAAATGCAATAAAGGTTCCAATAACAGCTCCTACTGCTCCTAGAATGATAGATACATCAAATCTTCTCAAGATTCTATGCACTGCTGCAATCGACCGATCGTTAATTCTCGTAAATGCGCCATCAACAAGTCTTAGTCCAGCCATATTCACGAGTTTCGCAAGAAGATATCCACCTATAGCAGCTCCAATAGTGGCTACAAGGATAGTTCTGCCAACAGGTGCTGGAAAATCAAGTTTATGCATAAAAAGTCTGATGATGTAGACAGGCAGGAAGAAGGACATGACACCTGCGGCAGCACAACTAGCAGCGATGGCAGCAAAGATGGCTTTATATCGAAACGGATTGAAAAGTGGGTTATCGGGAGGATGAATAAGTGCTCTGCTAATCATTGCTGCAGCAATAAGTCCGCCCATGGCTCCAGTAGCACCACCACCCAGCACCAAGTTGATGACTCGAAGATAGAACATGACGAGGAAAATCATGATTGAGTAGAAAATTTTTACGGGGTCTGTAACGTTTGGATGTTTTATGTACATTGCTGTAGCAATGACAGCCCCTACAGCCGCTCCAAACTCTGGTCCATTGCCTAGCATATTATGGTAATTAAGAAAGTTGTTCAAGATAGCTCCGAGGATAGTTCCGGCGACAAGACCGTATGCATCTTCCCTTGGTAAGGCTGTAACAACTCCAGTAATAGTTTTGACAGTTCCACTAAACATTCCAGTGGCCAGAGTGGTTCTGAAAGTAGCTTCTAAACCATCAAAAGTTATTGCTATTGCACCAGCTGTGATTGCACCTGAAATAGTTCCAGGTACAGTTCCACCAACAGCTTCAACAGCCATTCCAACCAAAGTTCCGAGAGAGATGGCAAAAATAGTAGCATTTGCGATAGACTTGATGGCTTTTCTTGATATTACACTCGCAATGAGACTTCCAATGAAAGCTGCGCTGATTGCTCCCATAGCAGCTCCTATGCTAGCGTTACCAGAAGCTCCTATTAGTCCAGAGGCCAAAACGATTGCAATGAGTCTCACAGCAAGTAATCTATTGTTCTCTATATCAAAGTCAGTCTCTTCATTATCTCTCGTGATTCTATGTATGGGGACTGCTAAAGCTCCACCAATAGCCCCAACAAGACTGCCATACAGCATTTGATTTGCATTGTTAAATCCCGTAATAATTCCCGTAACAAGTCCAATTATGAATCCAACGATGAATACAGTATATAGTATGCTGGTAATGAATTCGTACTTAATAGCATCAATTACGGCACGGCGACCTTGTTTGTACTCTGTAATGTTGCAAAATCGTGCTTTTGAGTTGACGACGACTGTATAAGTTTGTCTGTTTGTTGCTAAATCTAATCGCTTTATACAGTCAAGTTGGACATTTCGATCGATGAAATTGACCAGACGTTGATCTTCAGCAGTGTGAAGGTCCACTTCTTCTATGCCTCTGCTAAGTTTCTCTTTGAAGTTGGCCTTGCATTGCTCAACCTATGCATATTGTAGTCAGCACCACAGTTATACTATTATGCACTCACACAATCATAATAATTATTATGTGGTGTGTACTATCCCCTTCAATACACACTAGATACACACCCACCTAATACTATTATTGTGACATTATTCATAGACCAGTGACCTAGCTGCAGCCACATGCAAGGCTTAGTTTTGTGATAGCTAATTGACATTGCTGTGGTTAGGATGATGCACGTGTAGATATTAAATTTCACAGTATTGTCGTCGTATAATATTATTATTATGGTGAACTAAGCTTAAGGCAATGGTCATTAGCCAAAATTAATATTCAACACTACATTTTGGAATGGACAGCTCACATACGATACCATAATAATAGGCTATAATTATTGTTTACCTCATCATAATGCACTCTGCCATTGATGTCGACATAGATGATATTGGGATGTTCTTGAAAGAACGAAGACTCACGAGCTGCTGCAATTATCTTATTAGCTATTTCAGATGTAACAATCCATGTGATGTGAAGACTGCCATTGAGTATTTTACCAATGACAGCTGTTAGGTAAGGAATATCGAACTCCTCTGCAAATTCCTCCCATAAATCTTGGACGTACTTGAAAGATATTATATCAATCTTTCTGTCCAACTCGAGTTTAACTTTTAATTTTTGATAATTGGCATCCGTTAATTTTCTCAAATCAAGCTTATCTACTGCTGTCGAATCAATGCTTGTATAAGTGATAAAATCGATGAGTTTAGTGGTAGTATAGAAGCCTGAGAGATGAGCTTTATATTCGCGCATGAGTGAAAGGTGATCAGAGAGTTGAAAGCGACGAAGTAGTTTCTCCACAGGGCTGTGATGAATGTAATCCCAGAGATGCTGACTCGTCACAGCTGTGAACATCTCCTCCAGGTTAGTTTTCGGTATGAGGTCTCGACAGCCAAACATTCCAACGAGAACAGCGTGCACGTCTTGAGGAGAAACATGATTCGCTTCCAAAGCTAATTGAACGCTTCGTAGTAGGATCGCAAATCTACTCTTGATGTCCTCTAAATTAGAACGAAACATGGCTTCAGTCTTGCTTTCTGGTACGGTCGTAGGTAGGCCTATGGCACTGAGTGTATCAGATTCTGTTGTTTCCTTACGTAAGCTGATAATGAGACATAACAATGTGATTAAATCTCTACGACCATACTGGTACAAGGCATCGGCTAGTCTCAAATAAGTGGCCTTTGTTCCCTCTCTCTCGTGCCAGATATTAAACGTGGCCACCGTTTTCTGCGCATTTGTGTCATATTGGCGGCCTATTGTTGATAGATCCTGCTTGGGAATTCCGAGGTATCTTCCAAATAGATTCCATTCGCTGACTCTTTCAGCAATCGTAAGGAGGATATCTGGAGAACATTCTTTGTGAAGTTGGCTCCTGTCCAGCTTATGTTCAAATAGAATGTCGTTCAAAGTAGGTCTGGCCATCACCAATGTCCATTATCATGCATGATCGAAGTGACCTGCCACACCCATTAGTATGCATACCGTAGTGCTAGTGGGTGGGGGCATACATGCCGTGACATGATGCGCATGCTCAGTAGTGATTAAACGACCTTTACCATAACTACTATCGTGAGAGTGACAACAACAAACTTGGCTGCGAGTACTACATAAACTATTCTTGTACAAGAATGTACAGATCAGCCATCGAGTAGCCGGAATATCTTCCAATTTAACATGGATCCGATATATTCTGACGATTCAGCCAGGCGCGGTGTCAAAGAATTCGCTCGGACTAAGAAATTCGCGAAAATAGGAGCAAAAGTCGGTTTATTGAGCGTCGTTCCTGCCGCCGTGTGTGGTACTAGCGTGACTCTCGTCACTACGGGCACGGTAACGAGTACCAACACGATAGTCACTGGTATTTTGGCGGGAGCGGCCACTTTCGGTTTGTGCGCGGGAGCAGGTGTCGCGGTCGGTGCTGGAGTGGGCGTGGTCGTTGGAGGACTGTTGAGCTGGCATAGGAGAAGAAAGAGGGACAGAGAACTGGACTTATTGATCAATGGAGAATTTGTGTAGTCCCTGTTCATAGGATAAGGTCATATTTATATTGTACTCTGGTCAACACATCTCACCTCATCTCTCTATAGAACCTCGGGTTCAAAGCAACTTGAAGAATTTGTTACTATTATTATCAACACTGTCACTATCTGTAGCTATTTTGTGTAAATAATTAAACCATTACCTAAAATAAGGAGCTACCTATCATACTACACAAAAATATGGATTTCGTACTGGCAACATATTAAACACAAAAAGTGCCCAGTAGGAAATGTTGATAAGCAGGACATAAGGAAAGCATGACTACAGTATGACAATACTG
Organism: Cliona cf. orientalis; assembly: GCA_963930775.1. Taxonomy (NCBI): domain Eukaryota; kingdom Metazoa; phylum Porifera; class Demospongiae; order Clionaida; family Clionaidae; genus Cliona; species Cliona cf. orientalis. The sequence goes on along the minus strand of OZ005699.1, from coordinate 8,795,119 downwards.
CATTGAAAGATTATTGTATGCTGTGGTCCAACATGTGTACACACTGCCTGTGGGCGAGCCAAGTCTGACTATTATTATTATAACGTGGTTTGCTTTTGTGAGGGTTGTAATAATATTATTATTATTGTATTGCATGAACCATAGTATAGTCGTGTGCGCATGTGCGTGAATGCCACGTAGTTAATAGTTACATAATCGATATTTCACAGTATGTCACTCCTACAAAGGAAACATTCCCTTAATAAGATCACACATTGTTTGATTCAATTCAGTCACCTGATCTGCACCAAGCTTAAGATTCCTATCTGCCAACAAGGATTAATTTAGTCTGGACAAGTTGAGGTTGCACGCACGTCACAAAAATCGTTCAAATCCAGTCCAACTGATTTCTGAAACGATGTCGCGATGTCAGCATAAACACTTTTGTCAAGAGTCTGATTTTTCGACAGCACAAGTGCTCCTTCATAGTACCACTGCAGGGTATTTCCACAGTAGTACATGATCATGTGCGATCCATCATTCGCCTTATCCAAGAGCCACCAAGTCTCAAAATGATCCATACCCACATCATGATAGACAAACGAGATTTCCCCCCCCAGGGGCAGACTTATTAGGAATCAGCATCTCCTGCTTAATTAGCAGGAGGCTCCCGTTAACGAGGGGGACCTGGTAATTAGGTCGATAGGCCCAGATGGTTTTGTTGAGCGGAGCCATGGACAAGTGCTGACAAGGGTAGCAATCGTAGACTGGATGCAGTCCTTTAACGACCCACCAAGAGCCTTGCATGTCAGCAAGAGAGAGATTCTTCTGAGGGTGAACGTTAGGAGATCGACAGGTATTTGGAATCGGAGGAAATGCTATGCATTTGTTATCAGTTACACACTCCATGAAGTTTTCGTATGCCTTGTCTTCGTAAGTGAAGGAGCAAGCGTTGGAGCAATTCTGTACGACAACCTTGCCATGCGTTGTGTCATTGTCCCACATTTTCAAGCATTTCTGCGAACATGACATGGCGTTCCGGCACATGCTGCTAGCCAGGCAGCCGAGGGATGGGGTCAGACAGTGGCCCATCACGCAGGGGATGTCCACGGATGGTCCATCACCGAATGATGTCTTGGCGTAGATGCACTGGAGATCGAGAAGAGTCTTCGTGGCGGTAACTCTGTCCGATGCGTGCGCGCAGGCAGCTGTTGTCAGAAGTAGAGCGACGAGGGAAAGTTTGAAGTGAGCCATCAGGAGCTGGAGAGCTGTTTTAATAATATAGCTGCAGAGAGGTCACTGAACTCGTGTGTGCAGCATGCAGCCTAGAGGAGCCACGCCTTCACTTTATACGCATGCGCATAAGGTAATACCGTTTCCCGCCAAAATTTGAGATTACTATAGAAATTAGATTACAGCAACTATAGCTATATTCCATTCTACATGAATGGATGTCCCAAGATAAATTATTTTTTTTTGCAAATCATATAATAATAATAATGATTATGACTGTGCTAACAATAGGTTCCTTGAGAGTTGACAAAATTAATGAATAATAGTCTACCATATGCAGTAATAATATTATAAGTTATAATTATGTGTGTTAAAGCAGTAAAGATGACATCGTGATTTAGTGGCTTGTGTTTTCCGGCATAGAACCTATTGCCCACAGTTTGCCTGCTGATTCAGCTCTTTTGGCTTCAAGTCAGTGAGATCCTCTTCCTGTGTAAAATCACTCGTCAAAATCTCCGCCATGGAGATAGTAGAACTCACAATATTTGAGAAGACATGCTGGCTATCAATTTTACTATCGCCGCCGCTCTGAGGCCGATCCACCATTTCAAGAAGCTCATCAGCCTGTAGCCCATTCTCGAGCTCTTCACGTTTGGATCGCATCTCATTGACACATTCCTTTGGTTTCACTTTCTCCAAATATTTCTTCAATTTCACAACAATGACGCTCTTTTCAATTCTTGCATACAGCCTCTGATTAGCATATCTTAATATGTGATACAGTAGGATGGCTAGAAGCTGTATAAATATTATCCCAACGGATATATTCGTGACGGCCCTCTGATTCCCACCAGCATCGGTTGTGTACCATGTAAAAATGGATAACGCAATGAGGTTAAAATAAGTGAACGTCTCTGTGGCATTTATAAGCCAATGCTTGTACATTTTGATGCCAAACATAGCGATATACAGGAACAATAAACTCATAATGAAGATTGTGGATGAAAGAGTGATTCTTGGGTCACTTGAAGGATTGAAAGCTGAAACAAGATAAATGCTCACTCGAACGAACAGCAGTAGGCCTGTCCAGTAGCGATGCTTTGGAGTGTACGGGATGAGGTACATTTCCATGAAAGTGACAAGTTTTTGATTCCTGATCCATTTTACTCGTTTCATGGGACAGCACAGAAACCATTGCCATGAGAACAGCAAGAGGGTGTAGACAAGACTGATGAGAAGAATAAAAATGGCGGCAATAAAGAGAAATGCGTGTCTGCTTGTGATGTATCGAACAGTGGCATCTGGGAGCCAAACATACCTTCTTGAGTTATCAGGATACACCAGAATGGCATTTGAAAATGCTGTGATGATGGTCTGTAGAAATTTAGTGTACGAGAGTAAGACCAATGTGGCCAGAGTTGCCACTGGATCTTTCTTTCCAATTAGGTGTGCGAAAGTGTCAGAGATGCTGCTCAGTTTGATAATTATGACCACTAGGATAATGATGTATATGGGAAACGCTAGTTGAAGCCATGTCTTAATGTATGTATCCATTCCATCGTAGAAGCAAGCATCGAATCCAATATCAAAGTTGAGCCATGAAATCAACACCGTGGCAAAACTTATCTCCGATGTTTGAAACACTACACTCCTATTGGCTGCAACAATGTTAGCATAGAAGATTATGGCATTGATAGTACCTACAGCTACGGTCATATTCAGCACCAGTAGCAATATCACCAATGCTATGCCTGCTACTATGAAGACTAGAACTATTGCGACTACTAGCCAAGGCCAGTGGTTTGGACAAGAGAGACAGCGTGAAGTACCTAGAGATACGCTGAGGCCTGGACGGCAGGCTCCACATAGGATTCCCATACGATCAGAGGCACACTGTGCATCTGATCCGTTGTGATCGTTAAAGTTGATGGTGATGTTCGCTTCTCGTGGGTGGCAGTAGTCAAAAGGACAGTTGGGATAAATCAAGTAGCCTCCGATAGATTCGTTGTTGCGATCATCGTGCTCGATGTATTTTACCCAAAAGTTATCATTTCGAATAATGGATCTCGTTTCAAGATCACACTCTATTTCATATGGTCGAAAAATATCGTTGCAAGTACATTTGCACATTTTACTGCTTGTCTTCTGAAATCCAAGAGGGCATGAACAGGTGACGCTAATATTAACCTGTCTATCAGAGCTCTCTGTATTTCTGCAAGGCCCCCTCACGGAGAGTAAGAGATTTTCTGTACCAAGAGCTGTAATCTGTTCAAGATTGAAAGATAGTTTGGTGCAGCTTGTGCCAACGTGCTGGATCATTTGATCTTGCCGTAGTCCTGAGGATGATTTTAGCGAACAATCGAATGTGGCATTGACTCCATGATTCACTTGATCATATGCAATGATTTCTATCGAGAATTCCTTCTCAGTTTGAACTCGAAGAGAGTCTGGAGTATATGAGCAATCAGGTACGCCATTTGTACAGAAGCATACTTGAACTGGATTGGAGCTTATGGTATCATTCGCCTCAATGTTGCTCGAGTTATACAAGCTTCCTAACCCTTTCATATTACTTTCATCATCGGAAAACTTTGGTGTACATCGATGGAGAAATCCTCCAAATATGTCAGCACCGGACACACCAGCAAGATTATCATGAAAGTTGAGGAAAATTGATGAGAAAAAGCATTCATCAGTTGCCATTGATTTACAAAACTTAGTGTTACTGTTGTCATTCACGTACAAGGCCCCACCATGAGCTGCGGCCCAATTTGACGAAAAATTCAAAACATCTTTCACTGAAGATGATATCGATGATCCATAAAGTCTGTCATTTCCTTCCATGCTAATTCCACTTCCGTTTTCAGCTCTGTTATTGGTAAAATGCACAGTTCCATTGATCGTAATTATCGAGTTTGAAGAATGGAGACCACCTCCTGTGAGATCAGCCATGTTGTCAGCGACATCGATGTGGGCATCACGTTCACTGATTTCCAGCTTGCTGTGCATCAAGTATATGCCACCTCCTCGATCTGATGCTAAATTGTTCCTGATTTCCACTGAACCAGATGTTTGTAAGTCACTGTCACTGGCGTACACTGCTCCTCCATTCTTTGCTTGGTTTTCAGTCATCCCAAGAGTACCACAAAATGAGGTGAGATTACTTCTTGATAGGAATAAAGCCCCTCCTGATTCATTTGCTGTATTACTGGCAATGAGTAATGTTTGAGTGTTGAGCTCTACTGTGCTATAGTCGGCACGTATTGCACCACCATTTTGTGCTAGATTTCCAATAAAGGAGCACTCCTGACCGGTAATTTTCAGTTGTGTCTTCATTTGTGAAAACAGAGCTCCTCCATCACCCCCTGCTCCGTTAGAGCTGAAGTTACCGTCCTGAATTGTCAAAGTGTTTCGACCTTGTAAGTAAACTACTCCCCCGTCTCCATCTGCTGAGTTGTTGAGAAATTTGTCACCAACACTCAATAGATTATTCCCTTTGGCTAAGTACAGAGCTCCTCCTGTGTCCATTGCATAGTTGGAGCTAAACACATTACGCGACATATTCAGATTATTGCTGTCCTCAGCATACATGGAGATGGCTGCTCCGTTCATTGCATAGTTATTGTTGAAGATGATGGATTCGATCGTAGCCCTCTGATCTGCCGTGCCTTTCAAATTCAGAGCACCTCCAAACTTTTTTGCACTATTTCCCATGAAATTGCTTTCTTTAAGTCTGATGTCGCCATCGATAATGTTAATAGATCCACCATCAGTTTCTGCCTTGTTATTCAGGAAGCTGCTCCCACAGTCTGTGAAAGGTGAGTCATCACGAGTGAAGATCACCCCTCCGCCGCCCCTAGCTAAATTATGAGAATGCGTGCATCCGTTTGTGAAGGTGATTTGGCTCAGATGAGAGGCATACACAGCTCCGCCATTTCCACCTGCTACGTTGTCGTCCATTCTGCTACCATCAAGTGTAATAGTGTTGTTATCATATGTAAATATCGCACCACCGTCAGCATTTACACGATTGCTGCTCAAGGAGCTATTGTACACTATAACATTGCATATGTAGTTGGCATAGACAACTCCTCCGAAATAGCTCGCATTATTGTGGTGAAATGAACTGTCATTGATTACTACAGTGCTGTGATAGAATACATGCAACACTCCTCCGATATAGCCCGCTCTGTTTTTATAGAATCTGCTGTTTTCCACTGACAGTGTGCTACTGTAAAAGATGTGAAAGATCCCACCGACATTTTCTGCCACATTATCGCTAAAGTTGCTGTTTTTGACAATGATGCTACTGTAGTAGTATGCATACAAAACCCCTCCACTGTAGCGTGCTGAATTGCCATTGAATGAGCTACCATCCACTGTGATGCTACTGTTCGATGTTGCGTATATGACTCCGCCATCATTTTCGGCTTTATTTCCAGTAAAGGTGCTGTCCTCTACAGTGATAATACTACCAAAGCGTGCATACAGCACCCCACCTCCAAACCCAGCTTCGCTGTCAAAGCACGCATTGTCAAGATGTACAGCTGGGCCGATACTAGAGCCTGGTGTCGTGCACATGGTCATTGTTGCTCTATTGTAGTGAAAATCGTCATTTTGTACGCTGACACTGCTAAGGTAGTCCGCATATATGGCACCTCCGCTAAAATCAGCTTCATTGTGTGTAAAATCGCTCATATCTGAACTGATGATGCTATTGAAATGAGCGAATATGCTTCCGCCGAAATTTCTCGCTTTGTTGTGAATGAACGTGTTTTGGGTGTCTACAAAGTTTGCCATGAATAGAGCAATGGCTCCACCACTGAAATCGGACGTGTTATTCTCAAAGGTGCTGTTCTGAGCGATGATACTGCAGCCACTATCAATGAACAAGGCTCCACCATTACAGCGATCGTCTGTACAATTAGTGGCGCTGTTGTCAAAAAAAGTGGAGTTGTCGATGGTTACGGTGCTACCGAATTGTACAAAAACTGCTCCGCCTAATTGTGCCGAGTTATTGACAAAGTGGCTGTTGGTGATAACGAGGTTATCGCTATTGGTTACGACCACTGCTCCCCCTATTCTTGCATCATGAGATTCGACATGTACTAGGCTATAGGGATGATCAACTTCGTTAAGAAATCGTACTGAATTCTGGTAGGTACCCGCAGTGAAGGATGAAAAACTACTTCCCATAATCTCAGTATTCATGACTTGAGAGAGCTGGAGTGCTGAGCCGTTTGCATTTTCGCCATTAAAGGTGCAATCATCCACGATAAACTGATCTACTTGTTTGATCATAATACTACATCCTACAAAGTTCAATCCTTTGATGTTCAGCTGACTAACATTACTGAATGTCAGTCGTCCATTAGCACTGCAAAATATGCTGGCATTCTCGGATATGTTCGGATCGCTTGATAGTGCTAGAAATTCTTTATCACTTACAGAAAATTCACTATCGAGATAATAATGTTGATCGCTGTGATGAAATATCAGTGTGGAATTTGAGTCGAGATAAATGCTGTTATTAGCGGCTATCATAGACAAATTAAGGCAGGGCTTTCCCCCGTAATTACAGCGTGAGTGGACCGTGTACTGTTGGTGGCCACCCCACACTGCTGTGAGCATGAGCAGGAAGACGTGTAGCAGGGTCAAGAGGAGCATGGACAGCCGTTTTGCCATCGCATGAATGAGCTATAGCTTGAGGTGATGTAGCTGTAAGTGGAAAAAGATTATTATCAAGCTAGAGCTCCAATTTGGAATCACCGATTATAGCAGCTATGACATATTTTGTGTGTTTGAGGGAATATTTTGATGTTATACCATTGGTGTGCCTCCCCCTCCATCCCTTCCCTCCCCCAGGTATGGTTTTCTACAACTTTAAGGATTTATGTTTTCTTTCCAATTAAAACCAGATGCAACCACCCCCCCCCTCCTCCCCCCAAACTCTAGACCTGCCACTGGGGATTTCCGAGAATTAATTATGAACACAGTCATTACTCATGCATACATCATTTCTGAGAACTCCTTGAATTTTATACTTATTAATTTTGTTTGACCTACATTTTAGCTTGTCATTGAAAGCTTTTTTAGTACTCATGCGCATAGCGATAATAATTATTATTATATAGTATAGTACTAATACTGTAATCTGATTGGTCAATTAGCGTAGAATAATTCACGGTATTCCACTGCGCCAGAACGCGCAATGCGCGTAGTTGAGCTCCACACAGTAACCATGGCGATTCAAACAAAAAAGAATGGCGACATCAAATCAGTAGTCCAGAATAACGCTATGGTTAGGTAAGCTCTATTGCTAGCTCTGTCCAACAGACTCTCAGGCATTCACAAACGGATAGAAGAAAGCTAGTTCGACCGCTCACAATGACGGCCACGTTGTAGCGGTGGCCATCACTAGCCTACATGCAGCCTGACTAGCTAGTACTGTACAGTGAACACCAGTAGTCTATAGGCAGAGTGGTCTATGCATGGGTTCCTTATAGACTCACCAGCTTATTTTCCACTCCAAAGCTGTTTAAAACTTGTCACGTTCGTCGATGTGCGGCGCCATGGCTGGCTGCCTTTCGCGCGAACCCAGCTGTGCCTTGTCAGCAGTGAATCAAGCGTGAAGAGGGCGGTGCCTAAGATGACGTGGCCACAGAGTGGTAATTGGTTGACATGACAATGTGTGGTCAGAGTACAAGTAATATAGGCAAGTGCGCGGTGGCTGTGCTGTAGCAATTCCTATAATGTCTCTCTGAGTCTGAGATACAGCCATTGATTCCTAGCTAGCACTACAGTTATTAGTCCTATTCTATTATAATAAAACAACAATTGCACACTCCTTCTCATTGAATAGTGTGTTTATTACTACCCTCGGTGTGAATATTCCACTCGGCCTTCGGCCTCGTGGAATATACCCACACCTTGGGTAGTAATAAATCACACTATTCAATGAAGGAGTGTGCAATAATTGTATATTATTAGCTGATCTTATAGTGCCTGAGTTGTGTACGTATAATGCGTTGTATACTACGCACAAGCCAGATTATGAAACCTGTTGCGAATTATACGTGAAGAATGGTAATAATAATTAATATGCATGGTTACGTTAACTAGCTAAGGAATTGACCATCGCTCATTGATCGACCACACACGAACTGGACTGCCGGGTTCAGCTGCATGGTTGAAATTCTTTAGTACTAGTTACGCTTGGTGGTACTACGCTTGCATATTGACTGCGAGTGGCATTTCTTATTTGCATTCATCACATGGTTGAAATTCTTTAGTACTAGTTACGCTTGGTGGTACTACGCTTGCATATTGACTGCGAGTGGCATTTCTTATTAGCATTCATCATAAGTTTATAATATCCCATAATAATTTTCCCCCAGGTCCTAGTATTACAGCTCTCTCTCGGCCCACGAGTCCTTGACTACAATATCATTTCACATTAAAGATTGTTAAGTTGAGGCAGAATTTTCAATGCAACAATAGTATCTACCCCACAAAGAATTATTATTGTTACAAGTTAAGTTAGCTAGTATATAGGCTTACCTGAGTTTTGAGTTCTTGGCCTGGCCAGTAATCGTATAATCACACAGCCGGGCAGTGGCTATGTCTCAGCAGGTCAGCTTTAATTATTGAAGTTTTGTACTCAGCAGTACACTATAAATTCACTGACTGGCACTCCCACCAATGGCTGCGTGATCATAATCTCTTGATTCTAAAGGAAGTCAGTTTATCGCTATAATATTATATCTATTATAGCAAAAATTCAACACTGCCCCCCCCACCCCCCGACCACTCCCCACCACCCACTATAATATTATTATTATACCCAATAAGTACACTATTAGCTACATAATATTATTATTGCGTGCAGCTGCCAATTTGTAGGAAGTCTGTGGAATGCAATGGCTAGTAATTGATGCTTCCCATACTGCATGCATGGCTGGACAAATTATTGCATTACTATGACATCACAGCACATAATTGAAGAATTTCATATCTCTGCTAATAAAGTTAGTTTTGGAGTAGCTATAGCTAGTATATTATATAGCATAATCATGGCATGGAATTTCTATAGATTGATCACTGTAAAAATAAGGGTAGGTAGATCCCACCACTTTGTCTCACACATGCAGCACACCAAATGGGCGATTGGTGTGATAACTTATAAGGGCGACAAAAATTATTAGTGGTGGACACTACCCACCTAAATTTTTACAATGATATTAGAATTGTGTAAAAGAATTCACAAATTAATTATTATTCGATGATCACACATGCAAGGTTTATATATTACCCCGCGCGCATGCGCAAAGGGTAAAGCAGTCGTTGCTGTCACGAATTCAATTAATCGCCAGATCTCGCATTCTAGGTATCTGTGCATGCTGTAAACATAACCACACCAATCGGTAGATATCGGTGAAAAACTGGTTTGTACGTGCTTCGAATTCAAAGAGGCTTACTAGTGCTACAAATCATGCATTCTCGTTCAGCATGCCTGTGGTTTATCGACCACACCCACTCTTTTAGCATTATAGTTTCAGTACGTATACTGATGACATAGAGAACATATTCAGACCTGCTGATGAACAAATAATTGTTACAAGACCAATAATAATAATTCTCATAATCCGACGTGATAAGTGAATGGAAAATTACAGTATAACAACATGGTATAATGATATGACTGGGAGTGTGTGAACATCATAATAATTATAATAATTATATTCATAATGATAGTAGCCATGCAGAGAGCAGAGAGTAAAATGAACTTATGAGTGAGACCATTGGCATGTCGAGGGGGGATAGTGTTATGTCATTACTAATAACATAATTAGAGGAGAATGAAATAAAAAGTTAATGGAGGTTGATAATAGTTTTATCCGCCTGATGTGTGACTATTACGAATTATTAATAAGCTTCTTAGCTTTGGCTCATGTTGTACCCCGAGTCTGGTGTGGTCGTTTCCGATCGTAATCTCACTATCTCCGTCTGTCCTTCTTCCTCCAGCGAGGTCGGAGTGACAGCCCCTGACACAAACCCTTCACTGTTCAGTGTTCCGTGATCGATCTCCTCCGATCTTGAAGGCTTGTTGCTACCACTTTCGTCCACCCTGTTCCTTTCTTTGGATGTTTCTTGTTCATCAGTTTTATCTTCGGCGTCATCTTCTAGAATTTGAGGTAGAATGTGACTGGAAAAGTGGTGAGTTTGCAAAGCATCTGTAAAAGAAAGAAAGCAGCCATAAAATTAATGTCTGGATCCAGTGACTTTCAATCATAAATCTAATTTAGTGTCAGGAGAAAGTAAATAAAATAGCCACTGGTAGCAAGCCCACTAAGTCAGATTAATAATTATTGTCATGCATGAAAAAGATTCTTACCTGAGGAGATGTGTATAATTGTTTGTTCTCCACCGTCCTCTCCCTGCAGCTGTCGTCTTTCCTCCCCAACCGATTCTAAACCATCCTCCCCTCCACGTTGCGCTCTCTCTTGTCTCTCTCCTCCAATCCCTCGGACACTTTGGTGTCTCCTTGGCTGATAGTACGAGCTCTGAGAGTCGATGCTCTGCAGTGATACGAGATTGGTCAGATCCTTTGAAGTAGAATAGTCTTGGAGGGTCTTGTGCAGGGAAGTGAACGACGGTCGATCGGTTTTGTCAGCTTTCCAGCACTGCTTCATTACATCATAGCTGCACAAATAGAATAACAATAATATGAAATTTGGGACAGGCCACATGTATAAAAATGAACTATACAAAGGCTAATTAGTCAAAACCTTCATATCTTATAGACCTACATTTCAGGGGCACAGTTTGATGGCTTCTTCAGTCTTCTTCCGCTCATGAGGCAAGGCAGAATATCTTTGTTGGCCACATCGATGTAGGGGAACCCACCTGAACACGTGAAGAAAACAACAGCAGAGATGAATCTTTAATTATAACAACTGTTCTGCAATACCAAAACTAGAAAATCTAGCCTGATGATTATGCATGATGGGGCCAGGCATAACTGCGTTCCCCAAGTCCCATTCCCAGTGTTTCAATTCTTTTCTGGGCCTGGGGACGAGGCTATACAGGCCAGAAATTTTCATGAAATCTCAACATGTATAAATACTAATACGGGAAAGCCTGGGTATGATATATGACTGAACAGTATGTAGAGCTACACCTACTATAAGCCATCTCTGACTGAGAACTAACCGAGTGTGATGATCTCCCAGAGTGTGACACCAAACGCCCAGACGTCTGAGGCGCCAGTCAGCTGCCCCTCGGCAATTGCCTCAGGGGCCATCCACCTCAGGGGGAGTCTGGCGTGACCGATCTTCACGTAGAGGCGATGTTTGCCCTTCTCTCTCACGTTAATGCCAAAGTCAGAGATCTTGAGTTGGCGGTTTTCGTCAAGGTACATATTACGACAGGCTAGGTCACCGTGGACCACTCCAATGGCAGAGAGATACTCCTGTCAATTTTATAAAAAAAGTTTAAAAGGTTACATGTTAATTATGCATAATACTATGCTTATGGGGAACAATCATGTCCTTCACTGTGCATGTACTTGTAACTCATCCCCAGGTTACACTTGGAGAAGGCTACTAAGCACATATTATTGCTTAAAATTCAATGACAAGAATGGATTTTTCATTCTAATCTTGTGAATATTACACAATTGTCCCATAACACACCAATACTATTTTTTTTCTCCCTCACCATTCCTGAGGTGATCTGGATTGAGAAGTTGAGCAGATCTTTCGCCTCCACAGTGCGACTGGAAGTAGCTGTCTCTCTGAAAGGTTCAACCATCACTGTGGCCGCTGCTTTAGGTAACACCGAATCAAGCATCGAGTATCTGATAGTGGGCTCCTATGAATGTACATGATGAATATTATGGTAAAGTGTCGTCATGAGCTTCAATATTATTATGGTAAGTGGTCGTCGGGTATACAAATACTAGAATTCGGTAAAGGGTCGCCACAAAACTTACTTTAGGGTATTCACTGTCCGAATCACCTTCAAGCTCTGGATTGAGAATCTGCAGTGAAAGAATTTTACTAATCTAAACAGGAACCTTCAGATTTTGAACTTAGGTGATGCAGCTACATACATGTCATAACTATAGGGACCGTGATAATCATGGGGGTGAGGGAGGGGGGAGATACCAAAAAATAGAAACGCCGTACCTTGTTTCTGGCGCTGACTAGGTAGGAGAGTAGGTCTCCCCTGGCTGGTAGCTCCGTCATGAGGCAGTGGGGTTCGTGGAGGGTGACACAGCCGACCATCTTGACGACACGAGGCGTAGTGAGCTGATTGGTCACCAGCTTAGCCTGCTCTACGTGGTCGAGGAACGATCGCTTCTCCTCCAAACTAGAAGCAGCTAAAAAATAAAAAAAATTAGTATCGAGATGAAACAGTATGATGTCATATTACTGTATAGTACAAAAATTCATACTATTGAGTAAGTAATATGCAATAATAATACTATAGTAGAGTATACTGTAGCTATACTACTATCAGCTTCTGCAGTATTGTATCTGTGCAGTTACATGTGCATCCTGGCGATTTGATTGTCGAATTCCAAATATGGAAGTAGCACGTTGTTTGCAGCAAAACAACGGTTGGAGAGGAATTTCAATTTGGCACCAACTGTACACATGCACTACAGCAACGGTGACCCGTAGCAGACATTCTACATGTGGCAGACATGGCTGGAGCTGGTGTAGTTCTCCCAGACTCCACTATCAGCAGTCTGGCTTCATGCAATATTACACATTACTACATGGCCCCAGGCTATAGGACTTACAGCGCTACATGTATAGTGTGTCCGTGCACGTGTACGTGTGTGTGATGGGCAAAATTTCTACCGTTGCAACAAGTAGGAAAATTTTAGTTGTGTGCATTGTTCGCTTGTTTACCTCTGAGGATTTTCACAGCGACTCTCATGATCGGGGGGCCATTGGATTTATAAATTCTGACTCCCCGGGGCCCCTCGGATGGTCCCCTGATAGACATCACCGAATCCCCCCTGACCCAGCTTGTTCTCCACGACAATCTGGCAGGGGTGCAGTTCCCAGTCCTCGGCTGATTTCTGCAACAAGGTGGGGGGAATAGGTTCCCCCCCCTGAAAGTGGCGCTTGGGTGACTGATAGGGGGGCTTGGTTGGAGATGTGACTGGAGACATAGTCTTTCGAAAACTCGATTGCTATTTGTTGTGTATATGTATGTGTTGGAATACGTTAGCAAGTTGTTATAAATTTGTATCTGACAACTACACTGTATATAAAGAGGGTACTACATACATGTAAATAGGCAAAGGTCAATCTGACATATATGACTCCATAATAGACAACTATTTGAGTGGGGTGAGTGGGGGGAGGGGGGGGCAAAGGTCGTGTAAATTTCACCTGCCAGTCATGAAGTCATGCCTGCTCCATAGACAAAGTGAACTCTTACACGGCAAAGTTGTTAGGGGACCGACTCTCGATCCATACTAGGCTAAGCCCAGGCTATAGGTGCGTCTAAACAGACATTGGGATGGTGTTCTCTAATAATTACAAGTTACATGGCTGCAAGGTCAAATGTTATTATAGCAGATTAGCTCTTAAAGCACTGGCTTTAGCTTGCTAACTAAAAGAACAGAACCAAGTGACTTCTGTGATGCTACTGTTCGATGTTGCGTATATGACTCCGCCATCATTTTCGGCTTTATTTCCAGTAAAGGTGCTATCCTCTACAGTGATAATACTACCAAAGCGTGCATACAGCACCCCACCTCCAAACCCAGCTTCGCTGTCAAAGCACGCATTGTCAAGATGTACAGCTAGGCCGATACTATAGAGCCTGGTGTCGTGCACATGGTCATTGTTGCTCTATTGTAGTGAAAATTGTCATTTTGTACACTGACACTGCTAAGATAGTCCGCATATATGGCACCTCCGCTAAAATCAGCTTCATTGTGTGTAAAATCGCTCATATCTGAATTGATGGTGCTATTGAAATGAGCAAATATGCTTCCGCCGAAATTTCTCGCTGTGTTGTGAATGAACGTGTTCTGGGTGTCTACAAAGTTTGCCCTGAATAGAGAAATTGCCCCACCACTGAAATCAGACGTGTTATTCTCAAAAGTGCTGTTCTGAGCGATGACACTGCAGCCACTGTCGATGAACAAGGCTCCACCATTACAGCGATCGTCCGTACACTCAGTGGCGCTGTTGTCAAAAAAAGTACAGTTGTCGATGGTTACGGTGCTACCGAATTGTACAAAAATTGCTCCACCTAACTGTGCCGAGTTATCGACAAAGTGGCTGTTGGTGATAATGAGGTTATCGCTATCGGTTACGACCACTGCTCCCCCTATTCTGGCATCGTGAGATTCGACATGTACTAGGCTATAGGGATGATCAACTTCGTCAAGAAATCGTACTGAATTCTGGTAGGTGCCCACGGTGAAGGATGAAAAACTACTTCCAATAATCTTAGTATTCATGACTTGAGAGAGCTGGAGTGCTGAGCTGTTTGCATTTTCGCCATCAAAGGTACAATCATCCACGACAAATTGATCTACTTGTTTGATCATATAATACTACATCCTACAAAGTTCAATCCTTTGATGCTCAGCTGACTAACGTTACTGAGTATCAGTCGGCCATTAGTGCTGCAAAATATGCTGGCATTCTCAGATGTGTTCTGATCGCTTGATAGTGCTAGAAATTCTTTATCGCTTACAGAAAATTCACTATCGAGATAATAATCTTGATCACTGTGATGAAATATCAGTGTGGAATTTGAGTCGAGATAAACGCTGTTATTAGTGGCTATCATAGACAAATTAAGGCAGGGCTCTCCCCCATAATTACAGCGTGAGTGGACCGTGTACTGTTGGTGGCCACCCCACACTGCGCATGCTGTGAGCATGAGCAGGAAGACATGTAGCAGGGTCAAGAGGAGCATGGACAGCCGTTTTGCCATCGCATGAATGAGCTATATAGCTTGAGGATCGATGTATATAGCTGTAAGTGGAAAAAGATTATTGTCAAGCTAGAGCTCTAGTTTAGAATCACCAACTGCAGCAGCTACGAGATATTTTGTGTTTGAGGGAATATTAATTTGGATGTTAATACCATTGGTGTGCCTCCCCCTCCATCCCTTCCCTCCCCCAGGTATGGTTTTCTACAACTTTAAGGATTTATATGCTTTCTCTCCAATAAAAACCAGATGCAACCCTCTAGACTTGCCACTGGGGGTTTCCGATAATTAATTATGAACATGGTCATTACTCATGCATACATCACTTCTGAGAACTTTCATTTGTACTTATATTTGTTTCACAAGTTGACCTACATTTTAGCTTGTCAGTGAAAGCTTTTTTAGAAGTTATAGCATTATTATAATTATTAGCTGGTCTTATAATATAATATAGTGCCCAAGTTGTGTATGATGCGTTCTTAGACTATACTACACACAAGCCAGATTACAAAACCAAGTATACGTGAAGAATGGTAATAATTAATATGCATGGTTACGGTAACTAGCTAAGGAATTGACCATCGCTCATTGATCGACCACACACGAACTGGACTGCCGGGTTCAGCTGCATGGTTGAAATTCTTTAGTACTAGTTACGCTCGGTGGTACTATGTCTGCATATTGACTGCGAGTGGCATTTTTTATTAGCATTCATCATAAGATTATAGTAATAATTGTCCCCCAGGCCCTAGTATCATAGAGTCGGTAGACTCTATAAGTAGGGATGGCCCGGATATGCCATATATGTAATACATTATAAATACCCAAATATCTCAAAATAGGTAATTTTGTGAAATTTCTAAGTGTGAAAATCGGAATCTCCAGCAAATTATCTATCTAATAAGACCAAGATCATCCATCAATTCAATTGTATATGCCAGAACCAGATATTCAAAAAAATGGCCATTTGTCAATCTTTCTTTCTTTCTTTCTTTCTTTCTAGTTTCCCGGGCTAGCTCGAGATCGTCTTGACCTCTCATCTTAGTTTAAGTTCCATTTAGTAGCGCGCATTGCAGTGGCACGCTAATATTGCGTTATCTTGACAGTTACGTAATAGTGGGTGTGTACGGTGCATTGACAATAATTGGGCGTATCTGATACGCCATTTTGTGATCTAATGCGCATGCTCAGAATGTGTTGCCATGGTGAAGTCATGTGACAGCGCCCTCGCCCTCGAGGCCTCGGCGATTGCCTAGCCCTAGCGCTAGTGTTCTAGCGCTCTGCTGGATCGATCAAGGATATGAAAGCGAAAGGCTCGAGGAACGGTAAGGCGCTAGTCATAGGCGAGCTACTCGCTAGCGCGTGCAGCGATAGTGATCCGCTGGATAGATCATGGATACATGTGGATATCGGAAGCCTGCGCAAGGCTAGAGGAGTTCAGTGGTAACGTACAGATTAGCTGCTGCCAACAATACAACTTAGAACTTGGTTTTCTCCCTAAATGAAAGAGTCTCATTGCTACATCGATATCGGCCGCCTAACGCTGCCTTCTTTGTCAACCTCCTCATAGGCATAGGAACGCAAGCCTTCAACTAGGGGCTGGCTAAGAATTTTGCGCAGATATGATCTTCATTCTTCTACACTGGAATATTGACAGCGAATCATGTAAGATGAATTATTCTGAGAGCAATAAAAAAAGAACAGAATCAAGTATAAAAACAATTGAATAAAATTGAAGGATGAAGTAGGGATGGCAGGATCAAAAAGTACATGAACAAGATTTGTAGGGATAATCACATCCACTATACATCCCTACACTTGCTTTTTGAGGGGTGCAAGAACAGTAATATCTTCCATATGCAAGTCAAGAGTGCTTAACAAACAAATTAGGTGCATAATAATCGAGAAAAGCAAGTGTATAGGGATGTATAGTGGATGTGATTATCCCTACAAATCTTGTTCATGTACTTTTTGATCCTGCCATCCCTACTTCATCCTTCAATTTTATTCAATTGTTTTTATACTTGTAATATATTACAGCTCTCTCCCGTGAGTCCATGACTATAATATTTCACAAAATTCAAGATTGTCAGTTGTGCATGGCATAATATTTTCAATGCAACACTAGTATCTAGCTACCCCACAATAAGTTAGCTAGTATAGGCTTACCTGAGTTTTGAGTTCTTGACCTATAATTGTGTAGTCACACAGCTGGGCAGTAGCTATACGTCTCAGCAGGTCAGCTTTAATTGAAGTTTTGTACCCAGCAGTACACTGTAACTTCACTGACTGGCACTCCCACCAATGGCCGCGTGATCGCGATCTCGGCTTGATTCTAACGGAAGTCAGTTTATCGCTATCTATTATAGCAACATTCCCCCTCCCCCAACCCCCACCACCCAGTATATACCCAATTAGTACACTACTAGCTACATAATATTATTGTGTGCAGCTGCCAATTTGTAGGAAGTCTGTGGAATGCAATGGCTAGTAATTGATGCTTCCCATACTGCATGCATGGCTGGACAAATTATTACATTACTATGACATCACAGCACATAATTGAAGAATTTCATATCTCTGCTAATAAAGTTAGTTTTTGAGTAACTATATAGTATAGCATAACCATGGTATGGAATTTCTATAGATGGATCACTGTAAAAATAATGGTAGGTAGATCCCACCACTTTGTCTCACACAGCACACCAAATGGGCGATTGGTGTGATAACTTATAAGGGTGACAAAAATTATTAATGGTGGACCCTACCCACCTAGTAAGTTTTTACAGTGATATTAGAATTGTGTAAAAGAATTCACAAAATTAATTATTATTCGATGATCACACATGCATGGTTTATAACAACATAGCTAAGTAGCTATAATATGAGACAAAAGAGTATATGGTGACAATTTTTTTATTGTATACCAGTCCTATAATAATAGTATTATACCTTCAAATTAGAAGGACAGTTGCACTCATAACAGTGAACGGAAAGACCTTGGTAAAGAAATGATAGGTGTGATGCAAATCTGTGTATGTCTGGTCTAGATAGAGAAGACGCAATGCAATGTATAGGTGGGCTAAAATATCAACAAAGATGTATACCAGCTTAAAGATCAATAATATTGTTAGATCTCCAGACAGATGTAACGACTGATTCCATATCGTCAAGTACAGGACCACTGGCTCTAATATGAATGCAAGAGCGAGTAGCCGCTTTGATGCAGGCATTCCTAACGAGATTGGCATCGTTAGTCGACCAGAAGTGTTATCACCTTCCACGTCCCTCAAATCTTGTAGATTAGCTGTTAGTCCTAGGCACAAAGATAGTATTACTACGGTGACTGCATATGTTGTATTCATCCAGGGATGCCCATAGATTATACTCCAGCCTGCCCAACCAATTACAAACATTCCAAGAGTCATACTTATGCAGTTTTTCGTGAACCAATGGCGGTCCCATCCCCTGTGACAGCACATCAGGGTTACCGCTATCCACAAGAAACAGCTCCATACATTTCCAATAGCCATGCTGGCGACAATGTAGGCTGTCGTGATAAGGTACCAACGGTACCTTGCCCCTTGTAGAGTCAGCAGTCCACTTGGAATTGGTCGATCTGGCTTGTCTATTTTATCCTCATCAGCCCCTGTAATCTGATTGCAGAGATTGAATGAGTAGAGAAAGAGGAAGAAGTACATGGGTGCCACGGTCCAGGGAATCAGATGGAGATAGCATATGAGAGAGAGTTCACGGTGTTTCGCAGCAAGTGAAGTAAATGCACAACCGGTCAAAACAGTAGATGGTATGTCTCTCCATGTAGCTCTGTAGCATATGTGAAGCTCTAGGGCAACTCGTAGCATACAGGATCTAAGAAAATTTAAAGACTGCACTATCTTCATTGGAATTAGAGCTGCAGTTAGCTAGCTATATGCGTCCCTAACCAAATAAAAGGAGCAACTGCTATGTGGCTAGGGGCTGTTATTCCTATTAGGCTAAGCTTTGTAGATTCCTTGTTTCCTGTCACCCGCTGCATCCTTTCTAGGCTATACCGCATCTACAATAATTATTAGGCCAAGCAAAATTGATTATTATAGTTTCTCATCCTATGTTCAGGAATTTCCCCAGGCGGGAGGGTGGCTTTTTAGTTTATTTTTTGTCATGAATATCATTAAATGTCATCATGAATTTCATTAAAAAAAACCGGGCACATCTATGACGTAATGCCTCATGCATTTTTTAGTGATAATTTTAATGATATTCATGAATTAAAATATGGTCAGGCGGAGGAAAAACTAGAGGCAGGCGGGGATGAGAAACTAATATTCAATTTTATTTGGCCTTATTATTGAATTTTCAGGCTTATGAACCTCATTAGCAGGTGGCCCTTAATGATGTTCATGGAGGATCGAAGCAGTCATATAATAATTCTGCAGTACTGTGGCCTATGAATAATAATTTTTTAGGCAATAATAGATAATAACCCCACCCGCATGCTCTTGGCATCTTGATGGTGATGGGGAAACAAGGATATTATTACTATTGGCCTTAGATGTGATTATAATACTAGTGCATAGTTGATTTCCGCAGGTACAGTAACTGGTCATTCAATAGCATGCCAGTTCATTCACTGTGATAACCACAAAGGTAAGGTGGAGCTAGTCATAGATGAAGGAAAGGGAAGGAAAGGTGACATATATACAGGACCTTTGATATTCAAAATTTGCCTATCCTAAGCTCTCGCTTTTGCCTGATCACTAGCTACCTGTTTGGGTTGGGGAGAGGAAAGGGAAAGAATCCAGAAGGAAAGTAGATTAGGCCAAATAAAATTGAATATTAGTTTCTCATCCCCACCACCTCTAGTTTTTCCTCTGCCTGACCACATTTTATTTCATGAATATCATTAAAACTATCACTAAAATATGGGCAAGGCATTATGTCATAGACACCCCAATTTTTTTATGAAATTCATGATGACATTTAATGATATTCATGACATAAAAAGCCACCCTCCCACCTGGGGAAATTCCTGAACATAGGATGAGAAACTAATAATCGATTTTGCTTGGCCTTAGTTTAATATTATTATGACATACCCTAAAAATTTAATCATGAAATTACATTATTTTAACTAACTCAATTATTACCCACACCCATGCACCAGTGGTTTACCACAAGGTCACACACCAATGCATGCTAGTGCTAGTGTGTAGCTATCACACTACTGATTAGAGTTTGCTAAAGTATTTTTAAATCCATTGAGTCTGTCTAAGGTCTTTTTAAATCTGATTGAGTCTGTCTAAGGTCTGCCACCAAATACATACTCAATGATTACATATCTGACTATAGATCTAGACTTGTTAAGCTCAATCTTCTACCTCTCACAATGTTGCTAGAGTTCAATGACATTTGCTTTTTCATCCAATCCTTAAAACACATCTCACCTAGCAACTCTTTTAACATCTCTAAATACATCTCGTTCAGCCAATACCACACTAGATCTGGAAGTTTCAGAAAGCTTGTCCAGCCACTCATCAGACATAACAGAGATAAACAGTTTTACTTTAACAGGCTACCACACCTATGGAACTCTCTCCCACCACTGGACCTGAGTCTCTCCTACAATACCATCAGATCCAAATTAAAAGATATCTTCTGGAATGAGTTTATGGCAAATTTTGACCCTGAAAACAATTGCACATACTTTTACTCCTGCCATGGAGTGTCCATCCTGCTTCTCCCAGCCAAAATCTCATTCCCTAGTTGTGTCAGCACTCCTGCTAAATTGAACCACACATTGTAATTATCAACTCATTTAATTACTTATCTCATTCTTTGTAATTTTAATCTCCATTGTCTTGTCAGGCTGTTACATATTGTAACAGACCTTCAGCTGCCAGCTGTAAAGCAATAATAATAATAATAATAATAATAATAATAATAATAATAATAATAATAATAATGCTAATGCTAATTCATGCTGGTATAGCCTAGGGCATGAATAAAATTACATTATTTTAACTAACTCAATTATTACCCACACCATGCACCAGTGGTTTACCACAAGGTCACACACCAATGCATGCTAGTGCTAGTGTGTAGCTACCTGCACTACTGATTAGAGTTTGCTAAAGTATTTTTAAATAGGAAGCTCTGCCTATTAGCTATGTGAATCAGGCAGAGAGAAACAGAGGAGGCTAATAAACTGAGTGTCTGTAATACTGAAAAGATCAGTGAAATTGGTTACCCATTTGTGTAATTCTGATTGAGAGACTCTACAGCTAAAGAATGGCTGCTCTGGGGCTATTGATTCAGAGACTGTACTGAAAAGATCAGTGAAATTGGTACCCACTTGTGTGATTCTGATTGAGAGACTCTATAGCTAAAGAATAGCTGCTCTGTGGCTATTGATTGAGAGACTATAGCTAAAAAATAGTTGCTCTGGGAAGTATCTCAAGGTTGAAGTGCGCATGATTTTGATCACATTAATTTTTAATTTGATCAAAATGACACTGAACCGCATGACTTTAATGCAACACAAATTTCTTGATTTACGGTACATACACGATACAGGACCTTTGATGTTCAAAACTATTCATTAGGCCACTCCAAATCAATTAGTTGTTTCTCATCCCCCCTTGATTTCCGCGTACATACATGATACAGGACCTTTGATGTTCAAAACTATTCATTAATATCCCCGCGCGCATGCGCAAAGGGTAAAGCAGTCCTCGTTGTCGTTGTCAGCACGAGAATCGCCAGATCTCGCGTTCTAGGTATCTGTGCGTGCTATAAACATAACCACACCAATCGGTAGATATCGGTGAAAAACTGGTTTGTACGTACGTGCTTCGAATTCAAAAAGGCTCATACTAGTGCTACAAATCATGCATTCTCGTTCAGCATGCCTGTGGTTTATCGACCACACCCACTCTTTTAGCATTATAGTTTCAGTACGTATACTGATGACATAGAGAACATATTCAGACCTGCTGATGAACAAAAAATTGTTACAAGACCAATAATAATAATTCTCATAATCCGACGTGATAAGTGAATGGAAAATTACAGTATAACAACATGGTATAATGATATGACTGGGAGTGTGTGAACATCATAATTATATATTCATAATGATAGTAGCCATGCAGAGAGTAAAATGAACTTATGAGTGAGACCATTGGCATGTCGAGGGGGGATAGTGTTATGTCATTACTAATAACATAATTAGAGGAGAATGAAATAAAAATTTAATGGAGGTTGACAATAGTTTTATCCGCCTTATAATTGATGTGTGACTATTACGAATTATTAATAAGCTTCTTAGCTTTGGCTCATGTTGTACCCTGAGTCTGGTGTGGTCGTTTCCGATCGTAATCTCACTATCTCCGTTTGTCCTTCTTCCTCCAGCGAGGTCGGAGTGACAGCCCCTGACACGAACCCTTCACTGTTCAATGTTCCATGATCGATTTCCTCCGATCTTGAAGGCTTGTTGCTACCACTCTCGTCCACCCTGTTGCTTTCTTTGGATGTTTCTTGTTCATCTGTCTTATCTTCGGCGTCATCTTCTAGAATTTGAGGTAGAATGTGACTGGAAAAGTGGTGAGTTCGCAAAGCATCTGTAAAAGAAAGAAAGCAGCCAAAAATTAATGTCTGGATCCAGTGATTTTCAGTCATGAATCTAATTTAATGTGATAGGCACTAATCATGTCAGGAGAAAGTAAATTTTTATTGTTATGAAAGCAGACGACAAACTTTAAAGTATTTATAGAACCATTTTCCATATTCACCTATATCTGTGCCAATTAAATTCACGATTCGATACCCTTACTGGGCAAATAATATTATTGCTTGTTTCAGAAAGTAAATTGCTACTAGGGATGAAAAAATAGCCACTGGTAGCAAGCCCACTGACCCAGATTTATGCATGAAAAAGATTCTTACCTGAGGAGATGTGTATAATTGTTTGTTCTCCACTTTCCTCTCCCTGCAGCTGTCGTCTTTCCTCCCCAACCGATTCCAAACCATCCTCCCCTCCACGTTGCGCTCTCTCTGATCTCTCCCCTCCAGTCCCTCGGACACTTTGGTGTCTCCTTGGCTGATAGTACGAGCACTGTGAGTCGATGCTCTGCAGTGATACGAGATTGGTCAGGTCCTTTGAAGTAGAATAGTCTTGGAGGGTCTTGTGCAGGGTAGTGAATGACGGTCGATCGGTTTTGTCAGCTTTCCAGCACTGCTTCATTACATCATAGCTGCACAGATAGAACAACAATAATATGAAATTTGGGTCTTTTAATAATAAAGGCCACACGTATAAAATGAACTATACAAAGGCTAATAGTGAAAACCTTCATATCTTATAGACCTACATTTCAGGGGCACAGTTTGATGGCTTTTTCAGTCTTCTTCCGCTCATGAGACAAGGCAGAATATCCTTGTTGGCTACGTCGATGTAGGGGAACCCACCTGGACACGTGAAGAAAACAACAGCAGAGATAAATCTTTAATTATAACAACTGTTCTGCAATACCAAAACTAGAAAATCTAGCCTGATGATTGTGCATGATGAGGCCAGGCATAACTGCATTCCCCAAGTCCCATTCCAAGTATTTCAATGCTTTTCTGGGCCTGGGGACGAGGCTATATAGGCCAGAAATTTTCATGAAATCTCAACATGTATAAATACTAATACGGGAAAGCCTGGGTATGATATATGACTGAACAGCATGTAGAGCTATACACCTACTATAAGCCATCTCTGACTGAGAACTAACCGAGTGTGATGATCTCCCAGAGTGTGACACCAAACGCCCAGACGTCCGAGGCGCCAGTCAGCTGCCCCTCGGCAATCGCCTCAGGGGCCATCCACCTCAGGGGGAGTCTGGCGTGACCGATCTTCACGTAGAGGCGATGTTTGCCCTTCTCTCTCACGTTAATGCCAAAGTCAGAGATCTTGAGTTGGCGGTTTTCGTCAAGGTACATGTTACGACAGGCTAGGTCACCGTGGACCACTCCAATGGCGGAGAGATACTCCTGTCAATTTTACAAAAAAATTTAAAGATTACATCATAATTATGCATAATTATGCTTATGGGGAACGATCAAATAATATGTACGGTGTATGTCCTAGCTTTACTGTGCATGCACTAAGTCTTATAACTTCATCCCCAGGTTACACTTGGAGAAAGCTACTAATGCACATTGTTTAAAATTCAATGACTAGAATGGATTTTTCATTCCAATCTTGTGAATATTACCCCATAACACACCAATACTATTTTTCTCTCACCATTCCTGAGGCGATCTGGATTGAGAAGTTGAGCAGATCTTTCGCCTCCACAGTGCGACTGGAAGTAGCTGCCTCTCTGAAAGGCTCAACCATCACTGTAGCCGCTGCTTTAGGTAACACCGAATCTAGCATCGAGTATCTGATAGTGGGCTCCTGTGATCATTGTACATGATAATATGGTAAAGTGTCGTCATGAATTTAATATTACTAATATGGTAAGTGGTCGTCGGGTATACAAATATCGAAAATCGGTAAAGGGTCGACACAAAACTTACTTTAGGATATTCACTGTCCGAATCACCTTCAAGTTCTGGATTGAGAATCTGCAATGAAAAAATTACTAATCTAAACAGGAACCTTCAGATTTTGAACTTAGGTGATGCAGCTACATACATGTCATAACTATAGGGACATAAATCATGGGGGGGGGGGGGGGGGGGGGGGAGGGGGGAAGACAACCGAAAAATCATCAACAGAAATGCCGTACCTTGTTTCTGGCGTTGACTAGGTAGGAGAGCAGGTCTCCCCTGGCCGGTAGCTCTGTCACAAGGCAGTGGGGCTCGTGGAGGGTGACACAGCCGACCATCTTGACGACACGAGGCGTGGTGAGCTGATTGGTCACCAGCTTGGCCTGCTCTACGTGGTCGAGGAACGATCGCTTCTCCTCCAAACTAGAAGCAGCTATAAACGGTAAAGAAACAAAAAATTTAGTATAGAGATGAAACAGTATGATGTCATGTTACTGTATAGTACAGTAAGAAAATAATAATAGCTATTATAGTAGCCTGAGTACTTGTACTATCAGCTTCATCTGTATCCATGCAGTACATATGTATAGTGGCAATTTGATTGTCGAATTCCAAATATGGAAGTAGCACGTTGTTTGCAGCTAACCTTTTGGCACTTTGCTCGAGAAAAACAACAGTTGGAGAGGAATTTCAATTTGGCACCAACACATGCACTACAGCAACGGTGACCGGTAGCAGACATTCTACATGTAGCAGACATGGCTGTAGCTGGTGTAGTTCTTCCAGACTTGACTATCAGCAGTCTGGCTTCATGCAATATTATTACACATTACTACATGGCCCCAGGCTATAGGACTTGCAGCGCTACATGTATAGTATGTCCATGCACGTGTACGTGTGTGTGATGGGCAAAATTTCTACCGTACGTTGCAGTAAGTAGGAAAATTTCAGTTTTGTGATGCGCTAATGCTTACCTCTGAGGATTTTCACAGCGACTCTCATGATCGGGGGGCCATTGGATTTATAAATTCCGACTCCCCCTCGGATGGTCCCCTGATAGACATCACCGAATCCCCCCTGACCCAGCTTGTTCTCCACGACAATCTGGCAGGGGTGCAGTTCCCAGTCCTTGGCTGATTTCTGCAACAAGGTGGGGGGAATAGGGTTTCCCCCCTGAAAGTGGAGCTTGGGTGACTGATAGGGGGGCTTGGTTGGAGATGTCACTGGAGACATAGTCTTTCGAAAACTCGATTGCTATATAGTTTATTGTGTATGTATGTGTTGGAATACGTCAGCAAGTTGTATAATATAAATCTGTACCTGACAACTATAATATTATAAACGGGATACATGAACAGGCAAAGGTCAATCATTATTCAAGCATGTAGAAATTTATATTGAGCTACTTAGCTAACTTCTAGAAGTCCATCTTGATGTACTATTAAATACAATAACCAATCCCTCCCCACAGTTACAGCTAATTTTAAGCGGGGCTGTTTCGATTCCCTCACCTGCATGGAGAGCCTCATGAGCTGGGCATTTTTGCTGACTCGTCGGTTCTGATAGCAAGCCAGGCAGACAAATACGGTAAGGATCACCGTGGCAACCAGTACCACCCCGGCCACCGATAGAATGATGTAGAGTATCTCAACTGGTATATCTGTGAAAAATATTATTATACTTAACCAATATTTTTTTTACTTGCATAATATGCATAATTATGGTGATCTAGTTTGATCATACCGAACCACCAAACTTAAATCCGCCAATAGGTGATTTAGGGCCCAACCACTGAATACTATTCCCCTGAATAATTCTAGCATAGATATGTTGATACGTATGACATGCGGGTACAATGTGGCTACATCTGCTGCACCACTTGAGTACAATTAGCGTGGGTATTGTATATCTTGCCAAATTTTTGAACCAATCTACACTATACACACTGACTGGCTGGCAGTCCACCATCAATCTAATTAAATTTCAAGCCCATAGTGACATGTACATCCTATTAGCCACTAGAGTCACTGTAAGTACATTATAGCATATCTGTCCGCACCATTCATAACAGTAAGCATGAAATTTTGAGGTTCGATACATTTTCTACATATTAGTTAGACACTGTTTAGGAGGTTTCTACGTGATTTAGAAGACCGAAGGGCTCTATGTAGAATCCCGAGCGCAGCGAGGGTTCTACGGAGCCCTGAGGTCTTCTAAATCACGTGGAAACCGACTAAACAGTGTCTAACAAGTTTAGATCATAATAGTAAAACACTGTAATAGCCTGAGGATACAAAGTTGTAGGGGTTCTATCAAAATCTTGTAGGGGTTCTATCAGACTTGTAGGGGTACTATCACATATAGGTATCTGCTAATGACCAATCAGATTGCAGTATTTGTTACAGCTATGATCTAAATGATGATAATGATTATAGTGCATGCATTTGAAGAATCTGTGCTTAATCAGCTTAAGGTGGGGAATTTGTGTAGGCAGTCAATAATAGACAACTATTTGAGTGGGGTGAGTGAGGGGAGGGGGGGTAAAGGTCGTGTAAATTTCATGGGTGAGTCTGAAGTCACACCTGCTCCATAGACAAAGTGAATTCTTACATGGCAAGTTGTTAGGGGACTGGCTCTCGATCCTTACTAGGCCAAGCCCGGGCTATAGGTGCGTCTAAACAGACATTGGGATGGTGTTCTCTAATAATTATAAGTTACATGGCTGCAAAGTCAAATGTTATAGCAGATTAGCTTTTAAAGCACTGGCTGTAGCTTGCTAACTAAAAGAACCGAACTAAGCGACTTCTGTAGGTGCAGGCAGTTCAGAGTTCTTAGCGATTACATCAAAGAATATTTCGAAGTGTTTCCATGTATGCAGACACATGTGAGCCATGTTTGTTTCAGCGGCCATTGCCAAGAACTGAAGTAAAAGAAAGACTACATGCAATTCTTCTCTTTCAATAGCTTAGTAACGCAGTACAATGAGAATTAACATACAGGTAAATGAAATTTTTTGGTAAAGTCACTACCAGCTGATCAAAGACTGTGCACACTTCTGCAATCTACATGTATGTATATTACGTATACATGCATGACATTGTGTGCATAGTATACATGTACATGCTACGAGTCCTAAATACGCATGTATAGTTGTAAAATTGAAAGTATGGTGGGGAATTTTAAAAGCCGTTGCACACCCCATGTACATGCACATGTACATGTACATGTACATGCCAACGAATGAGAGGGGGTGAGAGAGCGGATTACAAATCGGTACGTAGCTATGGCAACATGGCGCTCAGACTAGGTGAGGTGCTTAGAATGTAATTTATCAAAGAAGGTGCAAATGTTGGTTCCCAACTTTGACGAAAAGTCAAGGCTAGCGAAGAAAAAGAATAATTAAGTCAGAGAGAATATACAGATCAAAGAATATTATAGACATGGCACCTTCTAACTACTGTATCTTTGATGAAAAAGCTGGAATGTACACCGGAAGCAACAGTCAAAGGCCAAATATGTCAAAGAGTAGTTATAAGCATGGGCGCCATGTTTATTTCAGCTACCCCCCTCCCCCTCCCCCAGCACAATTTTTTTTAATAAGAATTGAATGAGGTGAAAATTTGTGGCAAGTTGTCGAGCGGTCATTCAAGAGTCTGAGTGTGCCCAGATCAAAAAGAAAGCGCATGACATTACAGCAGCCCTAACGTATCATACCACCCAGCTCTGAAATCGATCTGGACACAAATAATTACGAAGCAATTTCATGTTAGAACTGGCGATAAACAGCTAGCAGCGTGCTACGATTTAAATTATTACAAGAGAGCAAAATTATAGTCAGCAGTCTTGGTCAAGTGTTTGAGCGTGAGAGATCAAAGAGAGAGCACACGTCAGCTAAGCATCGCCTCAAGTTTGGCAGAAGACAGTGAAACTATATGAATTGGGTGGCACGTTACAGAGAGCTATTCGACTACAAATTGACTGATATTATTAATTTTATGAGTTTATGATGATATTATTATGGCGGCTGGTTGCACATCCTTCTTTCTCTCTTTCTCTCTCTCTCTCTCTCTCTCTCTCTCTCTCTCTCTCTCTCTCACCAAAGCTTAACTCACCTAATGCTGAACCTGTGTCACTGGTTGTACCATCAGTGCTCCTTGTGGGCGTGGTTGTGGGTGTGGTCATCGTAGGTAGTGCTAGACCGGCCAGATAGATGCAGTTAGGGTCGCTCCAGTTGCTGATGCCGCCGTGAGTACCAATGGAACGAACCTATAACAAGGCAGGGGAAAAAAAATTAATATCAAAACTACCACCTTTACTTAGGGTATCATTTTAATACTCATTCATATTATCATCTTAAAGTACATTAGTTGCATTAATTGTAATAGTTATAGAGTTGGGTGGCCGGCTTTCTGCATGAGATATTACATGTTATGTAAGAGCTAACCTGTACGTAGATGCAACCATCTTCAGTTGAGCTTGGGACTTCAACAGTGAGAGATGCTGACTCTCGAGATAACTGAAGAGGAACAAAAACAGCAACACCAAATTAATATAATTATTGTACATTTCAGCCTTTCAAATTCTCAAGTATGTACTATAATAATATTATGAACACAGACAAGCGATAATTTTCACTTTCTATACCTTCATCTGATCAGGTTGAAATATCTCCTGAACATTAGCCTCGCTGGCGTCACCAGCTCCCGCACGCAGTTCAACAAGACGAACCTCGTACGAACTGATATTACCAGTGACTCGATTCCATTCCAGGTCCAATGTGAGGATCCCCATTCCCAATTCCGCATCTACACTTTGGAATCGGACACTGTCGTTGTTTATAGCAACAGTTGTGGGTGGATTAGGTGGAGGAGGGAGAGCATCATGTTCACACATTCTCAATTTTGGAACCAGGATCTGGTTAGACGGACTGGAACGTGAATCCATCTATTATAATTATGAATTTGTACAATGTGATAATTGAGACAAATTTCTTATTAGAGGGGTTATCTTATCTTACCCCGATTCTGTAGTAGGATCCTGTCGCACCGAAGGGAACTCGCCTTGTGAAGTAGTAATACTTAGACTGGTTGGCCTGCATGCATAGTATAATAATCATTATTATAATCAATATTACATCAGATACTTGAAAAGGTTTATGTTCATCATATCATGCAATGCCAGCCCCTCTGTCTATATAGATGAATCTATGCTGGCCGTCAGTTAGAAACTGTCCCCCCTCCCCCTCTCCCCCCGCTTTCCCTGCTCCCCCCAATGAAATCCTACCGTGTACTATGTAGCTACGAGTTTATAACATTGTTCTGCTGTCAAAGAACATTCAATTTTCTGTAAGTTACATGAGTACGAGAATCAACTCTTACATCGAAGAGTATTTCTGCCGCGTCCCTAGTCTCAGGCTGGGCTTCTGGAGAGAGGAAGGTCAGCAGAATGTGGAACTTGGTTATGGCATTATGGAGGTCTGGGGAATTGGGAATGGTCCAGTTCAGTTGGAATTGGAATGTGCCCGTGACATCTGACCATGAGCGGATGCACTGGAAGTCGATGGGGATTGGATTGTCCACTGAGTATGTGAGTGTGTGTGTGTGGGGGGGGGGGGGCATTAAAAATTATTTTGATGAAAATTTTCCTTGCAATAATTACTCAACCAAGGAAATAAGCATGAAAATAATTATTATATTATTATATAATGAAGTGTAATCATAGTGTACACAATACAAGTCTGATGTGCATGTACATGAAAGTGTGTAGCCAATGAGGGTATTTCCCTTCATCAATATCAAGGCCATATTATTAATAAATCTATTTCATGCAGATAAATATAAAATTATTAACAATTAATTACCACATCAGAGCCAGCCATGTAGTCATACCAAGGTTGTAAACAAGGTTAATTCGATTATGTCTAGCTAATTAAGTACCTTGGACGGAATAGAGAACCTTTCTCACAGGAGCGGTCATGCCAGTCACAGCAACTGACGCAACCTACAAAAACACACACACACAGAGAGAGAGCAAATATCAAATATTTAATATTATGGCTGCCTCCTAATTAAGGTATATTATAATTAAGAAGTAATATAATATAATAATAATAAAATATAGATTGGCTGCATACATGTATATGTGCTTATAGACGTAAAAATTCAATTTTAGAGATTGTAGCTATATCATCCATATAAGTTAATAGTATGATTGCTTGCTTTATCACTACAACCATATTAAATAGGCTAGTAGCTAATTATAGAACCTATGGTCTAATAATATTTATGTGGAGGTCATGCTACAAGTGAAACTACAACCTGTTAATTAGATAAGCAACAGGTGGTCCTTGGCTAATGACCCTGTACAAGGGTAGGGGTTGTATCTTCCCTAAGGTGCAGCTACATAATATATTATTATCCTGTTTTCCACTATCAGGCAGTCAAGCAGAACTTGGCTAATTAATACATGGCCTATCCCAAGAATTAAAAAAAATAGATTACTGTTCTTGCTATATATGCCCTTGGTTAAAAATTATGCTATTTTAATAGTTCAATTGTGCAATGGCTTCTGCAAACTCTTGGTATAGAAAGGTTAATGAGACATGAATTAAACTTGTAGTAAAAATTAATATTGGTATATATAGGGAAGTGAAACTGAATATCTATATAGCTAATTCAGTAAGACACACCTGTTATTGATTAAAATTGTATTTTATTAGAGGTGCAACTTAATAAACACATTGCTATATTTAGCTGTTTATTAATATTAGCCCCCCCCCCCCCCCCCCCCCCCAAAATATAATATCAATACCACCACCACCCCACCCCACCCCCAATTTGACACAGCTGCCACAGTTGCTAATAAATACATTAAGATACCGCCCTTCATAAATCAAACACAGCTGCTATTGTCAGGTCTTATTAGTACCAAAAATCAATATTATTATTATTGTTATTATTATCCATACTCCCCAAAACTAAACACAGCTGCCACAGTTGCTAAGAAATACATTAATGCACCCTTCATAAATTAAATAAACACAGCTGCTATTGTTACCAAATTAAGTGTCATTAGTATCAATATTAATTATAAACATTGTTGTATTATCATAGGAATCGTTTCCATACTGCAGCTACCTGGATTATCTCCAGGTGCTCTCTTTGTAAATTAAACACAGCTGTAACAGCTACTGTTGTTGTATCCTGGGACACACAGTTAATTGAATGCAGCTGTCATTATTGTAATAATTATTGCTGTTTAAGTTACCCCTTAACTTCCCAAACTACCCTATTATAGTTAATAATAATAAGACATACTGCCTAAACACAGCTGCCTTTGTTGCATTATTTTTATTATTAGCCTTAATATCTCCAGGTGCTTGCTCTCAATATTAAACACAGCTGCTTATATATTATTAACGTTAGGGAGACGCTTCCTAAATTAAACACAGCTGCCTTTGTTGCATTTTTTTAATTATTAACCTTAATATCTCCAGGTGCTTGCTCTCAATATTAAACACAGCTGCTTAATATTAGCATCACTGAATCTAGGGAGACGCTTCCTAAATTAAACACAGCTGCCTTTGTTACATTAATAGCCGTAATACCCCCTAGCCTCCTGATATTAATAAATACAGCTGCTTGTTAGCATCACTAAAAATCCAGGGACACATACTTCCTAACTTATCCATCAAACACAGCTGTCCAGCTCGCTAATTAATCAATACAATAACAATTATTTTACTAAAATCCCCAGGTGCTCTCTCATTCAGTACAACCTACAATAGTAGTACTATTGTACAGGAACAAGACAAGATAAGACATGACATGTACATACTCATAATTATATGACTATAGTTCGTATTACCAACATGCTATAGTAAAAATATAATAATAACATGCATAATATTATAATAATGTACTCAAACAAGACTACAGTTTTGATTACGGACATGCTATAGTAAAGATACATAGCAATAACATACCGCAGATGTGCTTCACTAGCTACTGCAACAGTTTAATAACTAGTAAACTGATGCCTGACTTAAGTGTACATGTAGTGGAACCAACATGTACATGTAGTACTACATGTACAGCATACGTGACCCATTGTTGGTTAGGTATATACAAGAATAATAGTTATGAAAGGAAAGAAGAACATTGTAGCTGAGTAGTTCGATACATTTCAAACCCCCCCCCCCCCCCCCCCCCCCCCCCCCCCGTGCAATGTTTGTGCTGAATTTAATATAATATTACTACTTTGCCTACTGGTAATTAAAAGTATTGATTCGAGTATATTATTTTTAAATTATTATTTCAACTCACAGAGATTTCATAGACGCATCCGTCCACAGGTCCTTGGCTGGGGGACTCTGCCATGATATCAGCTCTAGTCCTCTCCTACGTAGGATATACAAAGCAATCAGTTATAATAATTATTAGTCTTAATTGTGGAAGAATTAATTTTATGGAGTATGTAATACATGTGCATGTGCATGGGGTAACAACTATGATTCAGAGAGTAAGTAAAAACGAATTTGAATTCGTTTTAGAATTAGTTTAGAATAATTAGTTTTAGAACACTAATTATAACAACTAAATTTTTCATTTTTACCATCCAGGTATATATATAGAGTCAAAACAACAAAAAAAACCCAGTTCCCATGCACTTACTCTTGGAACATTGATGACAATTTGCCTCCTCCCGCACGGGAATGAGCTTGGGTGGAGGGTGACGATGTAGTTACTGACGTAGTGGAACCCCCGCGGCCGATTCCAGTACACCGATACCACGCCGTGTTTCCAGAAACCGAAACGCTGGTCTGGACGAACAGCGAATCGAATGTTTTCGAGGCTGGGATTCTCCGGAGATGGGATACCATTGGCTGCATGTGCACAAAGAAAAGGCATAGTTGTAATATACCGTAAAATCTGGAAATTTTCGTTGTAAAAATATTTTCGTAGTCGATGGCGGCTACGAAAATTAATCTTACGAAAATTAGCATGCACTATTATCGCTAATGCGGTAAGGGGTCGTTCCTACGAAAATCTTTTTACACGAAAATTTATCATACGAAAGTTTCTTTACATGAAAATTTCCAGATCTACGGTATAGCTAGTGGGTGTGTTACAATCGTATGATGAGTTTAATTTCAGTGACGTAGCCAGGGTATGGCAGCTAGAGTATGACTCTCACCACACCAACCTTCACAAGATCTTATTGGATAACTTTATTTTGAGGTTGTGTGAACAATGCCAATTAAGTCTTGGCTGTATACGAAGTTAAGCATCTTCTCAGTTATGCCTACGCATTAATTTTTCCATATCAATGTTCATAGGCTGGCTATGCCTCTGTTAATCTTGAACAATATTGATAGGTATACTTTCCCTTCCTTCCCTGTTCCCAAGCTTCTCAATCTCTTTCTCTCTCTCCCTTCCTCTCTCTCTCTTTCTCCCTCCCTCCCTCTCCCATCCCCTCTCTCTCCCTCCATCCCTTACCTCCATAGACATCAATCTCAGTAGAAGGTGACCACTTTGATGACCGACCATACTTATTGACGGCTGCATACTGAACTAAGACGTCATCAAGACAAGAGAATGCCCCCAAATTAACAACATCATCGAGGCTATGCTGTATGAGTGTTTGCATTGAGTGTATGCAAAGGAGAGAGAGAGGGGGAGAGAGAGAGAGGGGGGGGGGAGGGAGGGAGGGAGGGAGGGGACAGAGAGAAAGAGAGAGACAGACAGACAGAGAGAGTCAAATATCTAGTCACATCCATATGACATATGTACACATGTATATCCTCTCTCTATCTTATGAGCTAATTAAATATCGTTAATTAACTAACCAGCCAGAAGAATGCGATCCTATTGGTTGCCTCGTGCACCACCCTGACAATAAAACTGGTAAGGGGTCGTCTCATAACCTCCTCCTCCTCCCCACTGGTGCTGCCCACGTGATCAGCTGGGGGAGTGGTGGGTGTGGTGCCAGGATCAACAGTGTAGATCCCAGCTCCAATGGCAACTTGTGGAGCAAAGAGATGAGGCTTGCTTGAAGGAGAGGAGGGAAGAGCTATGGGAAAGGGAGAGACAGAAAGAGAGGGAGAGTGTGAGAAGGGAGGGAGGGAGGGAGGAGAGGGGAGAGAGAGAGAGAGAGGGAGAGAGAGAGAAAATATGAAATGGAACTATTCGAAATTTGTGGATATTGCATTGCATCTCTCCATCTAAGGAATAATTTTTACCCACCAAAAAAACTACAGCATACTAGCAAATTGGCAACACATGTTACTTAGCAACAGCAACATTAACTTTTACTTTTGCCAACTTATAACAATTCCATCCACTACAACAAATTTTACAAGGATGGATGCCTTGTTGCTAGGAGATTCAGTCTATAGGCAGAAACATGCAATCAGAGGTCCTTACCACTACTATATAGCTGCTCTGTATAATAATATATTATAATGGGCAACCTCCTTATTACTTACAGCTAGTCAATGAATTCAATTATCTTCTGACTACTGCAATACAAGTGATGTCTATCACATAATTAAAATTAACAGCACTATACCAACAATAATAGTAATAATAATAGAGGAGACTGGATGTCTGAAGTAAATTAGATTTGTATTGGTCATGTCTGCAGATACACACCACAAGTTGTGTACTGGATGCACTAATTGAAAGCACTACCAAATATGGAAATACATGTAAAGGTAGAGAATTAGAGCAGCTATTAATAGAATATTACTGCAGGCAGAAATAAAAATTAATGTGTCTGGACAATTCCATATAAGGAAGGCCACTTAAAATTACTTTGAATGATTACATCATAGGATATGCAGTTAATTAAGCGTGAGGGAAGGAAATTGAAATTTTCATGAAAATATTTCTGCTTTCACTTAATTAGATGTGTGCAAACACAACACAAAAGAAAAGTTTAAGAGCACAATGGCTAAAAAGCTGAATATGCCAAGCTTGACATACACAATGTCATAATATTATGGTAGAGAGAGAGAGAGAGAGGGGGGGGGGGCGGTTCCTTACCTCCATTGGAAGTTTGGCTAATCTCCATCTTATAGAGCTGGCAACCTTCCAAACAGTCAACCTCGCTCTAAAGTATATCAATTCCATCAATATTAACGCACAACCAAAAAGTTTAACACAATTATTGAACTTACACATGCTCTTGAGCATGAGGATCCTTCAATCCAGCAATCTGTTACTCCAGTACATAAATGATTACAGGTACGATTCTGAAATCAAACATAAAATTACATGTAATATCTAAAGCTTCTATTGTTTTCAGGTGAACTCTCTTTTTTATTGCATGCTTGTTACAAAAATATGGATTACTTACACACTGGAGAGCACATCTCCCGTCCTTGAGCATTGGCTGGAGGGCATGAGTCAGGCAGCCTTGTTTGCACCCTTCAATCTGCACAAGACGGTAAGATAATATTGTATTTCCTCGTAATTACATAGAAAGACAATCCTTTAATTTGCACAAAGGAGCCGGCATACAGGTAGCAAAAGGGTATGATTGATTGGTTTAGCAAAAGGCCAAGAGGAGCCACCGTGGTGCCTACTAGCTGCCCTACACCCCAGCTGTTTCTGCAAGGGCTAGCCGCTTGGAGATCTAGCTCTAGATGATTCAGAAGGCAATTTCTCAGAAATAGTCACGTATCTTTCCCACAGTAGACTCTTTGTCTCGTATATCTATCGGACTGGCTGGTGTAGATCTAAGGTGAGGTTGAATTACACTGCTTAAAGGAGGCGGCTAGGATTGGTTTAGCCTAATTAATCAGCTAGTAAGGGCAATAATAATAATAATAATATTGTACTGAACACTTGATAGCTGTGGCCACTACTAGCCATGTGAGCAGGGCAGCAACCACTGCAATCTATCAGTTGAAAGCTTCAAAAGCTACACCAGACAGCCAGCTGCTAATTTAGCTGAAGGGTGATATAGGTATCGTAGGGAAATTTAGAATATATAAGTTACTGTATTTAATCTGAAATCTGAGAAAACTGAAAATCCATGTGGGTGGTGACGATAAGCTGTGCATGTTGCTTGGTCTCTGACTATTATTTTGGGTATTGCAGGTAATGTTACAGTAGGGTAATGTAGCTAGGGTGGCCCTATCTGGGTTGAAAATCAGCTGGCTATAGCGCTGAAAGAGTGAGGAGGTAGCTAGGTATTACCGAGATGGTTGTGGTTGGATGAATGCGGCCACAGCTGTATAGCTGAGGCATTCAGTGGCAGCTGGAGGGAGCATACATACCTCCCATAGTTCTCAGGCAGCACAGAGGGATGGAGGCTCACTGGCTACACTGGCTAGCTACTTGCAATTGCCAGAGGATGAAGTAGTAATGTATCTATAGATTATTGCCAGTGGTTCCCAGTCTTCAGGAAGGGTAATTAATCAAGCATGTTCCAGTAACTATATAGTGATAGCTATTCATATAATATACTTCAGGAGAGGAAATTACCTCAGGGCCTGGTTAGGATAAGAATGCAAGCTAGTAATAATTATACAAGAAAGGGTGTATTTTAAATTGACAGATGGCATGATTAATTTTTGTTTAGCATATCATATCTCCAGGTTGACCTGCATGATCCTACTGGTCTGATTAGTTAAGCTGGTATTAAATTTTTGACAACCAATTAAATTTTGGATATCATACAAATGTAAAAGAACCTATTAAGTGCTATGGTAATGGAAATTTTATGGTGTGAAATATTTCATCAATGCCAGGAGATTTTTGCAATATTAGCGATAAGTAGCATACACTACCTCTTGCATACCTTCTGATAAATAGAGCAGTTTCTTTTGAGTACAGAGTCTCCAATCATTGGCCAAATTTCATTTTCAGTTGATATCTGTGAGTGTGGAGAGAGAGAGAGAGAAAGAGAGAGAGAGAGAGAGAGAGAGAGAGAGAGAGAGAGAGAGTGAGAAAGTGAGAATCACATTGAACACATTCCCTTGAAGTGACATAATTAGCAATTCACAGTGGGCATTGCGACACATAACTCTTGGCTGCTGCACCAGCGTAAACAGCCACCTAGCTGCCATGGAGATCGATGCTTAGTCTAGCCCCCCTCTCTCCTGAAGTAGTCCAGCTATTGTTCCATTGTTCTCCAATATTGCAGTTACTGTATTACACTAGATTACGTACATCAAGCAAGGCCGGGGGAGAACCATGCATGCAGTCAGAGGGAGGGGAGAGGGAGGCAAGGGTTGGTATTCTAAAGTTACATACGTCTCACGTACGTGGTATAGTAATTTACTGTGCGTGTCTGTTGGTTACTTAGGCGCCACCTATATATAGTTTTGTCTCCCCTTCTTAGTTTTTAAGCGGATGTTTACCAAACGCCTCATTCTTTCGCTAATAAGTAAGAACAATCATTAAAGCTTAGACATGCTCTCGGCCACACCTTGGTTTACAATGCAAGGGAAGGAGGGAGGGAGCCCCTACACTCTGGTTAATTAATCCTAGTTAATTGACAGATGCTAGTAACTGGATTGGTCACGCAATGCGTTTTTGGCTGCTTGATATGACACTACATTTAGGTTTGCTATGAATTGATCCAAAATTTCAATTTTAATCCATTGGTTTTCACAAAATTCAATTTCTTAACACTACAAGCCAGTAGAACTAATAGATAGAGCAGAGATAGCGTAAAAATTAATGTAATATTAACTTCAGGGCTCATGCACAGCCATATATATACAGTACAGCCAGTCATCAGGAATACCAATCTAGCTAGGTATGTACAACTCTCGCTGGTTTGGCAGCCAGACATTAGTCGCAACTACACTACAACCCTCGTCTGGTACATGGTAAACTTAAAAGTGCACATACCCGTACATGCATGCAGCACAAAGTCCTAAAGGTGCAGGTGTGAGTGTGTGTGTGAGGATGGTGAGGGTACATGTGTGTGTGTGTGTGTGTGTGAGTGCCTATGTGTATGTGTAATGTCGTACATACGTATATAGAGGGCTCATTGCTATGTATTCTCAGTATGTATATGTGTATGCATGTATGTGTGTGTGTGTGAGTGTGTGTGTGCGTGCGCATTGGGTCAGGGATTGTTGATACCACAAGGTGGTCGGCCAGGACCAACAAAACTATCCACCCTCCTTGCTCCTAGCTCCCCAGATCAGTAGTAGCTAGGAAGGAGTGTGGATGGAATTGGCAAGTTTTGAGGAGACAAAGAGTTAAAAGAAGACGAGCAGCAGAGGGTGGAAATGTCCCTCTAGCATGCAAGAAGAGTGGCAGGTTTAAAATGTCCCCAGTTAAATATTTCTTGCGACTAAGGAAAGTAACAAGTGCTAGGGTAATTAAATTAAGTTAGCAATGCTAGAATCACTGCAGGAGTACTAGGAAGTAGTTGCTAACAATGGGAAATTGTCCCCCTATACAAGAGAGCGACAGAATGTCCTGTTTTCAATTATCTAGAGGAAATAAGAAGGCATTGTGCAAGCATTAGGAGGGCTAACGTAATTTGCAGCCAACAAGCAAGCATACATAGAAGTCATTGTTGATGGCACAATGCTAGGAAGAAGCCCATGCAGCTGAGCTGCCTACGTAGAGAGGTTTAGGCTTGGAACCATTCATACCAAGTCACAACAAGCTGGAGAGGTCCCACGGATATGAGACTCGCGATCACCACTGATTCACAGGATGGATGAGGCGAGACCCTAGCTACCTAGCTACGCACCAGCAAGGACTAGCTAGTTGGATGCAGTTGCCGTAAACTGAAGCCAAAGTTAGACCACACGCAATACTAGCTGGTAGGTTACTAAAGCACAGGCCGCTTGTATAATAATAATAATAATACATGGAGCAAGGTAGCTACGAGGCAGCCTTTTTTAAGTAAAAGTTGAAAATAGGTCGT
The DNA here is from genome assembly GCA_963930775.1 of Cliona cf. orientalis. Classification (NCBI taxonomy): domain Eukaryota; kingdom Metazoa; phylum Porifera; class Demospongiae; order Clionaida; family Clionaidae; genus Cliona; species Cliona cf. orientalis. The sequence goes on along the minus strand of OZ005699.1, from coordinate 8,755,498 downwards.
AATAATTATTTATTAACTAAAGCCAGAGAGAATCCATGCCATGCCTAATGCAAGGACTACTTATACTTTGAAGCCAGATTCAGACTACTAGTTACTAGTATCACTAGAATTTTAGTGTTGATCTGTGTACAGCTTCTGCAGCATACATATGCATGCACTGGTAGACCTTCCTGTGGTTAAACTTTGCACTTTTGTTGGATTCACCAGTACAGAGCACAACCATAATATTATTAATTTAAAATTGGGAAAATGATATTTTTAATGAGCTCCTGGCTGGTCCACTCAAAGCTGTTAGTAGTGATAGCTAAACTGCCAGCTAGTACCAGGGGTTCCTTTAATACACACCAGCCAAATCAACAATTAGCTTTTGTATCCTCCTCTTTGGCCACTACTCAGGCTCTGGATTGAGTAGTCAATATTATTTGAGATTGATCAATTTGGGGGAATTGTCAAAAAGACTTTATATACTAGTGGGCCCAGATCATTAGAGATAGGTATTACGTAATAATGTTGTTTTATTGAGTGTGTAGGAGGAGCTGGTGTTTTGTCCGGTGTTTGTTGTGGGTGGGACAGCCCAGGATTTCACAACGGATAAATTTGCAGGGAATTGGTCTCTGCTCTGCCACCACTAAAATTTGTGTGCTAGACTTGAAAGCCCTTGCATCATCCAAGCAGCCTACATGCACTATCATACTCTCTCTCTCTCTCTCTCTCTCTCTCTCTCTCTCTCTCTCTCTCTCTCTCTCTCTCTCTCTCCCCCTCTCCCTCCCTTTCTAATTGCTAAAATTATCCCTCACCTCAAAAGTGACATTCTCCAGTTCCATCACCTGTAGAGGAATGAACAATCATACAAAACAATTATCAAGAGGCACAGTTTTACCACAGGTTGGATTAATTAGGCAGTTACTATTGTGTGTGTTGTTCTACACCACAGTTAGTAGTTCGTGGTAAAACTCAAGCATGTTTTGGTTTAGTGGCTACTTAGAAGATCAAAGGGGCCACTTAGCATGTGGCACTGCCCATAAGTGTGCCAGGATGCTAGCAAAATGATGTATGATAGGTATATGATTATTGTACCAGTTAAATTGTGTCCATGGCGATGGGTAACGCCTCATCTGGTACAAATTAGACTAGTGATGCTCTCTCTCTCTGTCTCTATCTCTCTACACGCTTCACTTTACCAATACTACCTACTTTACCCACATTACTTACTTTACCTACTTTACCAATATTGCCTACAATATCATTATTCCCTACAATAGACTATAGTATGCAGTAGTATTATTTCTCTCTCTTACCCCCCCCCCCCCCCCTTCTCTCTCCCTCTCTCTCTCTCTCTCTCTCCACCAAATTAAATACCTCCTGTAAACATCCACAGCCACAGCCTATTAGCAGCCAGACCATGTTTACTTAACAAGTTACAGGTGCCAACAGCTCTTTCCTCTCTATGTAGGCCTCACCCAGATACCAACTAATCACTGACCCCCTCCTCCCACCTTGCTGTACCAACTGTACTCCCTGGTCACTACTACTTTCTAAATTAACGCTCCTTCTAAACTAGAAGATTAGTGATCTTCCTTCCTGTAATTTCCTACCTTAGTGACCTAGCTACCGCCTTATTTATAAATAATTATCGTAAAGAACATGGCTACTCTCTACAATTATATTTTAGGAGAACTATAATGCCTTTTGTTCAGTATTGCATGACATTGTGTATATCATACATATCATCACCAAATTTCACACAAACACGAGCGTGCCACAGACTGAGAGAGAGAGGTAGTCTGTTGCCTGTACACCATGGCCGGCCACCATGGCTAGATGAGCCTTTGTGTACCCTCCATTGTCTATTGTGACAGCTAGTCAGACACGCTAGCTACTTCCTCCAGTTACTAGGAAACTTCATAACTTTCAGTCACGCACCTCCAGCTAATTATCCCCCGACTGGAAGCAGCGACCAGCTATAGGTCTTCAACTATCACCGATCGATTATGACTTCTATTGATCAAAGCATTAGAATTTTAATAAATTTCCTCTAGTTGACATGACATGCTTAGCCTAATCATTGAAGATGTCGTAATAATGAATGCGTTGTGCCTCGATCAGTCCCTGCATGCGTGCTGTTTGCATTCCGAGAAGCCAGCCGGGACAAGGAGGATGTCTGCGGAGATTCGTTTGAAGAAACCTTTATAATTCTCCCCCAAAACTAACCAGAGATGGCTGCATGCATGTGTATATGCAGCGGTGGGACCAGGGAGGTGGGGGGACATACCTCCGCCATCAACATCAAATGCAAACATTATGACCAGTCTGTAAATAATTTTAATTAACTCACTCCTATAATAATTTGTTAATTTTAGAGTTACATAACAATAATTAAATGATAATTATGTATGCCTAGACTGGTGTGGTAGTGAGGGGGGGGGGGGTGGGGGTTGTCTGTAATGACTCCTTAGAGCTTCAAAACCTTTAAACTTTCCCAGACCAGAGTGGGCAACTGAGGGACACACAACACCACCATACCATGCAAGGCCGGCCAGAGGCACCACCATTAAAACAATAAGAACCCTATGCGAAAAAGTATGCATGTAACATGCATGTTACATGCACACTTTCGCTGCATGTTACATGCACACTTTTTCGCATAGGGAAGGCAGCAGTAGTCTGCAATAATTATCACATTTTACTCCTCCAGCAGTTAACTAGCTACTTGAAATTAGAGTCAAGCTGGACACACTTTATGTTTATGGATCGAGCTCTTCTTTATTCAGCAGGTAGCTATAGTGATTTTCTAGCTACCTATGCATGAATGAAGATGACGGCGGTTGGGGCTGCCAAGATATCAATGGGACGAGTTCAAACGAAAACTTTGCACACAACAGTTTAAGCTGGCGCACAATTGACTGGGCAGGAAGGAGAATGTGCCATACACATTTGCCGGGATTTCCAAAAGCATAGCCCGTTCCCATAGTAATTATTATTCAGATAGCCAATGCCAAAGATATTACTACTATGTGGCTGAAAGAGTTACTAATTAAGTTTGCGAGTATTTTTTTGAAAGGATATAGAAAGGGAAGTCAACCCCCTACCCCCACCCCCCCCCTCCCACCCCATGATAAGATTTTTCCATGGGAATAAACTCAACTTCAGCGACCTTAAAGGGAGTAGAAACTAACAGACTCTTAAGAGATGTACATTTTGATTAGCTGGAGGGCAGGCTGAGCACCTAGACACTTTTGCTACCATGACAGTATCACTAGTTGGACCTTCACTAAAGGGTTAGATGTCTGCTGACCTCCTTAAACTGTCTGGCAGACTCAAGATAGTTACTTAGATATTGATTGTGGGAAGATAGACTCTAGAGCTAGTCCAAAAATTAAGTATATTAGATCATACCCTTGTAAAAAATGCTATAATACATGTACAACAGAGTTGAGACTTTTCCGAGTGCAATTATTGAAGAGCTGGGGAGAGAAGGGCCTTACTGGGGATGAGATTACATGTAAATGGAACGGATTTCATCTTGAAAGATGACTTCTTGTATAATATTATACAGATGTGTTGCTATTAGCAGGTGCAACTTAGCTATTATGCAGATTGAAGGTGTGAACCACACCGCTAATGGTGCACACACCATGTATAGCCATTACCACTAAGTCTTGTCAATCATTCCCAGCAGGTCATTACTAGATCTAGTATCGAGCTAGACCGAGGAAGAATCTAACTCGACAGATTACAAGCCATCACATGAATTTTGTGCTATACTACGCTGCATTAAAAATACAGAACAGCATGCAGGTATAGATAGCTATGGCATGAGGCTACTTCACATAAGTAGGGTTATTTTGGCACCCTATCCATACTGCAGCAATGTCAGACCTCGCTACTCATGGATGGATGGATGAAAGTACCATAGATATTCTACTACTAGTACCAAAGAGTAAACAGACATCTTCAGCTGATCCCGTAACTATAAGACCATCGTAGTATTATCAGCTGTATGCACTTAAACAGCAAGAAGTACAGTACAGATACAGTAGACTGCATTGACAGCTGTTTACAATTATCATCATACAAAGAGTGTAGGTAGCAACTAGGTGGTGTGTAAATTACACACTTACTTATACTTACAGTGACTGTTTATAATTTTCATAAACTGATGCTCAAACTCACCAGTTCAACGCATGCTAGGTGGCACCGTATCTCCGGTAGAATTTGGTCTTCGAAGTCCGTAGGTTCGGGGAAGGTACCACTTGGCGGCTGCTGACAATGTCTGATGCGAGGCCCCTCTTCTCCGCTCCCAGACCCATCACCGGATCCCGCTTCGCTAGCATCGCCATCTCTCGAGCCTCCGCCACTGCCGCCTTGATTCATATCGTCCGTGCTTCCCTCTAGATCGTACATGGTGTCCTGTACTCCATTATCGTTCGAACCAGAACCGGCGGCAGCTGCAGAAGGTATTGTTGTAGTGGATACTAGTATCAGCGTCGTGGCGACAAGCAGGAGTGCTAAAGTGGACATGATTGTTCGCCCCATGGTCGTTCAGTCGTCTGCAGCTCAGCTCAGCTCAGCTAAAAGCACCGTAAGCCTAGCCTCGGGTGCTTGTATTTAAGTTTATTTTTCACTTTGATACGCACGCTCTCAACATGAGCAGTACTTGCAATATACCGGAAGTAACGTTGTTTATCGAATTACAGTGAGCCCCACCTACATCCGTTGCACACTCTCTCCCTTGCAACCACATGCATGCTATAGTATAGCATTTAATTCTGGAGTGTGGTCATTGATCACCATGGAACTCCATGGCCCTTGTCAAGCAATACTGACCAAATTTACCTCTAACTGCTGTAAATTTGGTGTTAAATTCACAGGTATTCTCACCGGCTATAGTTAGCTATCTTACATTAATTCCCCTACCCTGCCACCACAAATCTCCAGTTTGTTCTCAATACAACAATTATGAGATTACAAATGGACTCTGTCTCGTTTCTAAGAAAGCCAATCGCTCTATATGCTGATGATTTGATTAGTCGATTGAGTAATAATAGCTATATTAAGCCTGGAGTATTGATTTTCAATGGTCTGCCTGAAAGTTCAACTAGGTGCGCATGACTCCAGTACATCCGCTAGCTATAGAGCCATCCATAGAGACAGACAATTATGTACAAATTTGGAAATGGGGGGTGGGTGATAATACAGACTCAATTGTCTGGCGCTAACTTTGTTATCGTGGACACTGAAAGCTTAGAATCTATAGGTGGGTGCTGCTGCACAAAGGAACATCAGACAGAACATCAATCCTTAAGGTGAATAAAATTGCTGCCTACGTATGCAATTATTAAAGTCTTTCATTACTGCATCATGTAAAATTGCTGTCTACTTGTGCAAGATACACTATTGTATAGTTAGTATTTAGCTGCAATCTGCCGTATTGATCAGTCGTAGTGAGGTTCATGGTTCTACATGGCTGACACGTTTTGAGCAGCTCTTTTGTTTGCATTCTTGAGCTCAAACACAAGACTTGGTCCGTGGCTCATTGCTAATGTATCAAAGAAGCTGTGTCTCTGCCCGTGAACACACCTTTATGACACTTTCGAATTCCTCCACTAGTGTTAGTACTTAAAATAAAGCCAATAATTATTAACATTAACATCAAAGTTAAGACATAATATTGTGTGTGTAGCAGTACAGGCGCTGATCCAGAAATTTTGCATGGAAGGGCTGATGGGGTGCATGGCTATACCCATAGTAAACCATACTGGTGCAAGGCGGGTGGCTGGTTAATAATGGTGGACGTCTCCAATACTACGTTGCATAAAAAAACTCCCCCTGGATCAGCCCCTGCAGTAGCACTGAGAAATACATACCGGTATGTATAATATCATAATGATGATGCATGAAGGTGCAATAATATTATATTTGATGATCAATCAGCTTGATAGTAATAAACTATCCAATACACAATTGATTATAAAATTAATGATAAAAGTTGATGTTGGTGAAAAGTGTCTGTGATGAGTATAAAAATAATATTATGACAAACTTTAAGTCCTTTCTACACTGTTTTAATAATCTTAGGAGAAACTGATTTTAATTTCTGGACCATTCTGCTCCTTCATCTTCGTCCCTGCCTGACCTTTAACCCCTCCATTCATCTCCACATACCCATCCATTTGGCTCATCTCAATCGCTCCATCGCTGCTCCACTGCCCAGGCACGTGCCCATTCAAACCACCGTTGGTCAGTGTCAGCGAAGTAGCAAAAGCCATCCTCGACGGCTCGTCAACGTAAGGATTATTCTGCCTCTCTCTCCTGTCTCGATCACCTGATAGATACATGCTAACGGGACGTCCAGCATTTTCGTACGTACGGTCTCTCCCTGCGGCCGTGGCCTGTCCTCCGGGTCCCAACATCCCACTGCTTCCACCAGCAGTGGTTGCACCACGTCCTAGGGTCAAAAATTGTGGTCTCAGCTGGCTGTCACCAGTGGAGGCTTGATCTATGCAACTAGCACAGCTCGACTTTAGACCAGGCACAGCGGCATCAAGAGTAGCCGGAGATTTGCTTCGTGCACGCTGCTCCATCTCGTTTTGTGAACCATGGCTCTTCAGTGTCGTATCGGACGATTGCTTTTTCAACTTTAAGTCATCATTGCTTGCAGGGGCTCCCACCATTGATGACGATGCACCCACGAGTTGATAGTAGAGCTTGTTCTGATCGATACGAAGATCAATGTAGTCACCATTTTTGTCAGCCAGGAGCATGGAATCAAATCTGGAGCGAAGTTCAGTGAAAGTTGGTCGTTTGAGGGGGTGCTCATTCCAACACATTAACATGATGTCATACCTGAACCATTACATCATTGTTAATGATGATGACATCATAGTGATGCAATCGAATAGTGAATGGATTAACTTACACTTCGGGAGAGCAGTTGTCTGGTTTCTCCATTCTGTAGCCTCTCTTGAGTAATGGGAGAAATTCTTCATTCTGTATACTTGGGTAGGGAAAGCCCCCTGCAATTCAAAATTTTGATACTTATGCTTATAGTAGTATTAAATTTTGTCGTATATACCCAGGGTGCCAATTTCCCAGAGGACAACACCATAAGACCAGACATCTGAAGCTGATGTGAACTCTCTAGCAATGATGGACTCAATGGCCATCCACTTCAGTGGAACACGGCCTGTCCGCTTCTGAACATAAATCTCATCCGTTTCACGAGACATTCCAAGATCACTGATCTTCAACACTTTTCCTTCATCAACCAGAATATTCCTACAGGCTAAATCTCTGTGAACAATCCCAAGGCTGGAGAGATACTCCTATGTGTAATTAGAAGCACTTGCTCATTACATAGCTAGATGATATGAGCTAGCCTATTTACCATTCCAGAGGCAATTTGGTATGCAAATGAAATCAGGTCCACTGATGACACATTTCCAAGCTCAATGTAGGCATCTGCATCCTCTTGTGTGTTACTACCAGTAAACTGTGGAATAGAGAGAGTGTACACAATAATCACAGTAGTTCTGTGAAACTTTACTATTCTTCTATTGGTTCTGAGGTAGCTTAATAGATCTCCGTGTTTGACGAACTCTGTGATGAGGCAGAGTGGCTCCTGGATGGTGACACAGCCAAGGAGACCAACCACATGAGCATTCTGACCCTCAGCTACCTTCTTCATCATCTCAATCTCTGAGAGAAAGTCCTGCCTCTCATTTCCTTTGGCTGACACTGTTTTTGATCATGTGTGTATACAATGATTGTGGTATTAAGTTTATGCATAACATTACAAGGCCTAGCATAGCAGGCTTGAAAAACTTACAAGAGTTGCAAACATAGCTACATTGTATACCCTTATCCCCATAATCTAACTCTCCCAGCTTTTTAATAAAGGTTGATTCTTAAGGGCTTGGAACAAGGCTGTAAGAATGACAATGCCATGGACTCTAAACCAATTGATGACAGCGTCTATAGCTATGTGTCACTAGTACAGCACTTTCACTGCACTCTGATCACCCCACTTGTACGACATTGTCATTGTGTGTTATTTTTGTGTGCATTCTGTCTGAATTTCGAGTTCCAAATTTAAAGATTTCGTGATTTCTATTTGCATACATTTGTCACACTTATTCGGTACGTAGGAGTGAACAAAAATTCACCACTGTTGGTTAATACCAATACAGTATTGATTACTATACAAGGCAACTGGCCGGGCTGTATGTAGACTAGAGTGGGAATTGAGTCACTTTTAAGGAGGTAATTCAGGCACTGTTGATACTGGCCGCCTACGGAATGTGGTTACTGCTTATCGACAACAAGTGCATCAATTGAACCCAGATATGTGCCCCAGGCTGCCCGGGCCACTACTCACTAGCGGCTGATGCTATAGAGCTGCACAGAACATTCTTGATAGCATTAGGCATCTGGCCAAGTGCTCCCTGCCCAGAAGTTTGATGGAAGTTTGATAGCGAATTTTAGTCTAAACAAATCCTACTATGGCATCAAAGGATGCTTCTGAAATTGCCATGGCAATACTGACTAAATTAATAATTATCGATAGTCATCCTGTCTATAGCCTTGTGTCTGCATGAGCTCATTTCAATAATACAATGTAGCTACCATCCAGGGAATGTTTCAGTATTCACATGATTGTCATGAAGAACTTATATTACTGCCAGTAAATTATAGTACACAATGAAGAATTTGAAGATAATGAGATTTCGCGTTCATATTTTCAAACATTGCAGTATACCACTTGCTTACTATCATGATCGAGAGAATCACACATGAATTGTCACTTCATCACAATAATTGTTATTACTGTACTAAGGCATTAGTTTTCAAGTGGGGACAGCAGTGCAAAAGGTAACAGGAATATGCATGCAGACACGATGCAACTAAGCTACACAAATTTTCCAATTGCAAGCAATTAGAGAGTTTCTATGAAAAATGATGGATTTTTCTATAAATCTGGCTATTACTGACTTTATGATAATAATAATGTGGCTTACGTTTCAAAAGTTTGATGGCCACAGTAGTACAAATAGAACTCTTTGAAGACGACCGCACTTTAGGATTAACGATCGGACACTTGACGATTCCCTTGTAGACTTCACCAAACGCTCCTTCTCCTAACAGCTTCTCCATGATGACCTCATTGGCGGGGATTTCCCACTCGTCTTTCCGTGGACCGGGTGCGTTCAGTGACATGGCTGAGGGTTGTTCGAAGAGAGCATTTCTAGCTGCACTGTTGAACATGGGGTCGCAGGGCTCCTGCGTGCGTGTGTGTGGGGGGGGGGGGGGGGGGGGAGGGGGGTATGTGTGCATGTGAGTGTGTGTGTATTTGGCAATCAATCACCTAGCTAGCAACCAATCACAATCTGAAAGTTTTTATGCGTAGGTATAAATTATTATTGGCTACTTGATGAGTATAGATGATCATAGCCACGGGTATACGATGTCATAGCTTGATGATGAAAAGGGATCATGGACAACCAAATCAAATCAGTTACGTGGCATTAACTAATTGGGGTTTACTGGACCAAGCAATTCCTGCATGCACTCCAATAGTATTATGTAACTACTATGTGTGTGTGTGTGTGTGTGTGTGTGTGTGTGTGTACGTGAGTGCAAGTGTTTGTGTAATTATTGTACTAATTAATCTACAAACTTATTAATTATTATTGTGAGTTTATCCAACTCGGTTCGGGAAAGTTTGATCATGCGTAAGGAAACCGTCTGCTTGATCAAAGAGCTGACTTTAAAAGGGAATTTTAAGCATGCCACGTATCAATAATAATGTTATTATTAACAAAGAGGAATCATTCAGTGAAACAAATTCAGGGCACGCAAAGTCAAAAACTGCATGCTGAAAGTTCAAGGTTCATGATTTATAATATTTTGCTACAGGTGTCAAAAAATAATCATTTTGAAATCGTTTAAATCAGCATCGCGATATCCTGTTGTAGTCATTAGATCATTTAAATAAATCATGATCACTAAACATTGTGTAGAGGTTGTCACCTGTACAACCCCATAACTATATCACGGAAAAACAAGGAAATCGCAGCTATTACGTAACATTACATCAACGATAACACCGGTACCTCTACTAGTATACTAGCCTCTAGGCTATGTTGAATGTATATAGTCTAGCCAGCACCAGAAAACAAGGAAATCACAGCTATCATTTGGAATGTTTTTCTACTATCACGTAACATTATATCAGCAATAACACCGGTACCGGTACCTCTACTATTAGCCTCTAGGCTATGCTGAATGTAGTCTAGCTAGCCAGCACCAGAGCTACATAACCTTTCTCTCTTGATCACTGGATCACGATTATTTTAGTTATTGGGTGTGGTTTTATGCATCAAGTGAGGATTTAGCATGTTAGATCAATACATATCTAGAGTACCTTACTTCAGTTTGACTTCCATAGATTTTAATCATCCATGGCGTGATGTGGCAGATATAGCTATATACTAGACAACGCTCTATAGCTGGGCAATCATTAATTCACCACATTTACGTTTGTTGTGATTGAAGTATAGTTTTAGAGTGTGCATATATATACCTGTGCTATTGTCCTCCACATTTTCTTTCTCTTTCGTAGCAATCTGATGTACCAGACTACACAACACAAGCAGCACACCAGTAGAGCTATTACCAAGCCTCCCACTGAGGCCCCAGCTATGATACTGACTGCGGTGTTTGAGTGAATGTGAGAGAGAGAGAAATAAGAAGATTCAGAAGGAGCGAGAGAGATCGAGAGAGAGAGAGAGAGAGAGAAAGAGAACACTGTGAGTTGCCATGCTTCTATAGACCCTCCCCCAGCATTGTGGATTATCCGTTAGCATGTGTGCAGAAGTATAATTTTGTGGACGATGTAAATAATATTATGAATTTGCATGTGTACATAATAATTATTATAGTAATATTATTGATCATGGCAAAGATATAATATTATGGCCTGCTCCACTAACCTGGTATTGTTGAGGTGGAACTTTTTAAATTTCCTTGCATAACTGAAAAGTAATACAATGTGTGTGTTTGTGCATATAGGTGTATGCAATCATACCAGGTCCTATGGTTGCCATAATGCTTCATTCATAACAATCATTGAATAATTATTATTGACCATGATAAAACTTACTACTGTTTGGAGTACCTTCAGTTGTTGTGAGACCTAATGAGAGTATGATAATTATTGTAGAGACAGTGAAAGTATTCCAATATCAAAGAAGCTAGTGGAACCGACTTACTAATAATGTAGGGCTTGCTCCAATTTCCTGGTATGTACAAGTTATGGGCCCGAATCTGTAGTAATGTGAATACAATCATCGTTCATGCACCATTAACAATGGCTCATTGGCATTAACCGGTATTAGCCAAGCCTCATAAATATCCAGCATTTCAAATGTTGGGAAACTGCCTAGAAATGAGACTAGGCATCAAAATTAATTTAATACTTACTTGAATGTAGAGGCTGTCGTGCTCAATGAAGAAAAGAGTGATACTGTTCATCTATTGAAATAGCACAGACATCATGACGATATGCACACATGCATTAATTTTAATGAACTGAGCAACTCCTCATCATAATAATCATATAACTCACAGATTCCAGAAGTATCGATGCACATGTATGCCCTCCTCCAGTTTCAGGTTGATCCTCACTTGGTGCAAGTGGTTCACCACCAATGCAGATGTCATAAGGAGCCAACTCTCCATTAGGCATGCTAGGAGGTAACCAATCCAGATCTAAGGTAATCTGGTTGTCATTGATGGAGTAATCATTCACAGTGATGCTTAGGACAGGGCTGGGTGCGGGAGAGATCGCACTCTCTGTGCATGTAAAGGAGTAACTAGGAGGGGTGTAGGGAACCGTGTTTGTATTCCATATCACATATGTCTGCAGGCAATTTAAACACATAGCAAAAGTGATTAATGACTTCATGATGTGTTGTAAGTGCATGCAGGTGTATGCTGATCAATCCTTTGATCTCTGTTACCTTAAGGTAGTAACTCCTTGATGTTCTGAGCTGCGGGAGGTAGTAGGGTGTGTTCATTTCATGACTTTCAGGTTTTAATGTCCACATGAAGGTTGGTCGATTTCCCTTTGGAGCAAAAGTTGAATAAATTTCCATGCACTTCATGCTTATCACCCCTCATTAAATCATTACCATACCTCTATATAGGGTGCAGTGACATTGTCTATCTGTACTGGGATGACAGCTATGCCATCCTTGAACATTGGAACAATGATAAACCCACTGATCACGTTGCCATGGCGAAGATAGGGTGGTAGGGTCCACGAGAGGTCAAACCAAAAGAGATACTGGGGAACCTGCCACAGCCTTTGGCAGTCAAAGGTTATAGTTTCAGGATCAACTGTTTTTGGGAAAATATTATTGAATCATTCGTTAGCAATGTAAGCGACAGCGAGAAAACGTTCTATACTCACATGCTGTCGTGGGTATGGTGTATGTTGCTTCCAGAGGTAAACTTGCCCCGTCATGTCCAATTCCACGAATCTATGTTAGCGGTTGACACAAGGATGTGGTATACAAAACAAGATCTGTTTGGATCATTCAGCACATTATGTAATCATGCATGGTTATCGATCTTGTAGAGGGACACACAATATGAGAATAGGAAAAGTTTATTGTCACATGAACATTAGACGATGAATTAATACAAAATTACGTAGATCAATAAGCCCTTGATCATTATTATGAAGAATGTGTGATGTTCACTGAAGTATTTGGACACTTAAGCCATGGAAGTTGTAAGTGTACAGCACAGTTAATTAACTTAATGTACCTGTACGTCATAACGGCATGACATCACTGGCAATGAGTGATGAGACTCAGCTACAACTTCAATAGATGCCACTGTATTGTCCTAAAGTAGTATGACAAGGAAGAATGTGAGGTATGATGTAGCTAATGAACATGATTGAAGCTGCTTTAAATTTGAACCTTGGCCTCAAGCATGGTAATTAGTACAATAATATTATTTGGATAGCTACTTGGTTAGTACACTCACGTACATGTGGAACAACCCCACTCCAAGACTCTCTTCCGCACTTGGTTGTGTCTACACCAACGGCAGGAGAGACCGTGACAGCAAAGCTATCCAAATACGCAGCGTCTGTAAGTCAATAATGTGGTTTGACTGACAGCATCCAATCAGCAAAAATTAAGCATTGTGCAGTGCATGAAACCTGTCTATAATATTATAGTGGTTGCTATGGGGTGGAAATATGTAATGATATAGAGAGGTGACTGCTATAAAGCACTGTGCAACATAATATTATTATGGAGCTTTGCCACTTCCATGGAGCTTGAGCTAAGTGGCTATAATAAGCTAGGAGGTGGCTATCTTACTCAGTGACCACTGTACACAGGTTTGAATTTAAAACAATATTTACACATACTGAGAGGTGGCTCCCATGAGATATTGAGGATCACATGACCAAAGAATCCAATATGTGTGTCAAGCTTCTCAGAAAACCAAACGCTGGTTGGTGGATCTGGAATCAGTCGCTCATCTATTCAAAATTTTAATTAACCAATGTCAGTTGACAATTTTGGATTTGAATTGAAAGATACTTTTTAGCTTGACTGTATAAACAGCGAATGTATTGCTTTGTATGCTAGCCTTGGCTACCCAAAACACAGCGAAATTACTGTCATTCTTTCATACTAGCATGTACACTACTATTTGATATTATATTTAGGTATATTGATAGTGTACTCAGAAGCACATTTTTTTGACATGTAAAGCTAACAGAGCAGCTTATAATTGCACTGATGTGGATGATGACCATTAAAAATTTTCAGGGCACATATATGTACATGTTGGCCATGACATGTGGCAATATGATAAAATGGATTGAAGCTTATGAGCTGTACTGTATACCGGTAGCTATAAAGAAAGTTAATAGTGTAAGCATTGTCTCATTTCATTCGCACAATCATGATACATGCGGGTGTTGTTCGTGCATGCATCACCATTGTTATCCTGAGTATCAAAATGTGTTAGGCATAATTACATGGATTGTTATGTAATCTCATGATTGTGAGTATACTAATTAGCACAAACACTCTATGATGATAACATAGATATAGTGATATTCTAACCATAACTCACCTCCATATACTTTAACCAGTGCGGGAAGAGAGAAATTAGACAGTCCTGCCTGGTTGGAAACAGCAAATGACACCAGAAGATCTTGACAGGCATAGTTGAACAAATCAAATCGTTCATAGGGGCTCATCTAGTATGCGTATGGTGTACAAATGAATGAATGAGTGAATAACAGCCTCTGGAGGGTGAACTATCATGGGCCATGGGTAGCTATAGGCAAATGCAAGCATCCTTCTAATCATAACTTTCATAAAATTAATCTCTAAAGCTACAGCTGTTGATGGTCTGTAACTATAGCAAAGTATCATGTGTATATAGTTTTTGACTTTGCGCAAACTTTCTATGAAAATTGTTATTAATATTTATGCAGCAATAGTAACATACCACGTCCTGGTTTTGGCATCAATATGCCTGTTTACACATAACTATAGTTAGCCTCCTGTGGATAGTTATTATCATTGGGACATTAATATTCTAAGGTGTATCCACTGGGGGGGGGGGGGGGGGGGAGTGGGGGGCAAACATTAATCACTAACTCCGCATGTGGTCATTTTTTGCTAGATAATTAACTGACCCCATGCACCACAACTGTTACTTAGTATCTATCACTTCACTCTCTCAGGGTGGTCATTCGATTAAATCACTCTCTAAAGTTCATGATTGATTAATACACTTGTTGATTCTATGACTTGCAGGCTATAGCTTTCTTGTATGCATGGTGATCACCCTAATTCGCTATGGAGTGCTGAGTATGTGTGAAACGGAATCAAATTGATTTGTGTCCATCCATAGTATAGTCCAGATTGATCTGAACGTAATATACATACTATAGCCTTGTCAATTCCTCCCGGCCGGATCCAGCTTTCATCAGCGTGCAACATAAAATAATATTTAGAGTTGGGGGGGGGGGGGGGATTAGCTTGGGATGAAGCTAGGTAACAGAACTAGCATGGATGCGTGATGTAGTCCAAGGTACTTTGATGTGCATACAGTGAATCTTGCTTACTGTCCAATTGAAAGACACATTAGGTGTGTTCACTTCTTCAAATCGAAAAAGAAAGGTCACAATGTCATCATTAGAAATGGCTGAACGGTCAACAGATTCTCCCTCTCTCTGCTGGGGAGCTGCATCTGATAAATCAACAATAAACTGCCCAGCTCTCCCTGTGCTGCGGTCTGGAATCAGCCGTGGAGGTCCGATGGGATCAAGGGGAAGAGTTCCGTTATAATATTTCGCTATTATAGTATAATAGATTTGTAGATACCATAATCTAACAGGCAAGCTACTTTAGTACCAACGAACACTCTACATTACCATAAAATAGAGGAAGGAATGTCTGATAATAGTGGCAACCTATGACACATTGATGAAACTCCTGCAGATGTGCTTGATCCTGGTGAGGTATATAAAAAAAATCACAATCAAGGAAAACACATTGTAGCTAGTATCCAAGATGAGAGCATTATTTACACTTCCTGGTATTGAAGGGCATGGAATGGGACATCCAGCATGGATCCAGGGGTGGCAGTAAGCTATCAGAGGATCACATTCGGAACGACAACTGTTAAACTGCACATGGTGACCGTAAAAGAATTATGACATATCATAATAGGCACTACTATATAGCTATAATATTATATAAAAACCATTGCAGTCATCAATAGTTTGGTTTGATTTTTGTGACTTACACACGCTGATTGACAATCACGTTGAACAAACCGCACAGCTCTCAGCCTGATACAGCCACGAGTGCACTCATGGACCTATCAGAATATTCCATATAATAGTACATGCACACGTGCACAATTAATCTTATATGTGCACTTTCTATTTAAATTTGTACTATAATAATATTGTGATTGTATTGTACTCACTTGACCAGAAACGTTGCAGTATGTCCCACTATCATCAATGAAAGGCCAGTGTACAGAGAGAGAGTAGTTCTTTATTCCAACCTGTAATCAGAAATAAACTATTTTGTCAAAGTGTTCACCACTTGGTGATTTCTGATCATTTTACGGTCTAGACTCTAGCAGCTACAAAGTTTCAGTGCATTCACACATTCATCAGTTATATCAGTGCTATATAATAATATATTATACTCTGAGAGAATCAAAATCCTAGTTAGTTGTTTCACCTCATTTGTGTACTGATTATGCGTTGCACAGGCCAGGAAACATCTTCCTTCAAGTTCGACTATATCTCTCTCTTCTTGTGTGAGGTTCACGTTGATAGAATCGAGAGAAGCATTGGCTGGAGTCCTGCACTCCAAGAGAAATGGGGGGTCAGGAGTGGCATCACTATTCCTGAGATCTGCTTCACCACTACCACCAGGTCCTGTGCCAGCTATGTTGGCAAATCTTGGAGCAATTATGACAAGAGCAAAGAAGCAAATATTAAGTCTCATTTTAGGGAAATTTGCTTGCAAAACTGATGTGTACTACTTCTGCCGTGATTAAAATATTCATAACATGACAAATAATTACATCATAGCTCCGCCCAGACCACACCCTTTCCTATGTAACACCACACCCACCAATAAGATTCAAGAGTCACATGATTATTCCCCAGATATAGTACTGATGCAAACAAAATGTATACAAGTGCAAAGTTCAGTTCAAATTAAAGTCAGCAATTAAATAATGTCAAATTTTCTCTTCACAGGGACAAATCTGTATCTCCGGACACTGACTCTGTTCTCCATTCCACTGCCTCACGTTCTCCACTGAATTCAATTCCATCATCATCACCTCTTCACTCCCTCCTAGGTGCTCCGGCCATCCGTTGGTATTAGGTAGAGTGAGTGCAGCAGCTGCAATCTTGGACGGCTCGTCAACGTAGGGATTCTGATGCTTTTTCTCGTCACGAGAGAGGTACATGCTGACTGGACGTCCGGCATTTTCGTACGTCCGATTGCTGCTCCCAATTCTTTCCGCACTGGCAGCACGAGCTTGCCTCTCTGAAACTAAACATTCTTTCGAGTTGACTCGGTCGATAGCACTAGCACCGGGACTTGGTGAGCGTCGGAGATCTCCATTGGTACCAGGCATAGATAAACATCCCTTCCCATTAGATTTCACCGCAGCACTCTTAGCATGTGTGTTTAAAGATGTGTTTGAGCCACCTTTAATTTTCTCATTATTTGCTGACAGAGCAGCAGTAGGTGGAGGAGAAGAGGGTGGAGGATGGAGATTTTGGTAGTACGATTTACTCTGATCAATGCGAAGGTCGATGTATTCGTCCTTCTTGTCGGCAAGAAGCATGGCATCGAACTTGGATCGCAGGTCTTTGAAAGTTGGTCGCTTGTGAGGCTGCTCATCCCAGCACTTCATCATGATCCCGTACCTATGTGTACATAAATTAATGGTCAAGACCCAAGATTATTAATAAAGGGTAGAAGGCTATTTTCCATGTATATGGTTTGGAGCAGCTTTTATGACTTACACTTCAGAGGAGCAGTTATCTGGTTTCTCCATTCGGTAGCCTTTCTTGAGCAATGGGAGAAATTCTTCATTCTGAACTGTTGGGTATGGAAATCCACCTGTAGTGATCATTAATAGCATTATCACATCACATAAGATGCCATACAGCCGTTATGGGATTATACCTAGAGTGCCTATTTCCCAGAGGACAACACCATAAGACCAAACATCTGAAGCTGATGTGAACTCTCTAGCAATGATGGACTCAATGGCCATCCACTTCAGTGGAACACGACCTGTGCGCTTCTGAACATAAATCTCATCCGTTTCACGAGACATTCCAAGATCACTGATCTTCAATACTTTTCCTTCATCAACCAGAATATTTCTGCAAGCAAGATCTCGATGGACAATATCAAGACTGGAGAGATATTCCTGTATGTATAATGCTTTATTAATTGATATCTTCCAGTTGTTAATGTCTAAATTTACCATTCCTGAGGCTATTTGATAAGCAAAGGAGATTAGGTCAACAGGCGAGACATTTCCAAGCTCGAGATAGGCATCCTCTTCTACTTGATCATCAGCGTCGCTATTAGTAAACTGTGGAATAAAATTGCATCTCTATAGACATTATTATGGAACTATTAAAAGGTGTACTTTACCTTTCTTCTGTTGGTTCTGAGATAGGAGAGGAGGTCACCGTATTTGACGAACTCTGTGATGAGGCAGAGTGGCTCCTGGATGGTGACACAGCCAAGGAGACCAACCACATTAGCATTCTGACCCTCAGCTACCTTCTTCATCATCTCAATCTCTGAGAGAAAGTCCTGCCTCTCATTTCCCTTAGCTGATACTACAATAAATTATTGTCAGTATCTATCTTGTCATAAAATTTAGTAACAATTGCTTACATTTGAGCAGTTTGATGGCCACAGGAGTACAAATAGAAGTCTTTGCAGATGGCCGAACTTTAGGATTAACAATCGGACATTTGACGATTCCCTTGTAGACTTCACCAAACGCTCCTTCTCCTAGTAGCTTCTCCATGATGACCTCATTGGCGGGGATTTCCCACTCGTCCATCGATGGCAACATCAGGAAGGCAGCCGATGGCTTCCCAAAGAGGAGGTTCTTCGACCCACTGCTGAAGATAGGGTCAAATGGCTCCTAAATTATTAATTTTAATGAAAACAATGATTACCCTAATTTTCAAGGCTGAAAACAAAGTGTATGACTCATTGATAAATAGTCCAGTGTTACCTGAGTGGCTCTGAATAGTTTCTTTCTTCGCCTCAACATCCTGACATAGCAGAATGACAAACATATGCAGCATACCAATAGAGCAACCAGCACAGCTCCAGCCACTGATGAGCCTGCTATCACACCAACTGTATGTGAATATATGGAGAGAGTGAGAGAGAGAGGAGAGTGAGAGAGAGAGAGGGAGAGGGAGAGAGGGGGAGGGAGAGGGAGAGGGAGAGGGGGAGAGGGAGAGAGAGAGAGAGGGGGGGGGGGGGAGGGAGAGAGAGGAAATGGAGAAGGAGCGATTAATTGATGATACTGTGGTGAATGTGTACAAGATTCAACACAATTTCACACACTGTTACTAGAACTGCCGGGATCCTGACTCGTAGGTGGCATCTGTGACGGTACAACGGAAGTATTTTCTTCACAGATGTAGGTATTTCTGGGAGGTAGATACGGGATACCACTCAAGTTCCATGTCACGTACATCTACAAAAAACATGAATGTCGTCATAATTGATTACACGTCCGTTTGAAAAGTTTTTGTTTAATGTTAGTACCTCAAGAAAGTAAACTCGTGACGTTATGGCTTCAAAGGTTGATGAATCTGATATGTTATAGTCAGAGGAGTGGATTGTCGTTGAGAAGGTCAGTGAACGTCCCTGTAAAAAAACTAATCTTGATTGCATGGACACCAATAAAGTCTATTCATCCGATCTGAATTTGTAATTTGAGCGGACATTTAGTTTATTGTAAGCATCAGTTTCTAGAGACCCCCCCCCCCCCCCCCCCCCACTCTATCACTCTTCCCCAACCGCTTTAGTATGTTACACAGTGTCACATGCAATATAATCCTGGGAGAGAGAGTCAAAAACTGGGAACGTTAACGAGGCTAAATTTCTACATCACAGCTACAATAATTCTACAATAATATTAGCATATGCTAGCATGCCAGCCATTAACGCCATTACCTGTGGAAGGGGTACACTAGCATTGTATACTAGCACTGGGACGATATGATTGTCGACTGTCAAGTTAAACTTGGATAAGACAACGAACCCAGTGATAACGTTGCCAAGGCGAAGAAAGGGTGGGAGGGTCCACGTGAGATTAAATGACAAATCAGAAGTCTGCCGTAATCTTTCACACTCGAAGGTGATGTATTGATTATCAACTGTTAATAAAAAAACCACCCACTGCAGTAAATTTTCTGTTATCTACTGTTATGGGATGCAGCTTACATAGTGTCTCTATGGAGTGCGTTTTCAAAAGAGGGCTACTTTTTCCATCGAGTCCAAGTGAACAAATCTGCATGAAATTATAGTTACAAGTCGAATAATGGATATTAAATTTATCATGCATGCATGGGTGTATACTGATGCTTACCTGG
Organism: Cliona cf. orientalis; assembly: GCA_963930775.1. Classification (NCBI taxonomy): domain Eukaryota; kingdom Metazoa; phylum Porifera; class Demospongiae; order Clionaida; family Clionaidae; genus Cliona; species Cliona cf. orientalis. Next base: position 8,735,277 of record OZ005699.1, on the reverse strand, counting down.
ATATCATAGCGACAAGATATCACTGGTAGTGAATTACTTGCCTCAGCCATTACAGATATGCTGTTGTTATTCTGAATGAAAGTTAAGAGCATTTGCTTATATGTTTGTGAAAGAGAGAGAGCATACGTGTGTGTGTATGTGTGTGTGCGTCATCTCTTGCAATCATACATGTTGACTCAGAGGAGATATTAAATACAGCTATGCTGTTAGTTGACCCCTAGTAACCTTTAATTTTTTGAATAGAGTAGTAGACTGATTCAATTTCAACTATAGAGTAGTTTTTTGTGGCTATATAGAGTTTCAGTAGCCACGAAGCTATAAGTAACTGGAGTATAGCTCGATTTAAATTATTGAGTACCGTTTACAACCATTCCAAATCCTTACACTAAACTAGCTAGTGTGTAGCTACCTCACTCACGTACAATGTCATGTGAAACAGTTGTACTCCAAATCTCCAATCCACATAAGGTTTTGTTCACACCACTAGAGGAAGAGACTGTCACAGTGTAGTTGTCCAAATAAGCATCATCTGAATAATTATAAGAAGTCAAGACGGGCCAATTTACTTAACATGTAGCTAAGATCCTGGCCTCAGAGTCTGTACATAATAATTCTCAGACTGAATTGCAACTTGCGATGTAGATTCAGGCTAGCTTATATTGTTAAAGTTGACTGTGATTTGGGGTCTCTTACTTTGAGGGGCATCCCATGAGATATTCAAAATCACGTGACCAAAGAATCCAACTCTGGTATCAATCTCTTCAGAAATGTAAATATCAGTGGGTGGATTAGGAATCAATCGCTCATCTAAAAATTAATGAAAGCCAAAAGTGAGGCAATTTGATAAGAGCTCTCATGCCAAAAATCCTTAATGACAATGTATGATTGGCCATACAAAATTACTGTTGTAGCTATGCACTTATTTAATCAGTGAGGCTGAATGACATCAGTTTATGTAACTGTTTAAATTGACAAACCTATCAGCAATACTGTATTAAGTACACCCAGTACTATAGTATAGGATTTCCTTCCATGCTTTGAACACTCAAAATGTGGTCATAAAATCCACAAAGGTACAGTTTTTCTTTCATAGTGCAACATAAGCTAAGAAGTATGCAAAGGAATCAAAGGATAGATGAGAGAACCACAGCAGAGTGGCCTAATTCCAAGAACAAGGAAATCCACTAGTAGCTAAAGTCTCTGTTCATAATGTGAATTTCTAGGTGCATAAAATGCATTTCAAAATTGGCCTGTGGCTTTTGAGAAATCCACGTGTAGACATTAGCGAATTTTAGGTGATATAATAATATGTGCCTGTATAATTAACAATAGGCATGTCTAAGCTTAAACTCGAAATCTCTTAAATCTAACAAAATTCACAAGCGGGAAGCAGGAAGCAGGTTTATGATTATCTGTCATAGATAATGCTATTTACTCCTCGTGGTCTTTATGGATCTTCCCAACCTCTACATGCATGGCCTCAGGTCACCAATCAAAGGTAAGCTATCTAGCTCCGGCCCTGGGTGCTTGTCACAAAGCTAGCTAGAGAAAGACCATGAACAATAGTTTTACTGTTTAATAGTGTCCTCTATTTTGTGAAGTGAGTCGACAAAATTTAATGGGACCATTAAAATTTGCTGATGGTGCAGAATTGCTCCCTTGTCCATTCGATCAATGCAAGCCTGGTTCCCTGCCCGTGAAAGGATTAATAAGTGAGATATCTTCACTGCTCTGTCAATGATTTCCACATATTGACTATCATGGCTAGCTATGCTAGCAATTTATTGAGATCTACAAAACTTAACAATTTTATCCATTGGCAAACCCTTAATTCCCATTTTTCCCTTGCTTACCTCCATGTACTTGCACATGTGCTGGTGATGAGAAATTAGAGAGTCCAGCGACATTACTGACGGCAAATGATACTAGGAGGTCTCGACAGGCATAATGAAATAGATCCAGCTTTGCAAAGGGACTTACCTGTAAGCAGAAATTGTATATGAGCAACTAATTGTATGCTTAGAACATGCATAGGACATTAAATTTTTTAATGTCGAAATTGGATAACAAAATTAATGTAGTACACCAACCCAACACTGGACCAAAACTAAGATTTCCTTATGTCATGCTTACCAGAACATAAGCTTTCCTACATAATAATTATTAGCTATGTTTGGCAGAGGATAGCGCAGGGTTTTCGTAAAATAAATGAAATGTGTAGAAAATTTTGCCCCATCCTATACATTTCCTACTTCATATTTTTGTCTAATTACATTGGCCCAGGGGTGGGAGGGAAGCTGACACTCCTAAAGTGATAATATTATTGAATTCATTAGCTTAATTTATCAACTCACGGTCCAATTAAAGAAGACATTTGAGGAGTTCATATCTTCAAATCTGAACAAAAACGTTACTGGAGCTACGTCTGTTCGATTGACTACTCCTCCGTATCCGGATCCCTCTCTCTGCTGGGGAGCTGCATCTGATAAATCAACAATGAACTGTCCAGGTCTCCCCGTGCTGCGGTCTGGAATCAGCCGTGGTGGTCCAATGGGATCAAGGGGAAAAATTTCATTAGCTTTTTGTTCTATAGGAATTATTATAAAATTCATATCATTGTGGATAAAATTAAAATCATCAGGCTTACCATCCAGATGAGACTCTAACCAGCAACCTAAGTTACATGGATGTCCACGCTGCAAACAAAAGTGTGTTAATTTTCAATATGATAGTAACTGTTTTTGTGCTTACAACCCTTGTGTTGCGAATACACGTTACGGGACACCCAGCGTGTATCCAAGGATGACACTGAGCACTTAGGCTCTCACAGTGGCCGGGTGTGCAATTGCCTGCCTGCATTGTACAATGGGGTCAAAGTTAATGTCACAATGATATTAATATATATTTCCAAAATTAGTTTGGAAGTTCTCCCCTATAGATTATTATCACAATGTCAAGTAGCTATAGCTAGTGGTGATTTTTTGGTTGAACTTACACAAAATGCAGTACAATCACGGACCCCAAATTCAAAGACTTGAAAGGACTGTATACAACCTCTTGTACACTCATGTACCTATTATAGAACGTTAAAATTGATTTTGATGATGTGGAACTTCAAAATAATAATAATATTATTAATATTAACTAGGAGCAAGGGCTTATAAGCCCTTGCTAGGAGTGATGACGTACATCAATTCAACTTACATTGCCGGAAGTACTACATGCAGTTTCACTGTCATTTATGAATGGCCAGTAATCCGAAAGTGAGTAACTTTTCATACCAATCTGTGATGTGGTAAACAATAGTTAATCTAGCTAACCGGGGGCTGCCAGTGCACTATTAGCTATAGTCGGGTCACTGCAACAGTATAATAATTATTGCCGGGATGCTTGTCGATTATATTGAACTTTATGAAAAAGGTGAAATTACTACACAGGCACTCTGGCATATATAATAAATCGATTCATATACACGCAGTTGTATACCAAGATTAAATCAATGATTATTTTGAGTAGCTATAGAAATGCAGTCAGTAACACAAGTATATATCATTATTATATAGCTAGCTACTCAGTGATGGATCACTGAAGATCATAAATGAATCAAACATCATCAATTTTATCTCTATAATAATAGGCCTATTTACCTGATCACTGTAACGCTCTGTTACACAACCGAGAAAGCATCGTCCCTCCAGCTCCAACTGCTCCATGTCCTTTTGGCTCAAAAGGCCGCTCTCAGCATCAACAATGGACTGATTATTAAGGGACGCCGCCGAATCGCGGGGAATTCTGCACTCCAAGAGAAATGCCGGATCACTCTCCGTCAGTCCTCCATTAGTAGAAGAAATGATAATAGCGAGAACTATAGCAACGTTAAAAATCATCGTGCAATGTTTTCACGAGGTAATAGCTTGTTGAAAGAAGAGGCTGAGACTTTACATATTTATAATAATATTCATCGCGTATCGGCCACGCCTATCGGCCACGCCTATCAACTGGGATGACGTGCTTCCGTGCCCTGCCGTTAATGCATTGCGCATGCTCGAACCCAACTCCGGTAAAGGTCGTCAAGTCTGCGGTTGATAGTGGAGTCCCACAAGAGTGATTTTACTATGCTATCGCAATACATGTAGTTGGCTACTCATGCACTCTAATCACTACTAATCCAACGATAACATTACAGTACTATCAATAATAGCTCTCTACGGTACGGTGGCCCTGGAGGTCACGCGTCATTCCAGTTTGGCTCCTCCTACCTCCGTGCGTCGTCATGCCAGTTCCTGTCCTCCCACCTCCGTCACTCCAGTTCTGCATTGGTCGTCATGCCAGTTGCTGTCCTCCGTCACGCCAGTTCCTGTCTTCGCACCTCCGTCACTCCAGTCGCTGTGTTCGAATCTCCATCATTCCAGTATTTCTCAGTCCTCACTCCAGTGACCTACCCTCGTCAGTCGTCACGCCAGTTGCTGTCCTCCATCATTCCAGTGAGGGGCTGTCCTCGACTTGAACTCGTGCCTTTGCACCCTGAACCCCTAATTTTACACCGCTCATAACACTAATGAAGATGAAAATCTTGTTGTTCTAATACTTTTACTGATGACCAGTGTCTGGTCTAGCTACACAGGGATGTCGGATGATCCTGAGGTTGATAGCTGTGAGTCAACTACTCTATGGCAAGTGTATGAATGTTGCTAGTGACTCCCCGAATTGCAACTCACTGGTGCCAGTGTATAGGCTTGGCAGTCTAGTGCACTATTTGAACCTGACTATCATGAGTATGCTGGGATCATATCCCTTGGGGCTGTTGGGGCACTGCTTCAGACTAAGCCCAATCACGGTATAGGGAACGACTACACGCTAGGTCTGAATCCTGTATGAACCCCTGGCAAACTAATGTCATATTCCAGGGTATGACAAATTATTCCTTTCTTATAGGGCCTTTCTCCTGGTCCTATGTGTGATGATCGTATGTAGCTAGTGAGTCGAGGGTGCTACTAGAGGACAAACTAATTAAGTCATTGCAATGTGATCATGACAGCTATTGCACACTGTAAGTAAGCTAATAATATTGTAACAGAATACTGATTCCAGTGTCATACCCTGGAATACGACATTAGTTTTGCCAGGGGTTTGTACATGATTCAGACCTCTCCTCAACTCCGACACAATCATGACTTTCCATCCCACTATCTGTACCCTTTCTCATCTTCCTTCTTTTTCTGTAAGCGTCGTTCCCATCTGGAACTGTTTACACCCTGATGTTGTATCATCCTCTCCTCCTATTTTTAAGCATTTGTTGAAATTATTGCCTGTAATTTAAGTTTTATTCTTTCACCACTTGCTTGTATATTCTCACTGCTTATGTTTTTGGGCAGCCTTAATATTAGCCTTTTTGGCTAGGTGGCTTGTCCTGATGTATACTGTATGCTTGTACATTGAACTTGTGTAAAGAAAAAAGCCCAATCAGGATATAGTGAACGCCGGGCTGCTAGCTATAGGGGTGAGGGGTGAAAAATGATGGCTGAATGATGGACAAGTTGTTCTTCATACGATAACACAAAGCTGTCTTCTGTTTTCTCTTTGTGGAGAGAGTTGACCGGTTTAGATGAGCAGGTGGTCATAACTGTCACTCCAGTTCTCGGTAACCAAACCGTTGGATAGCTTCCAGCTTTTGGGAGTGGATTGCAAAGTGAGGGTCCCACAAAGGAGCGCAGTAGTCCAGTGTAGGCAACACCAGAAATTTGTAGAGCTGGGTTAAGACTTAGTCTGAAGCAGGGCCCCAACAGTCCCGAGTTGATGACCCAGGCATACTCATGATAGTCTTGAAATAGTGCACTTGACTGCCAAGCCAGTGGGTTGCAATTCGGGGAGTCACTAGCAACATTCATACACTTGCCATAGAGTAGTCTAGCTGACTCACTATCAACCTCAGGAACATCCCTGTGTAGCTAGACCAGACACTGGTCATCAGTAAAAGTACAACAAGATTTTCATCTTCATTAGTGTTATGAGGGGTTCAGGGTGCAAAGGCACGAGGTTCAAGTCGGACAGCCCCTCACTGGAATGATGGAGGACAGCAACTGGCGTGACGACTGCGACTGACGAGGGTAGGTCACTGGAGTGAGGACTGAGAAGTACTGGAATGATGGAGATTCGAACACAGCGACTGGAGTGACGGAGGTGCGAACTGGGACAGGAACTGGCGTGACGGAGGACAGCAACTGGCATGACGACCAATGCAGAACTGGAGTGACGGAGGTGGGAGGACAGGAACTGGCATGACGACGCACGGAGGTAGGAGGAGCCAAACTGGAATGACGCGTGACCTCCAGGGCCACCGTAGGCTCTCAAGCGTAACATTATACTTCACTGCATCATGGTTAGCTACTCCTTAAAGCATTCTTCTATTATAAAAAAAATGAACAGTGATGCATTCCTTCGAGCAATTTAAAACTCGGAGATTAATGAGCTATGTAATTTCCACTATGAAGTTATTCATAACAACTTTGATAGTAATTTTAACAATGTTATGAAAACAGTATGTGTATTATGTACATGCATGCACCATCATAATTATTATAGTATTGCATAGCTTTAGATCTCTCCCATAATAATGTTATATTCAGTACATAAAGCAGGTATTTAACCACGATCGTGAATTGCTACTTTTCAGTCTCCTAGTTGTAGCTGAAGAATCTAGGATTGCTCTGAATTCATAATTACTATCAGTGGTGATATGGCTTGGCTTTCGATCACTGCCAGATTTAAAGTCCCTGGAATTGTCTTGTTAATAATTCTAGTTAATTTGTCTCATCAGTCAAAATGGCCAATACATATTTCTAACCAAAATCGTCATGGAACTTGTGCCAGTATTGGTTACTCGACCAAGTGTTGTCCACCTGGAGAATCCTGTGAGGCTAGCAATGGAAATTGCAAATGTAATGCGAGTTGCCACAACCAATATTTGAATAACTGCTGTGAAGATGTCTTTTGCCATCCAAGTAACAATAATGTTTATCACATAATAATTGTTATCACGACTAATAATTAATATCTTGCAGATCCAAGAACTTGCCAAGATGTTGGATGTTGCAATAGTGAGTCAGGGTGTGTTTCTAAAAATTTCCGAGATGAAAATGGACATGAAATACCATGCAATGGTATTTCTAACTGTCGTAAGTTCGAGCTTGCTTGATCATGCATGATTCAGTATTAAAAATTGTACATCCACTCTACAGCTCAAACCTGTGCTGAGGCAAAATTTAATGCTGGTTTCTGCAAGTGGCAGTTAAAACCGATGAGAGATACATGTCGAGTCTATCGTAGCAATTGCTACTGTGATCCCTACTGCGTGTGCTTTGGAGACTGCTGTAGTGATGTGCGAGGTACAAATCCATGTTAACTATCTAGTAGTACAATAGCTTAAATTACACCAGCAAAAACAAGTGGATCCCTACTTGTCCCATGGTGCATGATTGTGTATAATAATTATAGTGATAATGTATACATGACATTGTATAATATTATAGAGTATATAGCATAATCTTCTACCTGGTATGCAATTACTATATTGAATCATGAGAACTCTCATGGGACTAGTAGTACGTGGAAATAATATAGCTATATTATGCCAGTTTGTTATCGACAAAGTGGCTCGTGTACTGAGAGTATAATAATATTATAGTTGTAGTATTATTGACTGCATGGATTATGAGAATATGTAATATGATAGTAATAAACAGGTTGTGTGTGCAAGCTATAGTATACGTACATCAGAATGTGATTAATGTGAATCATGCATTTGTTTTTTTTCTGTGATATAATATATAAATGCTATATACCAATAATAATATTATTATGCAGAAAGTGAAATAAAGGCTACATATTTTGCATTGAGTGCGGAATGTGTGCTGATGCAGGCAAGATTTGAGCTGGCACTGAAGGTATGAAATCTATTAAACTCCTTACATTGTTATTAATCAATCAATGTTCGATTATGTAGGAAGAAACTCAAATAATTCCGGATGTTGATTACAATGAAGTATACATTCAGTACGTACATGCTGTTTATGCTCGTTTACAAGAAATGTGAACAGAAAAAAACTACAAATCATAATTAATGAGTCTGAATTTATCGTCACTAGCTAACATGATTCAAACATTTTCTAGCTACTATAATATTATTAGTATAGAGACTAAGTATGTGTACATAGTAGTGATTGTGATAGATTTATTATCCCTATGAAGTAAGTAGCTGTACGATCAAGTTCTTTAATCTTGATGCTCTGCAAAACTGATCTTGATATTTGGAGTACTCTGCTCATGGATACATACACTCTTCATTTCAATTTCGCTTTGGCTTTCAATCAAATTATTAGCTGGGGATATAGCAGCTAGCAATCCTTTCATTGGTGACTGAACATAACGATTCTCAGACTTCCCTTTCTGGTCTTCAGTAACCAGTTGAAGTGATAAGCTGACTGGGAGATTTCCAGGACTTCTTAATTCCGTTCCTTGCGATTGGTCTACCATACGAAACTCGTCCAAACTTACTGAAGATTGTCCGGATCTGGAATCGGCTAATTTTCTAGCAGGAATCCTTTTATCGGGAATGGAGGCATCCTTCTGACTACAAGCACTCTTTCGATCAGAGTCTTCATCCTTGGTTGTAACGGGGGTCTGGTTTTCTTGGTAGTATGACTTATTCTCGTCAATGCAGAGGGCAATGTACGTATCATTCTTTTCAGCAAGTAGCATGGTATCAAATTTGGCTCGTAACTCCTTGAATGTTGGTCTCTCTTTAGGCTGCTCATTCCAACATATCAGCATGATGTCATACCTATACCCAGAAATGACAATTAATATGAATTGCATAATAATTGCACATGAATTGCATAATTATTACATTATAATGTCTCACAGTACATGATACATGACTGAGACAAATTTAAATACAAATTTTACTATTATGCTTACACTTCGGGTGAACAGTTGTCTGGTTTATCCATTCTGTAGCCTCTGTTCAGCATTGAGAGAAGTTGATCATTCTGAATACTTGGATAAGGAAGTCCACCTGCATAGTACATGTAAAATTTGTTTATGGTATAAATGTCAGTGAGTAGCTATAATATACCGAGTGTGCCTATTTCCCAGAGGACAATGCCAAATGACCAGACATCTGAAGCTGATGTGAACTCTCTAGCAATGATGGACTCAATGGCCATCCACTTCAGTGGAACACGACCTGTCCGCTTCTGAACATAAATCTCATCTGTTTCACGAGAGAGCCCAAAATCAGTGATCTTCAGCACTTTCCCCTCATCGACCAGGATATTCCTACAAGCTAAGTCCCTGTGAACTATTCCAAGGCTGGAGAGATACTCCTGTATACAATACAGGTTAAGAAACTGCTGTAATGTTGTAATGTAATGCTATATGTAATCATAAGATCCACGAACCATTCCAGAGGTGATTTGGTAAGCAAAAGAGATAAGGTCCACAGAAGTTACACCCCCCAGCTCAATGTAAGCGTCATCATTTTCATCATCTTCTGTATTGCTTCCAGTACACTATAGTGAATAAATAATTATCATGACATGCAGAATCAAATTTTATTGGCAAAGTAGACCATTCTTCTGTTTGTTCTGAGATACTTCAGAAGATCGCCATATTTGACGAACTCTGTGATGAGGCAGAGTGGCTCCTGGATGGTGACACATCCAAGAAGACGAACGACGTGAGCATTCTGACCCTCAGCTACCTTCTTCATCATCTCAATCTCTGAGAGAAAGTCCTGCCTCTCATTTCCCCCTGATGACGCTAAATTTAAAGCACATGACATCATGGCCACATAGAATTCAACATGATAATAATATTATGATACTATTCTGATATTCCTGTGTTAGAATGTTAGCTATAGGTTAGCTGCACATTAATTTCTCACGTTTGAGTAGTTTGATTGCTACAGAAGTGAAGATAGATTTGTGCATAGATGTCCGTTGCCGTGGACTGATGATTGGACACTTGATGATTCCCATGTAGACCTCACCAAATACACCTTCTCCTAGCAACTCCTTAATGACAATCTCTTTTGAAGGAATTTCCCACTTGTCCGGTTTGTGTGTCGGGAAAGTAATATTTGATCTTTCCAACTGGAATCGGCCTACTCTACCACTAAAAATTGGATCATGAGGCCCCTGCAGTTAGAATTGTTGCATACAGATAATCTGACATTGGAGAGAATCCAAGAAAAAAATTGATCATGTTCACAAACTAGTTATATACCCGTATGGTTTGGTACAGTTTTCTTCTCCGTTGAAACACCCTAATGATACACACGGATAGACCGAGACAGATCAATGCTGCAAGACTGATTAGTGAGACTCCAACGATGATGCCAACTGAATTTATGACATTGTAATGGAGATATTGAATGCAATAATGATAAATTGAACTCAGGCACTCACCAATGTAAGCGTTATCTACTTCCTGATGGCACATAGCTATTTAATATTATGTTAATATGCAGCATTATTTAAAAGTTATGCTTCATTTTCAATCATTATGAGTCTTACATAAGTCATTCTGAAGTTCACTCCAATTTCCAGTTGTATACAGAGTGTGGGCACGGATCTATTGTTATTATGGAGAGCAAGATCATTCATGCATGCATCTATTAACACCATAATTATTAATAAGCTACTAATACTTGAACATAGAGAGGTTCATTGTGGTCAGTAGAAGTTTTAGGATGATAAACAATGGCAGTCTGATTTCTTCCGTTCTATACAGTGATAAAAATACTACAATTACATTAATAGGGCCAATAATAGTTGTTAACGCACATTGAAGTTAAATTTCGAGCATTGTCGACGATTTCCACGATTAAGAGGCGATATTATTTCTAGATCAGACTCTAGGGATACACCAGTGCATACATCATATGAAACTATCTCGACAGTGATAGCAGAAGAAGATGGTGACCATTCCAAATATAGAGTAACGTAAGATCCATTGGTGGTGCATGATGCTACGATTAGATCTTCTACTGGGCTGGGAGTTGGGTAGAGGGTGCTTTCTACACAAGTGTAGGTATGGTTTGGGGGTATAAATTGGTGAGGAATACTACTGCTGTTCCATGTCACTTGAGTCTGCAATCGGGAGGATCAATATAGAATAATATAGCTGCACTATGTATCATGAACAAATTGTCGGATAGTATAACTGACCTCAAGATGATGAAGCCATGAGTTGTCAACTAGTAGAGCATTAAGGAAAGTCATGTTCAGATCATGAGGTGCAGAGAAATCTAGATTCTTCGTGAAGACGGTTGAACTCTCTTGAAATAGCTAAACCGCACAATGCATGCATACAAACATTAGAATAGTGTTGAACAAGGTCATAATTATTATTATAGCGATAAACATGACATTATACCTCTCGGAAAGTAACTGTGATGCTTTCCACTGAAATTGTGCTATCTTCAACGATGTTTATCAACTTTAGGTCAACTAAAAAACTGCTAATGACATGACCTCTGCTAATGTATGGTAGTAGAACCCAGGTAAGGTTGAAAGATATTGGTTCGTTAACATCTTCTGAGTCAGTGCGCCACCACCGCTGACATTCAAAACCGATGCTTTGTACATCAACTGCATGAGGTTATTAAATTATAATGCTTGTTAGTACCATAGCAGATACACAAAAGCTACATTAAATTTTAGGAAACATTCCTTACATTCAGTATTTATGGAATAAGTTTCTTGTAAAGGATGGCTTGCACCATAACATCCAATAAAGTGTAACTGCATTAATTTTACAATATTATTATTATCATATGGGACCTCTGCAAGCCAATAATATCATTATTGGAGCATGAGAAAATGCTATATAATATTATACTAGCAGCTGCTAATACCACACTAAGTCTTTATTAGTTTAAATTAATACATAGATATCCTGAGTGAATAATACACCTGAATATCATAGGAGCATGACATCACAGGTAATGCTTCCATTGACTCTGCTTCAATCACAAGGTAGGTTCTATCCTACAAATCAACCATACACAATAATTAGGGATAAATAATTATTATCAATGATGAGAAACTGCTCTGATACAATGAACAAATCAATGGTAATATTCACAAGATTGTATACACGTACGGGTACTCTCCTGATCCAAGGCCTGCAACCACACTTAAGTGTATCAAAACCAGCAGCAGTCGTAAGAGTGACCTGAAAGCAGTCCTCATGACATGTATCGTCTGCATGATTGCAAAGCGTTATGTACAGTGACTATTCTATCACTTTATATTATACATACTTTGCAGCTGTGGATCCGGAGTGTCCCATGAAATGTTAAGTATCACATGACCAAAGAAGCCCACACGTTCGTCCATTTCCTCTGAGATTTGAAGGCCAGTTGGTGGACTAGGAATCAGTTGCTCATCTGTCAATTAGAGTGCATAGTGTACTTAGTCTAGCTATAATAATAATAATAATATTATCTTATCGTAAAACCAAGATGCCATGACTCCATTATTACTTTATTAAATCAGTCCCTATATTATAGGCTTTGTGTACATCATTTCCAATTATTACCTCCATTAATTATCACAGATATGGCAGGGGAGAATTCAGAAATTCCCGCTCTATTGCTGACTGCAAACGACACCATAAGTTCTTGACAGGCATATTCAATGAGATTCAAATGCTCGAAAGGATTAGACTGAGCCAATGAGAAAAATTATAAGTTAAAGCTGTAGCTATAATGGCTAAAACCAATAACTGTTGCTATACCATAAATTAAATAATACCCTGGTACTGGAACCAATTTGCTGCCGTGAGTATTTCTGGGAATTAATATTACGTCATAAAGTCACTCCCTAATCTTTATATTAGTGTTACATGATGTGCAAAATATTCTTATATACAATGGTTCATGCCACAGTGGTAGTTGCTACCTATCATTATAACAATGATTGATGTACATCTCAATGCACTTACTATCCATTTGTAAGACACATTTCGTGAATTAATTTCGACAAATTTGAACAGGAATGCCACCGGTAGTGTATCCACAGAGGTACTAATTATTGATTCACATTCTTGTGCTTGCGGTGCAGCACCTAACAAATTGACAATAAATTCCAATTGTTCCGTTGTGTTGCAGTCTAGAATCAGCAGCGGTGGACCAATCGGATCACGGGGAGGAGCTTATGATGAATAATATAATTTGCATTGTTAATTAATTAGCTATAATTATTGTTATTATTATTATACCTGAACAGTTTTGTAGATCATGTGCACAGCCTACTAGGCATGGAGGTGAGTGCTGTATATGGAATAAAAATAATAGTATCCCACTTAATTAGGCAGAATACTATTATTATACACTATTAGATTATTTTGGTATTGGGTTAATAGGTGTCTCCAGATTACATAAACTGAAAATTAGATGCATTAACTAATGAATAGTACATTGAATAAACAGTATAGCTAACCCGCACAATTAATGGGTATATTATATAATATTATACCGGGTAAGCCACCATATCTTATAATCAAATTCAATTTCAATAATTACATATGCGTGGTGACCCATAAGCAATCATGCTTACATGCCGTGTAGGTATTATATCTTTATTTCGGTCACACTGTGACTGTGATATTCCTTGGCACTCTTCCACAGAAATCCAGGGATGACATTCAAACAGTTGGTCACAGTTTTGTAGATCCAGTGCTAAGTGGCAGGTATTTTGCTATAATATGAGATGATTAAATTAAAGTGCTATAACTGATAATTATTATTCCACTTATATACACATATATTCCAACATTCTTCATCTGCTGTATTCCTGTGTCTATATAAACAACCTCGTGTACACTCATGAACCTGCACAAAATTAAAATATTGATCAATAATTTCAAAAACTTAGCTAATGTAGCTAGCACTTTATTCACATTTAAGGTGGTTATACAGTCGGACTGGTTGATAGATACAAACGGCCAGTAACTAGATAGACTATAATTGCTGTCTCCAGTCTAGAAATGAATAGTTGGACCGTTACGTTTATACTTTAATATTTGAATGCAGTCATTGCAGCATTATTCACCTCATTATTGTATATCTGCGTTGTGCAGGAAAGGAAGCAGTGTCCTTCGATCTGCAGTAGGTCAAATTCTCCTTCAGAGAGGTTGGTATGCACATGATGTATGGATGAATTATTATCAGGAACCCTGCACTCCGTGAACCCATCTGATGTCTGGATGACTGCAGTGGTGACGCTAGTAAAAACTGCTAGCAATAAAAGCCTGACGAATAGAGCCATCATCATTTTTTTTTTCTAATCACAGACTGAATGGCATCCCGCTTTTGAGGGCATGCGCATAACGTTGCCAATCCTTCTCAAACTCCACCCCTTTCCGGCCGTGACGTCCATTGCCCATGCCATATATTATGCATAATAAATGTTGGAACACTCATCGGCCACGCCTATCACCTGACTTCCGTGCCTTAATTGATTAACTGCGCATGCTCGAACCCAACTCATGTAAAGGTCGTCAAGTCCGCGGTTGGTAGTGGAGTCCCACAGGAGCGATTTTATTACGTCCAGAGTCCCAATTCGCAAAAAAGAATTCGGCCTCGCGATGAGGTAATTATGATGAAATTACGATGAAATGATGATGAAACCTATGATGAAACCTATGATGTAATTGCTGTGAAACTGTTTCAAAATGTTTAGCGCGCATGAAAGGTTGTTGGGACCCATAATTCGAACCTAGCGTAGAAGAGATCGTGGACTATCCGATGATATCATTATGGCGTTTCTCTCAGTTCGCTTTCTCTAGCGAGCTCGCTTTCAGGGCAGGGGGATTTCCCTATTCAGTCGAGCACATGGCAGGTGCGGCTCAAGCCGCGCGCCCCAATATTGTACGCGTATACGGAGCATGCGTAGTTTGTCGATGTGTCCTAGTTCGAATTTATGGCGGCGTATTCGTGAGGGACTCTGGACGTAGTCTCTAGGTTGTTCATTATCTCCCCAGTAGCAATTTACTTTTCTGTGGTTATGAGGTAATTATAGTGTAATTATGATGAAACCTATGGTGTAATCTCTTAGGTAATCTATGAGGTAATTATGAGAAAATTCAGGGCCTCGCTGGAGCCTTTCTGAGACTTGAAAATCAGTAAATATGTAGAGTATCTTACGCGTGTATCCAGCGAATAGATTACAAGCTGAGCGCTACTTTCTCTGAGAAATACTGTTGGTTGAACTTCACGTGTTTTCTTGGCTTACGTAATGCCATGGCTAAATAAAGCTAGCCTTACGCTATATATAGCACGCATCACTGCCACAAGGGGCTGGCCCGCGCGCGACTGCAGCAGCGTGACCAACCTGAAGGAATACTGTGTTGTCGAGTTCGTCTCTGTGATTGAAGCATCGAAACTTGTCGCTATCAAGGTTGAGAGTCGATCTTAGACGCCATCTCCATGATTTCTGGGGCCAGCATCGATCGATGTGTACGCATTCTATTGACGACCTTTTACCACATGCACCATTACACTGTGCAGCTACTGGGGAGATGGTCAAGGGTTCATTACAATAATAATGAAATTACTCATAACAACTTTGATAGTAATTTTTAGCAATGTCATGAATTATAGTATGACATTTTTTTTTTTTATAATACATTTATGCATACATACAGATGACAAATTGCGAAAATGAAGAATGCATGCATAGGGTACATAAATAGTGTCTTAAATATACACTAATATAAATATGTACCTGAAAAGACTAAAGAGTCAATAGTTATGAGTGATATGATCAACATGGGACCAGTAATTACGTTTGAAGGATAACAGAGAGGGGGATGATGTGATTTCATATGGTAATGAGTTCCACTGTGAAATAGTACGAGGGAAGAATGAATGGTAGAGAACATCAGTGCCAGCATACTGTTGAGCCAGATGCCTGGCTTCCTGTGAACGTGTGGAGTATGCATTTGAGTACTTGGAGACCGGAGCATTTGGAAATCTACAGCATCCCCACACAATTTTAAATAAATGGCTCAGGCTCAAGTACTGCCTGCGTTCATCCAAGTTGGGTAGTTGGTATTGGCTCAGTATAGATGGCTGTAGTTTGCCCCCCAGTCCTTGGAGCACATTCTAAGAGCAAATTTTTGGACTGCTTCTAATTTATTGATGTCCTTAGAATGATGTGGACTCCAAACAGGAGCAGCATACTCCAAGCGGGGGCGTATCAGAGCGATGTACAGTTTATGGAGAGCCTCTGATCATGAGCTGGACCAAAGATAGAAATGACGGTACAACATCCCGACGAGCCTACGAGCCTTGGTTGATATAGAACTGATGTGGGTAGACCATGATAGGGTGCTTGTTATGATGACACCAAGGTACTTATATTCGGTAACTTGCTCTAGTGGGTTGTTATGAAGTATGAGTGTTGGGTTTTGGACACCTCTGTTTCTAAGTTTTGATATGATCATAAACTTGCATTTAGTTGAGTTCAAGGGTCCTGTAGAAGTTAGTGTAAAATAGAGTTTTATACCTAGAGTAACTCATGGGACGATTTTACACCAGCAAAACCTAGAGTAACTCATGGGACGATTTTACACCAATACAACCTAGAGTAACTCATGGGACGATTTTACACCAGCAAAATTGGTGTAAAATCCTGAGTATTTATTGTATGCCAAGCATATTATTAAGGGAGGATTTTACACCAAATCAAAATTAAGGGGCTTACTCATGTAAAATTCTCCCATATAACTTACCTCTGCTATATATAAGGGACAATTTTACACCAGTTGCCACCACAGGTACTGAAGTGGTGTAAAATCATGCCATATAATACTGATGGCTAACAGTAACTGGAGCAAAGATTTACATGTGACCTTTGACCTCACTTAAAATTCTCCCATAATCATAAGAATATACATCCATACTCTGCTAAAACTTTAAGTGTGAACTTTGACCTGGTGTAAAATGCTCCCTTGTATATAGCCACTGAATCCAGACTCAGGTGGGTTTTTAAGTGTGTTCTGAATGCTCGCTTGCTGTGGGTGTGGCTGTAGTGCATGCACTTGGTGGGTGGGGCTATCCTGCATCCGCAACACTATTTTGGGCTTGTGCTAATAGAATGGTAGGCCGGGGGCTCACTGTGTGCATGAGTTAGAGTTGTAAAGCATGTTAGGGTAATTTCTGCAGTACAACCTTGTGTTTAGAGTGATAAGGGTAGAAATGATGATATGATCACCATTGACTTAGCTACAGTCATAATACCGGGTATTAATTTTACTGTTTTAGAGTTTATAGTAATCATGACTCTGTAACTATAAATACTGGTACGTTCTCTCACTTGGATGCTATTGTAGCTAATTTATACTAATCTTTCTAAGTCTTCATCATCAAAAGATGCCTCTTCAGTTTGTCTGTAGCTAGATACCATATTATACGTACAGTGCTTCAAGGCAAGAGAGCAAATTTTTTGAACTTCTATTTTTTGAGGTTAAATGAGCTTCACTGTGCTTAATAACATCTACAGATATCATAAAAATCACTTTTATCGTCTTTTTGCACAACTCATTACCCCCATATATAGCTAATAGAGAAGCCGCAGAAGTTCAGGCAGTTTTTTGAGCCATTTTTCACAAATCTTGGACAAAAGTGGCAATATATCAAGAGTACTTTGGAATTAAACCTTCAAATTTGGAAATCTGAAACTCTAATACAAGTACATTGAGAGGCTCAAGTGGGTTTTCTTAATTCAAATTACTTTTCAAATAAAATGCCAAAAGTGTTTGACACTCTGAAATGATTTTAATGATATCCGACAAATCATACTTCCCTTAGCCTTCAAATTTGTGTCCAAGTAACTTCATATGGTGCCACATCAGAGGAAAAAGTGCAGTTTCTTAACTCAAAATAATAAACTTTTTCTATGCCAAAAGTATTTCTCAAAGTGGAACCGCTTGTGAAGCCATTGAAGCGAAACTAATCAAAATTACATCCCATGAATCCAGTTGTAAATTTCAATATGGTTGTAGAAAGCGTAAACCAGATTTCATCTGATAATATTAAACAGAACCATCTTTACAACCATTTTAAGCTCAAAATCAAAAGATTTGCTCTTTTGCCTTGAAGCACTGTACATGGGGGTAATTGTCAGGCCCGTAGCCAGACTTTTTAAAAGGGGGGTGCACGTGTATGGGTTTAGTGACTACTACAATAATTATGCATGGATTGGTCACAACTGCTTATTGATTGAGGTGTGATGTTAATTAGCTGCACTAAGTGTGGTTTTATCAAGCTGATAGAGAGGATAGCATGCAGCCTCAGTCTATGATTGCTCATGCAATTAAGAACTGTGAAATGACATGCAATTATTAGGCTGAAAAAAGGGGGGTGCACGTGCACCCCCCTGCACCCCCCTGCCTACAGGCCTGATTGTATTATACCCCTAGGCTAGCTATTTGCCTACAAAGTTGGATTTGCTAGCTATCTACCTTTAAGTTATTTTAATATGGGTTTTTGTGGTAAAACACGATTTTTGGTGTATCAATTTTGCAAATTTGCTTATTTGGCACATCAAATTAGCTACTTAGCTATTTTTTTGTCATTAGCTAATACCCAAGGCTAGGACATCAATTTTAAATAAAACACCTCATTTGGTACGTGTCTCATAATAGGGACAGGTGTCCCATAATACTCAGTGATTTTTTTTTTTTTTTTTTTTTTTTTTTTTTTTCTCTATAATACTTTATGCAGGATTGCAATGGATACACAATAGTGCATACACTAATCTTCGTGTGCACCCAGAAATAAAGTAAGAATATTAACTTAACTACAAAGTTTATACATTGTTAAACTTTAATTGTTTCATGAAAGATGTGTAGGAGGTACATGTGACACAGTTGTTGTTTAGGGAATTCCATGCCGACATCGTATGAGGAAAGTATGAAAACTTGTATGCGTTTGTACGAGCAAATGGAGGGTCAAGCTGTAGTGGATGGGACACTCTCAAGTTGGAGAGATTTTGACGAAAATCAGGAATGTCAGGGAAGTAGCAAAGGCGATGGATAATCTTAAACATGAGGCCAAGCTTGAGATCTAATCTGCGTTGCTCCAGTGATTGAAGCTCAAACAGATTAAGTAACTCCTGATAGCCCAAATCCCATTGGTATGCAGCAAGCCTACACCCAAACTTTTGGACATCCTCCAGTGCTTTCTTGTCTTTCACAAGATGGGGGTCCCACACCTGGCAGGCATATTCAAGGTGAGGACGGACCAGCGAAGTGTACAACTGCTTGAGAGTATCCTGGTTTGCAGAAGAGTAAAACCGTCGATAGATTAACCCAAGGATCTTCTTGGCACGGGAGCATACCGAGTCAATGTGAGTAGACCAAGTTAGATTATTGGTTATCAGGAGCCCTAGATATTTATAACAATCAACACTTTGCATTGGGCATCCAAAGAGCCTCAGAGGGTATTCAGGAGAAGGTGGAGACCGTTTCCTTGAAATTATCATATACTTACATTTAGCAGCATTAAAATTTAAGAAGTTAGTTATCGACCATTCTTCAATCAGTGAGATTGCACGCTGGAGTGTTGCATAGTCTTCCAAGACAGAGATCAAATGGTAGAGTAAAATATCATCAGCAAATAAGTTGACCTTTGAGAGGAAATTTTGGACGACACCAGGCAAGTCATCAATGTAGATAAGGAACAACAAGGGTCCAAGTACAGAGCCCTGTGGGACTCCCGAGAGAACAGAAGCAACAGAGGATTCAGACCCATTCACAGCAACCACTTGAGTTCTGTTGGCAAGGTAGTTGTTGATCCATCGGCTGATGGTCTCATGAAGATCAAGTGAGCGAATTTTATCCATTAGTGGTAGGTGAGGCACGGAGTCAAACGCCTTACGAAAATCAAAGAAGACGGCACAAATATCCAGGCCTTCCTCCAACGCTTGAAGCCACTGGTCAGTCAGGTGCAAGAGCGCTGTCACAGTGGACCTTCCTTCAAGGAATCCCCACTGGAGAGCCGAGAGAGGATGGCTGTGGTTGAGATGATCCATGAGTAGCATGTAGATGTGACGCTCAAGAATTTTACTAACTATGGGAAGAAGAGAAACAGGACGATAATTGCATGGACTAGAAAGCTCTTGACATTTTGGTATTGGAACTATCAGTGATTTTTTCCAGGATAGTGGAATGGTGCCTGTTGAGATCGATAGGTTAAACAGCTTAGTGAGAGAAGGAGCAATATTAGGAGCAGTGCACTTCAACATCCTAGCTGATAATCCGTCCGGACCACTGGCTTTTGTAGTGTCGAGGGCTGCCAAAAAGTCATACACCTCCGGTTCTGAGCAAAGGAATTCTTCAGGACAAGTTGAAGTCAAACCTGCTGGAGTAGACTGATACTGGACGGGAGGGTGAGATCTGTTGAAACAGGAGCTGAAATATGAATTCAGAAGGTTTGCTTTATCCACTTCAGAATTTGCCACTCTACCATCCAAAGAGAGGGTTGGAATTGACTGCTTACTCTTGTTCAAGAATTTAATTGCCTTCCAGAATTTCTTTGGATCCTTAGGGTTGAGTGCCTGAAAGTATCTTCGTTTGGCAAGTCGAAGCTGAGCAACAGTACGATTACGAGCAAGCTTGAAATGATGAAAGTTTCCCGTTCTTTTGGCCTTTTTAAAGAGCTGATTCCGTTTCTTCATTGATTTAATAATGCCCCTATTCAACCATGGCAAGTTTCTTCGCGTGGGAATGACTCTGTTAGGAATCGACTGGGCCATTATTGACATAAATTGCTTGTGCCACAATTTCCAAGACAATTCAACGTTTTCAGACAAAATTGAATCCCAGTCAAACTGATTAATTAGATCACAAGCTTTGTCCCAATCTGCATAACCATAGCGCCAAATTAGTCGGCCCTGAGTTTTTTCAGCCTTGACTATCTTCCGAGAGATTTCCATTAGAATTCCCCTATGATCAGAGTTGGACAATGGAGGAATGGTATCACAGGTATTCAAGAGAGAGGACTCAGACACAAACACCAAGTCGATTGTTGATTCGGAGCCGTCGTGATGAACATGTGTTGGTCCTGTTACAGATTGATATAGACAATACAGGGTTGTAAGATTGCACAAACTAGAGTACATGGGGTGACAAGGGTTGTCAAAATTAACATTAAAATCACCTAAAAGTATAAAGTTATTAAGACTACAAACATTAATAAAATCTAGGTATGAAAAAAGGTTATCAAAAATAGAACTAGATGAACTGGGTGGTCGATAAAAAATGCACAAATATACTTTAAAAAGCACAGAGAGTGTAAGAATCTCAAGGTTATGAGGGGAGGGAGGCATAACTGAAACATGAAATGTTGAGGAAACATACATTAATACCCCACCACCATGACGGTTTCTATCGCAACGAAAAAGCTGAAACCCAGGAATAAAGATCTCACTGTTACTGATCTCATCTGAGAGCCAGGTCTCAACAATACAAATAATATGGGGATTATAAACCTTAACTGAAAGTAAAAGATTATCAAATTTCGGTAACAAACTCCTAGCGTTATAATAAAGAATCTTTAAGTTACATTTGTTAACTGGTGTGTGATGCATCGATTTTGTTGCTAGTCAGTTAGTTCCAGTCCCAGGACAATCCTGTTGGCTGGACTGGTTTTGAGCACTAGATTGACTAAGATTACGGGTAGTGGGTGATTGATCTGTAGGGGTTGATGAGCCATGAGAGTTGGCATCAGTTGCAAGCTGAGTAGTGGTAGGGTTCCCGGTATCACTTTCAGATACACTTGGTGACAAAGGTGATCCAGAATCCTCAACATCTCGGGGTTTAGAGCATAATTTTAGTAACCAGGAAGTTTGCGTGCTGAGAGAATCCCATTTGCTCTCCAGGTCATTCAGTACAGACTCCTCAGCATGTATCACAAACCACCAACTAGACTTCCCTGATTGATCATTCCTACTGACCTTACGCCTAATATTCACACCAACTAGACTTCCCTGATTGATCATTCCTACTGACCTTACGCCTAATATTCACAAAAAATGAAAATCATCTGTGCGGGGCGATCGTGAGCCTTCGCAAAAGTTACAAGATTTCTTTGAAAGCACACAGGCACGTATGCGCACATGGGGTTGGTACCCCAATGGCTAGGCCTTTATGTGGTTTTTTTTAAGCTCAGACTACCTATGACATCTAATCCGTGTATTAGAGGCCATAGGTAGTCTGAGCTAAAAACCCACATAAAATACTCCTAATAAACTGTCTAAAAGCAGTCAATAGTTAAGTGTCTCATATCTTAATCTTGTACACTATGATACTCTATGCGTTATAATTATTTCCTTCTCATACTCGTCTTCTTTCAACCAATTCACAATGGCGCTACTCCCAGACATGCTTCACGAACAATTGTGCACGTGGTGAGTACCATTCTATTAGCAAGAGCGCGAAGCAGAGATGTCCTGATGAGAAATTCTACATTGCATGCATTGTAACTCGTGTACACAGTGAGCCCCACCTACCATTCTGCACTACATGCAGCCACACCCACAGCAGACAAGCATTTGGAACGCACTTAAAAGCCTACCTGAGTCTGGATTCAGTGGCTATATACAAGGGAGCATTTTACACCAGGTCAAAGTTCACACTTAAAGTTTTAGCAGAGTATGGATGTACATTCTTATTATTATGGGAGAATTTTAAGTGAGGTCAAAGGTCACATGTAAATCTTTGCTCCAGTTACTGTTAGCCATCAGTATTACATGGCACGATTTTACACCACTTCAGTACCTGTGGTGGCAACTGGTGTAAAATCGTCCCTTATATATAGCAGAGGTAAGTTATATGGGAGAATTTTACATGAGTAAGCCCCTTAATTTTGATTTTGGTGTAAAATCCTCCCTTAATAATGTACTTGGCATACAATAAATACTCAGGATTTTACACCTATTTTGCTAGTGTAAAATCGTCCCATGAGTTACTCTAGGTTGTATTGGTGTAAAATCGTCCCATGAGTTACTCTAGGTTTTGCTGGTGTAAAATCGTCCCATGAGTTACTCTAGGTATAAAACTCTATTTTACACTAAAATATGTAGGACCGAGTTCAAGCAAAGGTTGTTATCTTCTACCCAGTCACTAACATTGTCTATCCCTTGCTGCACCAGTTCCATATCATGAGCGTCATTGATTATCCGAAAAAGCAGCATGTCGTCTGCAAACAGGTTGATGGTATTCCCACTGTAACGGGTTCTCTCAATGGAATCATTAATATATACAAGAAACAGAAGAGGCCCCAGCACAGAACCCTGAGGAACTCCAGATATAACTTGATAAGTTGTAGATTTAGCCCCATTTAAAACTACAAACTGTTTCCTGTTTAAATCAAAAAAGACAGCACAGATCTCTTTTCCTTGATCAATGGCTTCAGACCAGCTGTGCACTACATCCAACAGAGCTGATACTGTTGATTGTGTATTATGTATATGCATGCATGCATGCGCTGTCATAGTATTGCATAGCTCTCTCACATAATAATGTTATATTCAGTATATAAAGAAGGTATTTAACCACGATCGTGAATCGCTAGTTTTTAGTCTCCTAGTTGTAGCTGAAGAATCTAGGTTTGCTAATTCATAATTACTATCAGTGGTGATATGGCTTGGCTTATGATCACTGCCAGATTTAAAGTCCCTGGAATTGTCTTGTTAACAATTCTAGGTAGTTTGTCTCACTGTCAGTCAGAACAACCAAACTTTATAACTAATCCAGCTTATTCTGGAAGTTGTAAGAGCATTGATTATTCAGCCAAATGTTGTCCACCTGGAGAAACCTGCAAAGCTAGTGACGGAGATTGCAGTTGCCAGGCGGATTGCCACGATGAAGATTTTAATGACTGCTGTGAAGATGTCTTTTGCCATCCAAGTAACAATAATTTCATAATATTATATGTTCTGATTTACTTAATAATTAGTATCTTGCAGAGCCAAGAACATGCCAAGATTTTGGATGTTGCAATAACGCATCAGAATCAACCGTTTAATAGCTATAGGGTTGCAGCTGGGTGCGATTCTAAACATATTAAGCTCTATGATGAAAATGGAAATCTGATGCCATCAAGTCAACCATGCAACAGCATTTCTAACTGTCGTAAGTTTAATGCTTGCTTGATTATGCACGATTCATTATAGCTACTATATACAACGAAAAATATTTTTCAGACGGTCATTTTTCTTATATAGTCCGTGTCCGCATTACATGAGGGCTTGGATGCGCCCGGTTGCTATGAACGAGCCGCACTACAAGGCTCAGGATTTGTCAGAACTGTAGAGCCGTGTGCACAAAGAAGAGTGGCCTTAATGCCGCGGGCCATAGCTACAGCTAGAGACGCATTGTCGAACGATCGGCGCGAAAGCGCCGCGCGCTGGCGCTAGCCACCGAGCCTCGAGCGAAGCGAGAGGCAAGGTCTGTTCATACCTGTCAGTAGTCCGGTAGCAACGTTCGAGCAGAGCGAGAACGTTGCCATTGCACACTTAGTTGGAGCTGCTTGCTTTGCCAAGGGGTGTGGCCTCTGTAAGATTTAGATTTAATCATAGATAATTTAGACTACGTGTGCGTAGTCTAAATTATCTATGATTTAATTTGATTTAATTTGATTTCAACTATGATTTAATTTGATTTGAACTATGTCTCTATGTTTTGTGAGCATGTACTGTTAATAGATGATCATGCATGCTAGCCACATTATCCCATGATTGTGACATTAAACATACTTGTTATCAATAATATAATAATTATTTAATCTATACATCTATGCTTATAGCTCAAACCTGTGCTGAGGCGAAATTTGATGCTGGTTTCTGCAGATGGCAGTTCAAACCAATGAGAGAGACATGTCGAGTTTATCGTGGCAATTGCTACTGTGATCCCTACTGCATATGCTTTGGAGACTGCTGTAGTGATGTGCAAGGTACGTACGTATAATTATAGTATAGTAATAGACTATGGACGTTAACTATATCTACTCAATTAGCGATTACAGACCTCCAAGGGCCTGCAGTAGATCGTGAATATCTCGGCTCTGGCTAGGAGTACACTCATGAAACAAATTGCAGTAGATAGCTAATTGAAAAAGCTATCTTCCGAGGCCTTAACCTTGCAAATCGGTCCCGCGGAATCGCCGCTAGCTTCATTTTTGCTTGTATTAAGTTTCTATGGAGAAAGTTTAGGTGGGCGTGGCTTCGTAACGGTTTTGCCTACGATCGCGTTACAAGCGCCGTTGGATAGAGCTCGTGGAGAGCTACCTTCTGATACTCGAACATTGATATCCCACTGGGAGATGTTCCGCGGAAAAATCGGTGAAATTTGGAGGTCTGTAAGGCCACTGTAACTTGATTCATTGTTTCCCGTCACCCGCCCGCATGCTTATTTTGTAGCCGCCTCAAAATTCATTATGAATTGCTATAGCAAGCCAACTGGTCATGCTCCTTGTAAACCACAGGAAGTGGGCATGGTTTAGTGGTTACATAATGATATTCATACATAATGAATAATGAATAATGACCGCCCGCCCGCATGCTCTCCAGGCATAGGAGAGGACGGGAAACAAGTGTTTAAGTTACAGTGGCCTAATCGCTAACTCAATAGAGTAGTGATGCATGATTGTGTAGTATTCCACAATAATTAGGGTGAGCCTGAGCGAGCCCCACACTAATCAGTACTACGAGAAAACCGCTGTACTTATGTATGTATGTATGTATGTATGTATGTAGCGATACATCAAACACGGGTCTTACTCTTTTCGGAAGTACGACCACACCCACCAATTAATCGTTTACTGTATGCATATTCAGCACCTCCAACACATGCAACATTTATTATAGAGTAAAACGTACGGCCTAATGGCCTTTGGCCTTGTGGCTTTATGGCTAAATGATCTTATAAGCTAAGCAAGCAATTTATCCCTGTTTGAGGTGGGATGGACTACTCCATATCTCTTTCTGATCAGTGAAAATATATAATCTATGGTGAAAAGAACAGGTACACATGCATTCATTTGATCATGCTGGTGCAATTGGATTCTTCTGAGATAATTAGTCCCCATAATAACAGTGTCCTGTCCAGGTACACTGCAGTCGAGTCCAACTTAACGTCAGTAACATGTTTGTGTCATTCTAAATACATGACAGTATCATTAATGGGCAGCTGTGATTAAACACTCATACCTGAACTCCTGAATCGTGCCATGGTACTATTAATTTAATATTGTGGTAGTAACATCCAAATTATGTTGTATACACTCTGGCACGGTCATATTCCCACTAATAATTTTATTGTGGTCCGTGACTGTCCACTGCGCCAGATATGGTCCTCCGCGACAAACCCTACTAACCAAAACTCAGCCCCCCTCTCGTAAATGGCAGGGGGAGTAGCTACCATGCACGGTTGCAGGAGCGCAATTATGCGCTCCTGACGGTTGCCATAGATGGTGTGATAGTACTCAAAGTGACACAAAATTGATAATGAGACTGTGTAGGTAAATTAATGGAGTTACCCTGTCATGTAGACACAAATAATATGTTGCTGAAGTTGGACTCAACTGTTGTGCACCTGGACAGGATACCATTATTATGGGGACCATTTATCTCGGAAGAATCTCGGAAATTGCACTAGCACGATCAAATATTATTATTAAGTGCGTGTGTAGCTTTATTTCTTTTCTCTGATCGGATAATTTAACACTAATTTTATTCAGTGTCAGATCACTCCCAGCAAGAGACCTGCATGGGGACAGGCTAGAGTAGCTAGTCCATCCCACCTCAAACGGAGACAAATTAATTATAGAGTATTTGCACTTTCATGGGACAAAATCAGTACAATCATGGAAATATGCCAGTTTGCCATTCACAAAGTGGCATGCTTGACTCGTGTACTGATGATACTTGTAATAGACTGGATTATGAGAATAATATTATTATATATTATGATATCGATGAACTTGTACCGTGCTTGTGTGTGCACCAGAATCTGACTAGTATGAATCACTTGTTTTTTTCTGTGATATACCAATATGCAGAAAGTATAATAAAGGCTACATATTTTGCATTGAGTGAGAAATGTGTGCTGATGCAAGCAAGGCTTGAGCAAGCACTGAAGGTATTAAATCTACTAAACTCCATACATTGTTATTAATCAATGTTCGATTATGTAGCATAATGAAGATAACAGTGAAACTCAAGATGTTGATTACAATGAAGTATACATTCAGTATATATATGCAGTGTATGCTCGTTTACAAGAGATGTGAACAGAAGTACGTAACTACTAATTGAACTCATTGGCACTAATATAATTTAGTTTAATGCTAGTGTAGCAATAATGGTAGTGTAGTCATTGTTGTGATAGATTTATTAATATCAGTTCTGTATGGATTATTATCAAGTTCTTTAACTTTGATGCTCTACAAAACTGATCTCAATGCTTGGATTAATTACTCTGCTCACAGATACTCTCCATTTCAATTTTGTCTCTGCTTTCAACCGAAGTATTAGCTGGGGATGTAGTAGCTAGCATTGAATTTCCTTTCATTGGTGATTCAACATAACGACTCTCTGACTGCCCTTTCTGGTCTTCGGTAATCAGTTGAAGTGATAAGCTGACTGAGAGATTTCCACGATTTCTTAATTCCATTCCTCGCGATTGGTCTACCGTACGAAACTCGTCCAAACTTATTGAAGATTGTCTGGATCTGGAATCGGCTAATTTTCTAGCAGAAAACCTTTTATCGGGAATGGAGCCATCCTTGTGAATACAAGCACTCTTTCGATCAGAGTCTTCATCCTTGGTTGCAATAGGGGTCTGGCTTTCTTGGTAGTATGACTTACTCTCGTCAATGCAGAGGGCAATGTACGTATCATTCTTTTCAGCAAGTAGCATGGTATCAAATTTGGCTCGTAACTCCTTGAAGGTTGGTCTCTCTTTAGGCTGCTCATTCCAACATATCAGCATGATGTCATACCTATACCCAGAAATAACGATATGAATTGCAATTACTTATGCAGCAATGACACTAAAATTATATGATAATATTGATTGAGCCACAGTAGCAGCCAATGCTTACACTTCCGATGAACAGTTATCTGGTTTTTCCATTCTGTAGCCTTGTTTCAGCATTGAGAGAAGTTGGTCATTCTGAATACTTGGATGAGGATGCCCACCTGTATATTATTATAGTTATCAGATTCAATTGCAAGTATTTATGGCGTGCATGAATGTTACTGTATTCACCAAGAGTGCCAATTTCCCAGAGGACAACGCCAAACGACCAGACATCTGAAGCTGATGTGAACTCTCTAGCAATGATGGACTCAATGGCCATCCACTTCAGTGGAACACGGCCTGTCCGCTTCTGAACATAAATCTCATCTATTTCACGAGAGAGCCCAAAATCAGTGATTTTCAACACTTTCCCCTCATCGACCAGGATATTCCCACAAGCTAAGTCTCTGTGAACTATTCCAAGGCTGGAGAGATACTCCTGTATACAATACAGGTTAAGAAACTGCTGTAATGTTGTATAATGTAATTCTATATGTATACGTAGTCATAAGATCCACGAACCATTCCAGAGGTGATTTGGTAAGCAAAAGAGATAAGGTCCACAGAAGTTATACCCCCCAGCTCAACGTAAGCGTCATCATTTTCATCATCTTCCGTATTGCTTCCAGTACACTATAGTGAATAAATTATTATGATATGCAGAATCAGATTCTATTGGCAAAGTAGACCATTCTTCTATTTGTTCTGAGATACTTCAGAAGATCACCATATTTGACAAATTCTGAAATGAGCATTAGTGGTTCCTTGATTGTGACACATCCAAGAAGACGAACGACGTGAGCATTCTGACCCTCAGCTACCTTCTTCATCATCTCAATCTCTGAGAGAAAATCTTGCCTCTCATTTCCCCCTGATGATGCTGTATTTAAAGAGTATGACATACTCCAATATAAGTTCATGGCCACATAATAATATTAGAATTCAATATGATAATTATGCCTATTCTAATACATCTGTATATTAATTATAATGCTCTATAATAATATAGCTAGGTTAGCTGCACATTAATTTATTATCTCACGTTTGAGTAGTTTGATTGCTACAGAAGTGAAGATAGATTTGTGCATAGATGCCCGTCGCCGTGGACTGACGATTGGACACTTGATGATTCCCATGTAGACCTCACCAAATACACCTTCTCCTAGCAACTCCTTAACGATAATCTCTTTTGAAGGAATTTCCCACTTGTCCGGTTTACGTGTCGGGAGAGTAATAATTGATCGTCCCAACTGGAATCGGCCTACTCTACCACTAAAAATTGGATCATGAGGCCCCTGCAGTTAGAATTGTTGCATACAATCTAACACGTAATCTAACATTGGAGAGAATCCAAGAAATTTTATTGCATTTTGTTGATCATGTTCATAGGCTAATCAATAATAATTTTATACCTGTATGGTTCGGTATAGTTTTCTTCTCCGTAGAATCATCCTAATGATACACACTGATGCACCGAGACAGATCAATGCTACAAGACTGATTAGTGAGACTCCAATGATGATGCCAACTGAATTTATGACATGAGATGTAATTATAATGGAGATTATTGCATGCAATAATGATAAATTGAACTCATGTATATACTCACCAATGTAAGAATGGTCTACTTCCTGATGGCACATAGCTATTTAATATTGTGTAATATTTTGTTTAAAAATTCATGGTTCATTATCAGTCTTATATAAGTCATACTGAAGCTCGCTCCAATTTCCAGTTGTATTCAGAGTGCGGGCACGGATCTATTGATATGGAGAGCAAGATCATGCATGCATCTACGTATTAATAGCATAATAATTATTAATGAGCCACTTATACTTGAACATAGAGAGGTTCATTGCGGTCAGTAGAAGTTTTAGGATGATAAACGATGGCAGTCTGATTTATTCCTTTCTATATAGTGACAAAATACTACATTGACATCTGATTCAATGGGCCAGGATCAATAATAGTTATTAACGCACATTGAAGTTAAATATCGAGCATTGTCGATGATTTCCATTATTAAGAGGCGACATTTCTAGATCAGACTCTAGGGATACACCAGTGCATATATCATATGAATCTATCTCGACGGTGATAGCAGAAGAAGGTGAAGACCACTCCAAATGTAGAGTAACGTAAGATCCATTGGTGGTGCATGATGCTACGATTAAATCTTCTACTAGGCCAGGAGTTGGGTAGAGGGTACATATGTAGGTGTGGTTTGGGGGCATAAATTGGTGAGGAATACTACTGCTGTTCCATATAACTTGAGTCTGCAATCGGGAGGAGCAATAGAATAGCTGCAGAGTATTATGAATAAATTGATAGTAACTGACCTCAAGATGATAAAGCCATGAGTTGTCAAATAGTAGAGCATTAAGAAAAGTCATATTCACATTACGAGTAGTGAAATCTAGATTCTTTGTGAAGGTTGTTGAATTCTCTTGAAATAACTAAACCATACAATGCATGCATACAATTAAGCATTATAAAATAGTGTTGAACCAAGGTCATCAGAGATTATACATACCTCGTGGAAATTAACTGTAACATTATCCACTGGAATTGTGCTATTTTCAACGATGTTTATATTTAAATTGACTACAAAATTGCTAATGACATGATCCCTGCTAATGTATGGTGGTAGAACCCAGGTAAGGTTGAAACTTATTTGTTTGTTAACATCTTCTGGGTCAGCGTGCCACCGGTACCTGGTCCACTGCTGACATTTAAAACAGATGCTTTTTGCATCAACTGTATAAGGTTACATTTTAGTACCATCATAGTTATGCATGATGAACATTCCTTACATTCAGTGTTTATGACATAAGTTTCTTGTAAGGGATGGCTGGCACCATAACGTCCAATTGAGTGTATCTGTATTATTACAATGTAATGGCATGCACATGTATCTTCAAACCAGTATAATTATTGCAGCAAGAGCAAAATAAAATCAATTAATGCTACTAGTTGCTGCTAGTACCACACTATAGTAGAAAAAATGAATCCTGAGTGAATAATACACCTGAATATCATAGGAGCATGACATCACGGGTAATGCTTCCATTGACTCTGCTTCAATCACAAGGGAGGTTCTATCCTACAAATCAACCATACACAATATTAATTGCAACTTATAAAGGATAAATTATTATGATTAGAAACTGTTCTGATACAATGAATGGTAATATTCACATACACATACAGGTACTCTCCTGATCAAAGGCCTGCAACCACACTTAAGTGTATCAAAACCAGCAGCAGTCGTAAGAGTGACCTGAAAGCAGTCTTTATGACATGTATCATCTGCATAATATGATTGCAAAGCATTATGCACTATGCTGTTACTGCTACATAATGTTATATATACGTACTCTGCAGCTGTGGATTGTCCCATGA
The DNA here is from genome assembly GCA_963930775.1 of Cliona cf. orientalis. NCBI lineage: Eukaryota > Metazoa > Porifera > Demospongiae > Clionaida > Clionaidae > Cliona > Cliona cf. orientalis. Next base: position 8,703,723 of record OZ005699.1, on the reverse strand, counting down.
AATATTAAGTATCACATGACCAAAGAAGCCCACACGTTTATCGATATCCTCTGAGATTTGAAGGCCAGTCGATGGAACAGGAGTCAGTTGCTCATCTGTCAGTGCATATTGTAGTTAGCTATGTATTAACTTAATTTAATAGCAAAATTGAGATGATCCACAACTGTAGTATTGAATCCATTATGGTAGCCAAGTACATCATTTCCAATAATTATATTTAATTTACCTTTATTAATTATCATAGATATGGCCATGGAGAAGTTTGAGATCCCCGCTCTATTGCTGACTGCAAACGATACCATAAGTTCTTGACAGGCATATTCAATGAGATCCAAATGCTCGAATGGATTAGCCTGAGCCATTAAGAAAAAGGTAGTTGACAAAGCTGGTAACTAATTGTATTATGCCACAGTTATAATACCCTGGTATTGGGACCAATTATTTGTTGCCATGAATGTTACTTGGAATGAATTAGGTAATATTTATAGCACACTAGCTACCTGGCATTAAGTGATTTAATGTGTGCACTTGGATGATCATGTGCTATAACGCTTGCAATGAGGTGGTGTAATGCACAAGCTGAAGGCGAGTGCATCATTACTCCACCGAGAGCGCTATTACATCATCCAAGTGCACGGAGCCACCACATTAAATCACGCAAGGTCACGTGGCTAAGTGTGTTCTAGCTAGCTAGTAGCTAGCTAAAGGTTTTAGCTATTTCTAGCCAAAGTGACTTTCAACCAAGCTGAGCATAATGTGTTGAAACTTATACAACTAGAGCTCTGTAGAGCACATACCCCGCGCGCTCTGAAGCCACTATAGCGTATAATAATATTGCAACACTCTGAGGCATACATGTAGCTGTTTCATGACGTGACGACCCTTTCCAACACAGTGCTTGAGCATGCGCAATCGCATCCGCATACTAAAATAGTGGGTGTTGTCAATAAACCACAGGCATGCTGAACAGAAAATGCACGATTTGTAGCACTAGTAAGCCTTTTTGAGAAATTCGAAGCGCGTACAAACCAGTTTTTCACCGATATCTACCGATTGATTGTGCTTATAGCACGCAGAGACGCCTAGAACTCCAGATCTGGCGATTTTCGTGCCGACAACAACGACAACAACAGACGGACAAACCGATTGCTTTACCCCTTGCGCATGCGCGCGGGGTAATTATTGGTTCACACGCTTCTACACTCAAGCGCTTTTGGTTGGTGACTTGTTCTGACTAGCCTGCATGTGCAATATCAATTTAATGCACACTTAAGTTGGTGACTTATTCTGACTAGCCTGCATGTGCAATATCTATTTAATGCACACTTAAGTGTGCAATAAACAATTTACATGTAATGCACACTTTTCAACGCATCTGTTTGGTTGAAAGTCACGTGACCAGAAATACTACATCTTATAGTCACTGCCTTAATCTTTGTTAATGATCTGAACTGTACATGTTACACGATGTACAAAATATTCTTATAATGGTTCATACCATATGATATAGCCATAGCTAGCTACAAAAGTTAAACTCTCCCTATCATTACTTACTAGCTACATAACAATGATTGAATGCACTTACTGTCCATTTGTAAGATACATTTCCTGAATTAATTTCGACAAATTTGAACAGGAATGCCACCGGTAGTGTGTCCACGGAGGTACTAATTGGTTCACATTCTTGTGCTTGCGGTGCAGCACCTGACAAATCGATAATAAATTTCAATTGGTCCGTTGTGTTGTGGTCTAGAATCAGCAGCGGCGGACCAATCGGATCACAGGGAGGAGCTAGTCACGAGGCAATAGCTTGTTGAAAGAAGAGGCTGAGACTTAGGCCGCGAGACTTATAATATAGGGATCGACTAAGTTCACCCTGTTTGAAACGGTTACGTCATTGGTCCCACCCATTTCATGCGGCGCAGCGCATCGTTGGCCGCCGCTAGTACTTGCACTCTGAACCACCCATAACACCAAAATTAATTTTGCCATGAACAAAGAAGTCAGAGCTAGAGCTAGGGAAGGCTGTGTCTGTCTGTTTGTGTCATGCATGGCCTGAAGAAGCGGTAGTAGTACAGCAGGGATGCTCACGCCTGGAGGAGCTTGGATTGTTCCCATGTAGCAGACCTACTAGTACTGCAAATTAAGGTACGTGCACTCATCTTTGGGCTATTCCAGATAATGAGGATACACCCCTATGGAGGAAGATTGATTAGTATTGTAGGATCAAGATTTAAGGTGATTTAATGAAGTAATGAGGGCATTTTATGGATTTTAATGAGGTATTGTAGGCACCATTGTAGATAGTAATGAAGTATTGAGGGGGCATGGCAGTGAATAATATTATTAGTATAATTTGATGGAGTAGCTGGTCAGGGTATGGAGGAATTACTATTACATATACACTATTACATCGGTCGCTCGGTCCAAGTTTTACCTCACAGTATCCGAGCAACAACAAATTAAATTAACTACCAGTCAAACCAATCAGTATCATAAACTTAGTGTTTCTATATAGCTTCAAAGTTCCATAGTTTCGTATAGTGAAGACGTGTACGGTGTACACAAGGGAGAGCTGGATGTTGATATGCAATTGCGGATTTGTGGACTACAAAGCTAATTACATGTAAGTTATAATTTAGTAACTTTCCCCATTGATTTATGATCAACTGACTAAGAGAGCAAGCTGCTACTGTAGAATCTGCACCTCTACAAGTACCTTCACTATTAATTTTAATAAAGATGACTCAGCTCTTGACGAGGCTAATGAGTGCACGTACTTTGCAGTAGGTCTGCTACATGGGAACAATCCAAGCTCCTCCAGGCGTGAACATCCCTGCTGTACTACTACCTCTTCTTCAGGCCATGGCACAAACAGACAGACACAACCTTCCCTAGCTCTAGCTCTGACTTCTTTGTTCATGGCAAAATTAATTTTGGTGTTATGGGTGGTTCAGAGTGCAAGTACTAGCGGCGGCCAACGATGCGCTGCGCCGCGTGAAATGGGTGGGGCCAATGACGTAACCGTTTCAAACAGGGTGAACTTAGTCGATCCCCTATAATATACGCCTAGGCGCCTATCAACTGGATGACGTACTTCCGTGCCCTGCCCTTAATGCATTGCGCATGCTCGAACCCAATTCCGGTAAAGGTCGTCAAGTCTGCGGTTGGTAGTGGAGTCCCACAAGAGTGATTTTACTATGCAATACATGTAGTTGGCTACTCATGCATTCTAATCACTCATTAATCCAACAAAAACATTATACCCCCTTCAGCGCTGCCAATAATAGCTCTCAAGCGTTGCATTATACCGGTACTTCACTGCATAATAATATCATGATAATTAGCTACCCCTTAAAGTAGTCTTTTATTATAAAACCAAGAATAGTGATGCATTCCTTCGAGCTATTTAAAACTCAGAGATTAATAATAATGAGCTATATAATTTCCACTATGAAGTTGTTCATAACAACTTTGATAGTAATTTTAACAATAATTATCATGAAAATAGTATGACATTGTGTATTATGTACAATGTCATGCATGCATGCACCTTCATAGTACATTATATTGCATAGCTCTCTCCCATAGTAATGTAGTATATTCAGTATATTACAAAGTGGGTATTTAACCATGATCGTGAACCGCTGGTTTTCAGTACGTCTCCTAGTTGTAACTGAAGAATCTAGGATTACTCTGAATTCAAAATTATTATCAGTGGTGATATATATGGCTTGGCTTATGATCACTGCCAGATTTAAAGTCCCTGGAATTGTCTTGTTAACAATTCTAGTTAGTTTGTCTCAGTCACAATATGCTGACCCAGTTTATTCTGGAAGTTGTGCCAGTATTGATTACTCAGAGAAATGTTGTCCACCTGGAGAATCCTGCAAAGCTATGGACGGAAATTGCTATTGTAATGCGGATTGCCACGATGATAATGACTGCTGTGACGATATCTTTTGCCAACCAAGTAGCAATAATTTTTATCGTATGTTCTGATTTATTTAAGTAGTATCTTGCAGAGCCAAGAACATGCCAAGATATTGGATGTTGCAATAGTGCATCTGAATCAACAAGCTATACATGGGTTCCAGCTGGGTGCGATTCTGAATATATTGAGCTCTATGATGAAAATGGAAATCTGATACAGTCAAGTCCACCATGCAACAGCATTTCTAACTGTCGTAAGTTTAATGCTTGCTTGATTATGCATGATTCATTATCAATGATTGTACATCCACGCTTATAGCTCAAACCTGTGCTGAGGCAAACTTTGATGTTGGTCTCTGCAAGTGGAAGGTCAAACCGATGAGAAAGACATGTCAAGTCTATCGTGGCAATTGCTACTGTGATCCTTACTGCATATGCTTTGGAGACTGCTGTAGTGATGTGCAAGGTAGTAATAAATCCATTTTTAACTATCACTAATAGTTTAGTACATCAGCAAATTAAAAACAAGTGGATCACTATACTTATCTCATGATGCAGTGTTCCATAATGCCAAGCGGCAGTAGCTACTTGTCAGAGAAAGTAGCTAGCACTCAGCTTGCAATGTAGTCGCTGGATACATGCGTCAGATACTCTAAATATATTATATTAAAAAATTATATGATTTCAAGTCTCAGAAAGGGTCCATGGAAGCCCTGAATTTTCTGGCAATTTTCTCATAGATTACGTCATCATTGCCTAATAACCGCAGAAAAATATATTGCTACTGGGGATGTAATGAAAAACTTACATCCCTCGTCCCTCATGAAAAAATTAATATTATACCACGCTATTATACGCCGCCATAATTCGAACTAGGACATATGGACAAACTGCGTATACTCCGTATAATATGACATTGTGTATTATTATGGTGCGACCCGGACGTGACCTTCATCCGCCATGTACGTGCTAGGACCCCCTCCCCCCCGAGAGTGCGAGCTCGCCAAAGAAAGCGAACTGAGAGAATCGCCATGCATAATTACATCATCGATGATCCATGATCTCTTCAACGCTAGGTTAATTCGAATTCTGGGTCCCAACACCCTTTCAATGACACTGATGCGAGCTAAACATTTTGAAACAGTCTTTTATCATAGGTTTCATCATCATTTCATCATAATTATCTCATCGGTTGGCCGAATTGATGTTTATTGATTGGGACTCGGGATGTAATATAAGGCCACTCCAAATTAATTCATTGTTTCTCATCCCCCCTGAGCCAAAAAACTGATGCGGGCGGACGGCTGGAAATGGTCGTTAAATCACAAGTTGGATGGGAAATGGTCGTCAAAACCATAAGTTCAGCAGATCAAAAAAAATCGAGGGCGGAAAGAGAAACAACTAATTGATTCGGAGTGGCCTAATATTTATTATGATATCGATGAAGAGGTTGTGTGTGCAAGTATAATAATCTGAATAAATAAATGTGAACCACTTTTTTTTCCTGTGAATCAGATATAATTATGCTAGACCTTGAATAATTTATTATGCAGAAAGTGAAATAATACATACATAATATTTTGCATTGAGTGAGCTAGATGAGGTATGTATGCCGGTGATGGATACTGTAACAAGGATTACGCAGGCACCGAAGGTATTATTAAATATACTAAACTCCTAACATGTTCATTATCAGGGGGCGGATGCAGGGTATTGTGAAGGAAAGTTTTTGTTATGAATCCCGTTATGTACCCGAAACCCGCGCGCTCCGCGCGCCATAGGCGCACGGCCCAGCCCCCGTAGGGGGCTGGGCTAAATCACACAGTGTTATAATATGAACGCTAAGGCTAGGTAGGGTTTGGTTTAGGGTAGTGTTTGACACACAAGGGTTAGTACTACTATTGTCTATAAAGTCGTGACAAAAGAGCAACTGGCAGCGGCGTTCACGGTGGTGTAGTGGCTAAGGGTCTGGTGTATGGATCCGTGGACCCCAGTTCGATCGTCGCTCCATTTATTGATTTTCTTTTTTTTTCCCTTATACTCTGGAAATTTTCTAAGTTGGAAGCGGGTTTCGGGTACATAACGGGATTCTTTTGTTATTGTGCGCGCGAAGCGCGCGTATCGTTTTCGTCGACCACGCCCACTTTTGGGTTGGACACGCCCCTTTTCGATCGCACTTGCCGCTGAACCGTGCTGTCTCTAGAAAGACGACGAAATAACCTGTAAGTTTCCTGAGTATAGCTGTAATAAACAAGGCCAAGACTGCCAAAATAATGTAGGTTCATATCAAGAATCACTGGTACACTCGATTTGTTTCATTGGAAGTTTAATAGCTAGCTATTATTGCTCGAGGTAGGCTTGGGGTCAGGGGGATTCGAACGAACCACCCCTGGATCCGCCACTGATTATGTAGTATTTGAGTGGATAAATAATATAATAATATTATTACTCCTAAGGCAATTTATTTCATAGTTTGCAGTTGTTGTTATATTGATAGTATCTGCATGATGTAATCATATTGGACTATAAAATTATATTATATAGCATTATAATATCATCAACCTCCAAAGTGACTGAAACTTCAGATTATTAATAGATGTTATAGCCTATCATGATGCAAGTAGCTACATAACTAAAACTTTATAATCGATTGAGTATGCATGCATCATTGAGTTTATATTTCACTCATCGAGTTTCCTGTTTTGCATGAAGAAACTCACTCAACAATTATTATTATAGCTTAGCTGTTGCAATAATGTTATAGTGTTTATTCTTATACGATACAAGCTTAATTAAAATTTAATTATTTTAGATTTCGACTTTGGCAACGGTAGTCACACTCATGAAAGTCATGGATGCGAATTTGATTATCAGGCACGCATGCAAGAGTGCTTCGTCTCACCTAAGTGTAGCCAGCTATGTAGCTACCCCACTTGAAAAATTTTGTGCCTCCCTTAAAGCTCGCACTCCACTAGCTGTCACAGTTGTGGCCCCCATTTCATTACTACTCACAGATTGGCTGACAATCGGCCCACTCTTTGAACATGTCAAACTGACAACCCAACTAAAATTCGACTTACTGTTGCATGGGCGTACTATTGCATCAGTGGAATTATTCCCACATACGCTGTAGTCCCATTGTCAGCTCCTCCACAAACACAGGAGAGGCCAAACATTAATCGCTATCCAATACTAGTTTCAGACTTCTACTCTTAACTATAGCACCTCGTCAGAGACGGCCAAACAGAGTCTACAGAACGCAAGGATTTAAGCACCATCTGACTCGTATTGATGCAAACTCTGGAATGGAAATCTTTTTTTCAAAAAGTGGACAGAAAAACGACCACCACACAATTGAGCTGGATGCATACAATGCAGGCAGGCAGCCTGTGTGCCAATTTTGACCAAATCTGGCAAAGGTCGTCAGGTTTATGTGCGCGTGGGCGGGAAAAATTGCAAATGCATGACTTCCCATAATATAGAGATACTTTAAAGTGCTATAACTTTAATTCTAAGGCATGAACCTGCCGTCAAAATCTCGTGTTTTGATCCATTCTGCGTGCCCATGTCCCCAAGTTCCCCATGAACTAGCTAGCTACATCTTTTTCAAGTTTTCTATTAGCTAGTGTGACCACACACTAAGCAGGAAAAAATGTCCGGAAACCACCACATAGTTGAGCTGGATGCTTGGTAGATCCATAGCTACAATGAAAGCAGGCATGCAGTCGACAGTCTATGCTTCAATTCTGACCCTGACCAAATCGGGTAAAGGTCGTCAAGTTTATGTGCGCGCAAAGTGCCATGACTTTAATTCTAAAGTGCGAATCCCCGCTGTCAAATCTTATTTTTTGATCCATTCTGCGTGCCCATGTGAAAATTATGTCACCAAGTGCTCCTAATTCCCCCACGGATTACTTCTTTTTTTTCCAAGTTTAGTGCGTAACAAGGAGACAACACACTAAGCAGTAACAAAACAGTCCAGAAACTTGAGCTGGATTCATAATACCGGTAGACCCATACAATGCTATAATTTGACCAAAGTGGGTAAAGGTCGTCAAGCTCCTGTGCGCGAGGGCGGAAAACATTGCAAATGCATGGCTTCCCTGTATAAACATAATATTATTATGGGGAAGCTTCCAAGGGCCATAACTTTAATTCTAAGGTGTGAATCAAAATTCTCTTCCATCAAATTTCCAGGTGCGATTCATTCTGCGTGCTCATGTGAACAGTTTGTCATGAAAAGCTTCCCAGAATATCAAACATTATCATTTATTTTTTTCTACATAGTGTGTAATTATTAGTTATGACAGTAGAGGCCAGGAGGCCCAATAGTCAGAGCAGTATAATTATGCATTATAAAAAGAGGTAATGGCAGTTAATGAGAATGTGATATTTTCTTGTAAGCTACAGAAATAAATATGCTGAGCAAGTAGGTTATTGTTAGAAAGTAATATATATCTCCATTTTTGAGATATTTTTTTGGGTATTTGTATAATGTATTACATAATATTATAATAATATGGCATATCCGGGCCATCCCTACTTATAGAGTCTACCGACTCTATGATAACTGGTAGCGTATTCAAGCTTTATATTAGCTATCCAGAGAGTGAATGGGACTTGGTGCTAAACCGTCAACAACTTTAGTTTTGTCAACATTGATGTTCAACTTTAATCTTGTCTACATTGTTGTCAACATTGATGTTCAATATTGGGGTGCATGGCTTGAGCTGGTTGACCCGGACGTGACCTCCACCTGCCATGTGCAAGACTGAATAGGGAAATCACCGAGAGAGCGAACTTGCTAAAGAAAGCGAACTGAGAGAATCACCATAATTATATTATAGGTTTCATCATAATTTTATCATCGGTCGGCTGAATTGTTTTTGTTGACTAGGACTCGGATAACAAAGTTAGTATGTGGCACAAATGTCGTCAACATGAGCTTTCTTGCTGGTGTAGTGCATGCAAGTTTAAATCTATTCATAGATGCAAGATTCAAGATGAAGAATAGGGCATATACGCTCTATCAATGTGGATAAAACTATACATGTACCATTCAGATGAGACTCTAATCTGCAACCTAAGTTACATGGATATCCATGCTGCAAACAGAAATTTCAACACGATAATACTACGTAGCTATACTATTCTTGTGCTTACTTTCTGTTGTTACAGGACATCCAGCGTGTATCCAAGGATGGCACTGAGCACTTAGACTCTCACAGTTTCTGGGTGTACAATTGCGCTTGCCTGCCTGCACTGTATAGCTATTAAAGGGGGTCAAAAATTGATGCCACAATGAAGTTAATTTTTCCAAAAAAATTAATAGTTTGGAAATGCTCCCCTGTAGATAATGTCAAGTAGCTAGCTATAGTAGCTTATTTCCGTACAATCATGGTACCCAAATTCAAAGACTTGAAAGTATATTGTATATACAACCTCTTATACACTTATACACCTATAATAATTATTTATTTATATATAGAGCTGCCAGGACACTCACGATAATCGGGTCACTGCAGCAGTGGTGAAACTACTACACATGCACTCTGGCATAACATATCGACTCATACCGAATGGCGGATAATTTTCGTGGGGTGTTAATTAAATTTTTGTTATTTTCGTGGTTGACATGGCAGTCACGAAATTTTCCGACCCATGAAAATTGATGCTTATGGTGATATACGAGTCAACGATGATGGGCGTGGCCACAAATATCATGGCAGCGCGGCCAACACTTTCCAGTATTAGCAGCTAAGCAACAGTAGCCATGATTGTCATCCAGCTGATAGCGTCTTCGACACTAATATTATTCTTCTATCTCATGCTATTTGTTCAAGTCTCTATTAGTAACGAAGAAGATTGCGAGCACATGTATCGATTAAATCATCGCTTGTGCAGCAGTGCCACACCCCTGGGCTCACGAAATTTAAAACCACAAAATTAATTTATTTTGAGGGCCTTTTCGGATTTTTCACGAAAGTTAATAGTCCCCACGAAAATTACCCGCCATACGGTAACACATGCAGTTGTATACCCAGATTCAACTAGCGATATCAGACCTCCAAGGGCCTCCAGTAAATCGAAAATATCTCGGCTCTGGCTAGGAGTACACTCACAGAAAAATTTGCGCTAGGTAGCTCCTGAATGAGCTATCTACTGATGCGTTAACGGTGCAAATTGGTTCAGCGGAACCGCCGCTAGCTTCGTTTTTGTTTGTATTAAATTTCTATGGGGAAAGTTTAGGTGGGCGTGGCTACGTAACGGTTTTACGTACGGGATCGACTAAGTTCACCCTGTTTGAAACGGTTACGTCATTGGTCCCACCCATTTCATGCGGCGCAGCGCATCGTTGGCCGCCGCTAGTACTTGCACTCTGAACCACCCATAACACCAAAATTAATTTTGCCATGAACAAAGAAGTCAGAGCTAGAGCTAGGGAAGGCTGTGTCTGTCTGTTTGTGTCATGCATGGCCTGAAGAAGCGGTAGTAGTACAGCAGGGATGCTCACGCCTGGAGGAGCTTGGATTGTTCCCATGTAGCAGACCTACTAGTACTGCAAATTAAGGTACGTGCACTCATCTTTGGGCTATTCCAGATAATGAGGATACACCCCTATGGAGGAAGATTGATTAGTATTGTAGGATCAAGATTTAAGGTGATTTAATGAAGTAATGAGGGCATTTTATGGATTTTAATGAGGTATTGTAGGCACCATTGTAGATAGTAATGAAGTATTGAGGGGGCATGGCAGTGAATAATATTATTAGTATAATTTGATGGAGTAGCTGGTCAGGGTATGGAGGAATTACTATTACATTTGTAGGATGAAATAGAGATTACTGATCTGTTTTATAGACTAAAATGAGCAAATTGATTAGTTTTGATGATTATTTTTGCACTTTAATTGATATTTAGGGTAGTGAACATAAATCTCTAGCGGTGTACGCCTATTATCCGGAATAGCCCTTTATTAAAAATTAATGGTGAAGGTAACGTGAAGGTGCCGATTCTACAGTAGCAGCTTGCTCTCTTAGTCAAGTGAATGCCTAATTGAACATAAATCAACGGTGATAGGGTGTCTTTAATACTTGAATACATCAAAGATTTAAGTACACAATTTCCCAATTGATGCAGGTGCCACAGTCCTGTTGCTCAGTAACTATAGCCTTGACAATCGCCACACCCACTCCTCTTTCTGGTCCCAGCTGCATTATGGAAAACATACCCACGTTATGAAAAACGTAAGTACACGGTTACATGTACATGTACCACTCCAATCCCCTCTCATATAATATAGCCCTTCACGTATCTACTGAACAGTAGCAGTATATTTGATTGGCTTAGTACCATTCCTGACCACTTTAGGTACTCTGTAATTAGATAATAACTGTACGTATGTACTTGTGTATGTGTACGTGTGTGTGTGCATACATTGTCGTACATGTAGCAATTGGCTATTCAGAATGTTTGTCCTTAGTTCCCAATGTTTTAGTCTAACGCACCTTCCGTAAGCAAATATTGAATTCTGTATTATATAGAGGGAATATTTCCTCTTTGTACAGGACATATTTGGCAAAGAGTGAACATCAAAGTGACTATTTTCTATTTATACTGTGTTTTTACATTATTTTAATTTGTGTGTCTGTACTGATAATAATTTTTCATTTCCACTTACAATGTATGTATTTCCAGACCTAGCCTTGTGAATTGACCTGGGTACAAGGCTACGTGTTCCAGACCTGGATTTTGATGGTCTACCGTACGTGTGTACCAATGTAGCTAGTCACGTTGCCTTTGCATGTGATGAGAGCAGCTCATCAAGGTATCCCATCCTTCATAGCAGGTACCATTCCTTTGAAGTCCCTTGATACAGTCACATAATATGTAAGCCCAGACCAATTAAATAAGTTGTTGCACGGATTCGCTCAATTGCTCCAATTTTTGGGCAAACAGAAGAAAAAAAATGTAATCAAGTTGGGTGGAGCTTATATACAATAGAGGGTTTTTGTATTCTATCTTGATTCCCTGGTCCTAGATAGTCACATTAGTCTGTCTTAATTAGAATGTGGTCTATAACCACACCCCAATTGATTGCTTTTTTGCTTTTTTTCCTTTTTTTCGGTCGCTCGGTCCAAGTTTTACCTCACAGTATCCGAGCAACAACAAATTAAATTAACTACCAGTCAAACCAATCAGTATCATAAACTTAGTGTTTCTATATAGCTTCAAAGTTCCATAGTTTCGTATAGTGAAGACGTGTACGGTGTACACAAGGGAGAGCTGGATGTTGATATGCAATTGCGGATTTGTGGACTACAAAGCTAATTACATGTAAGTTATAATTTAGTAACTTTCCCCATTGATTTATGATCAACTGACTAAGAGAGCAAGCTGCTACTGTAGAATCTGCACCTCTACAAGTACCTTCACTATTAATTTTAATAAAGATGACTCAGCTCTTGACGAGGCTAATGAGTGCACGTACTTTGCAGTAGGTCTGCTACATGGGAACAATCCAAGCTCCTCCAGGCGTGAACATCCCTGCTGTACTACTACCTCTTCTTCAGGCCATGGCACAAACAGACAGACACAACCTTCCCTAGCTCTAGCTCTGACTTCTTTGTTCATGGCAAAATTAATTTTGGTGTTATGGGTGGTTCAGAGTGCAAGTACTAGCGGCGGCCAACGATGCGCTGCGCCGCGTGAAATGGGTGGGGCCAATGACGTAACCGTTTCAAACAGGGTGAACTTAGTCGATCCCTTTTACGTACGCACGCGTTACAAGCGCCGTTGGATAGAGGTCGTGGAGAGTGATACACGAACATTGATATTCCACTTAAAAATAATCCGCGGAAAAATCGGTGAAATTTGGAGGTCTGAAATCGCTAATTAAACCAATGGTTATTTTGAGTAGCTTTTAGGCCACTCCAAATTAATTCATTGTTTCTCATCCCCCCCTGAGCCAAAAACTGATGCGGGCGGGCGGCTGGAAATGGTCGTTTATTCACAAGTTTGATGGGAAATGGTCATCAAAACCATAAGTTCAGCAGTCCAAAAAATCGAGGCGGTATACTTTTGTATTGTGCTGGTACTGATGGAAATACATGCGGGCGGAAATCAAGGCGGGATGAGAAACAACTAATTGATTTGGAGTGGCCTTATATAGAAATGCAGTCAGTGACACCAGTAGCTACTCAGTGATGGGTCAAAGATCATAGCTAAAAGAATCAAATATCATCAATTTTATCTCTATAATAATAGGCCTATTTACCTGATCACTGTAATGCTCCGTTGCGCAACCAAGAAAGCATCGTCCCTCCAGCTCCAACCGCTCCATGTCCTTTTGGCTCAAAGGGACGCTCTCAGCATCAATAATGGACTGATTATTAAGGGACGCCACCGAGTCGTGGGGAATTCTGCACTCCAAGAGAAATGCCGGATCACTCTCCGCCAGTCCTCCATTAGTAGAAGAAATGATAATAGCGAGAACTATAGCAACGTTAAAAATCATCGTGCAGTGCACTATAGTGAATAAATTATTATGATAATATGCAGAATCAGATTCTATTGGCAAAGTAGACCATTCTTCTATTTGTTCTGAGATACGTACTTCAGAAGATCGCCATATTTGATAAATTCTGTAATGAGCATTAGTGGTTCCTTGATTGTGACACATCCAAGAAGACTAACGACGTGAGCATTCTGACCCTCAGCTACCTTCTTCATCATCTCAATCTCTGAGAGAAAATCCTGCCGTTCGTTTCCCCCTGATGATGCTGAGTTTAAAGCACATAATGTAAATTCCGAATCATTGCCACATAATATTATTATGATACTGTTCTGATATTCCTGTATGTTAGAATGCTCTATCATGTTAGCTAGGTTAGCTGGACATTAATTATCTCACGTTTGAGTAATTTGATTGCTACAGAAGTGAAGCCTTCACTTCTGTAGCAATCAAATTACTCAAACGGATAGATTTGTGCATAGATGCCCGTCGCTGTGGACTGACGATTGGACACTTGATGATTCCCATGTAGACCTCACCAAATACACCTTCTCCTAGCAACTCCTTAACGACAATCTCTTTTGAAGGAATTTCCCACTTGTCCGGTTTACGTGTTGGGAGAGTAGTAATTGATCGTCCCAACTGGAATCGGCCTGCTCTACCACTAAAAATTGGATCGTGAGGCCCCTGCAGTTAGAATTGATGCATACAATCTAACACCTAATCTAATACTGGAGAGAATTCAAGAAATTTTATTGATCATGTTCATAGACTAGTTATTAAAAATAATTTTATTATGATAATACCTGAATGGTTCGGTACAGTTTTCTTCTCCGTAGAATCATCCTAATGATACACACTGATGGACCGAGACAGATCAATGCTGCAAGACTGATTAGTGAGACTCCAATGATGATACCAACTGAATTTATGACATTGTAATGGAGATATTGCATGCAATAATGATAAACTCAACTCGGGTACTCACCAATGTAAGAGTTGTCTACTTCCTGATGGCACATAGCTATTAATTTTAATCATTATTTAAAAATTCATGCTTCGTTGTCAATCATTATGAGTCTTACATAAGTCATTCTGAAATTCACTCCAATTTCCAGTTGTATACAGAGTGTGGGCACGGATCTATTATTATGGAGAGCAAGATCATGCATGCATCTATTAACACCATAACAATTATTAATAAGCCACTTATACTTGAACATAGAGAGGTTCATTGAGGTCAGTAGAAGTTTTAGGATGATAAATGATGGCAGTCTGATTTATTCCGTTCTATACAGTGACAAAAATACTACAATGACATCAATAGGGCCAATAATAGTTGTTAACGCACATTGAAGTTGAAGTTAAATTTCGAGCATTGTCGATGATTTCCACGATTAAGAGGCGGCATTTCTAGGTCAGACTCTAGGGATACACCAGTGCATACGTCATATGAAACTATCTCGACAGTGATAGCAGAAGAAGGTGGTGACCATTCCAAACTTAGAGTAATGTAAGATCCATTGGTGGTGCATGATGCTACGATTAAATCTTCTACTGGGCCGGGAGTTGGGTAGAGGGTGCTTTCTACACATGTGTAGGTATGGTTTGGGAGCATAAATTTGTGAGGAATACTACTGCTCCATATCACTTGAGTCTGCAATCGGGAGGAGCAATAGAATAGCTGTAGTGTAAATTTAATATTACTGATAGTAGATATCTGACCTCAAGATGATAAAGCCACGAGTTGTCAAATAGTAGAGCATTAAGGAAAGTCATGTTCAGATTATGAGTAGTGAAATCTAGATTCTTTATGAAGATGGCTGAGCTCTCTTGAAATAGCTAAACCGCACAATGCATGCATTCAAACATTAAAATAGTGTTGAACAAGGTCATATAGCGATAAACATGACATTATACCTCTCCAAAAGTAACTGTGATGCTTTCCATCGGAATTGTGACATCTTCAACTGTATTTGACAATTTTACAAAACTGCTAATGACATGACCCCTGGTAATGAATGGTGGTAGAACCCAGGTAAGGTTGAAAGATATTCGTTCGTTAACATCAGCAGTGCGCCACCACCTCTGACATTCAAATCTGATGCTTCGTGTATCAACTGCATGAGGTTATTTTATGCTTGTTAATACCATAGTGGATATACACGATAGCTACGTTTGGAAAACATTCCTTACATTCAGTGTTTGTGGCATAAGTTTCTTGTAAAGGATGGCTTGCACCATAACGTCCAATTGAGTGTATCTGCATTAATTAATTTTTACAATTCATGATTACAATGTCATACATAATTATGGCACATCTGCGAGCCAGTATAATATTATTATTGGAGCAAGAGAATTGTAACGCCACGCTCAGTCCCGATCCCCAAGTCACACTGGTTGACAGACTCACTCGCGCCTGCGAGTGGTCGCAGGACCCCGGACGGGCCCCACCTGTAACGACTGCTCCCTGCCTGCGCTCTCTTATAGTAGTTCAGTAGGTATTAAACAAGGGGAAATACTATATAGGGAGAACTGAACAATACAAACATGCACACAGTATTTATACAGTCCATGACGTAATACAGGAAGTAATCAGTTACATAATGTTTCCTGTTCGTTACATATCCCCACCCTTAAGTTCAGGGCGTCCTCGACCTGGGTTCTTCACTCAACAATAATTGTTTTCAAAGTGTCTTGGTTGTTGCTGTTGATTGCATCGACGTCCCCACCCCTAGGGAATACTACGCTCTCGGACTTGACTTGGTTCTCCTTTAATCTGTGACTCTTGGCCATTTCAGGGTGATCCCCACCCTTAGCTGGTACCATACATACTCTTGCACTCAATTTGCTCTCCATGCGACTCGCAACTTGTCGCTAATTTCTCTCAGTCTCCTTTTAACTTAAAACTTTCGATTTTCTTGCCATCCCACTTCCTAGGGATCTCATACTCTCCATTAAAGTCTCTACCTCACTCTGCAACCAGAGTACCCACACCACCAGTCCCGTGCTCAGGCGATCCACTTCCTCATGGTTCCCCTTCTGTGGTCTCCACCTGGTTCTACCAGCTCCTGTGAACTCCGCCTGGCGCTGTTGACGCTGTGGTCTCCACCTGGCCACCTGCCAGTCTCTGTGGTCTCCACCCTGTCTCCACCAGTCCTGCCGTCCACCTGGTTCTACCAGTTCCTGTGGTCTCCACCTCCAATGCACCTCTGACTGTCTGTGGTGTCAGCTGGATATCCATCATCCAACTCCTTGGGCCTCCAAGCCCACTGGGGTCCTTGAGGTCAACTCCTCCACTGTTGAGGCTGCTACACATCAAAGCCCTCACAGCTGAGCAGAGTACACTAATTGTTTACACTAGCACCATTCACCTAGTCACGCCTGGGCAAGTGGATTTAGCGGAAACGGACGAAAACGGAAACGAAAACGAACGCGGAAACGAAAACGAAAATGGTCGTCAAGAAGGTTCCAAATGTGGTATAGGTCGACGATCTTGTAAGCCTACTTTATTATGCAAGATAGCGTGGTGCATTCAGAGACTTGTCACAGGCTCAAGGCAGGCTGCTCATGCTAGCTACATAAATTATATCGTGGGCCAACATATTATTATGCTGAAAGTTTGCCTGTCTGGAGTCTGGCATGACCTAGCCTCGTTCCCAGGCCTTTAGTGTAATTAGGGTTGTTTACCGGTAGTTCATAAATATGGAAAGTCAGCATTTACACACAAATTATGTAGTTAATAATATATAGCTATTGTTGTTGGTGCCTTAGGTGCCCTTGATGTCTCTGTTGCCCCCGGTGTCATTGGTGCCCTTGGTGCCCTCTGGTGTCGTTGGCCACTAGCTACCTAGCTTTAAGCTGAGCCTAGGGCCTGGGGATGAGGCTCAGGCTGGCATTGATGACCTACACTGGTCATCAGGGCCAGGGCCAGAGTTTGTAGATACCTTCAACTAAATACATGTAGCTAGCATAGATCAGTAGAGAACCACCAGATAGGTCAAATATAATATTATATCTTATGTATCGGGTCAAGGTTCTGTAATAAGTAGCTGATCATGAATGACGACAGTACTACATGTGCTGTTTAGCCAATAGGGGTGATAATGGAATGCGAGACTAGGGTGAAAAGTGTATTGGCAACCGTGCATGTGAGACTCCAAGTGCTTCACATCACACGGCCCTGTTTTAGGATAGCTGCATAGCCGAGTCATACTTTTTCAGCCCAATATTGGAAAGCATTTACATGAGCTAGCTACCTGTGGCTAAATGCAAAGACCAGAAAGGTCCTACCAGACTCCAGACAGGCAAATTTTCAGCGTATGTTAGCCCACGATATTATATAGCTCGAATGAGCAGCCTGTCTTGAGCCTGTGACAAGTCTCTGGACTAATAAAACTGACAAGGTCGTCGACCTATACCACATTTGTAACCTTCTTGACGACCATTTCCTTTTTCGTTTTCGTTTCCGCGTTCGTTTTCGCGTTCGTTTTCGTCCGTTTCCGCTAAATCCACTTGCCCGTCACGCCTTGTCTCACCAGACAAAACCACTATCTCTCCTTGTGGCCACCAAGTAAAATCCTTTCTCAGCATCAGCTGGGTAGCACTGCTGAGGCTTTGCAAACTGCAATCAATATGCAGCACCGCCGCTGCATCTGCGATGTCGGTATTAAAACGCTGATATGACTTTCGTCTCGGGGATTCCGTTTCTCGGCAATATAAACGGGTGACTCGAAGATACTGCTGACAGTTTCGATGTCTGTCCTTCACGTGGTTTACAAACTCGTTGAATTCTGATCAGTGCTGTCTTGCACAAACTGCCGTCGATCCTGGCAAGGTACGCCAAATGTAACGCCACGCTCAGTCCCGATCCCCAAGTCACACCGGTTGACAGACTCACTCGCGCCTGCGAGTGGTCGCAGGACCCCGGACGGGCCCCACCTGTAACGACTGCTCCCTGCCTGCGCTCTCTTACAGTAGTTCAGTAGGTATTAAACAAGGGGAAATACTAGGGAGAACTGAACAATACAAACATGCACACAGTATTTATACAGTCCATGACGTAATACAGGAAGTAATCAGTTACATAATGTTTCCTGTTTGTTACAGAATTAATATCAATGCTACTAACAGCTGCTAATATCACACTATAATAAATCCTGAGTGAATAATAATTATTACAATACCTGAATATCATAGGAGCATGACATCACAGGTAATGCTTCCATTGACTCTGCTTCAATCATAAGGTAGGTTCTATCCTACAAATCAACCATACACAATATTAATTGCAACTTATATAGGATAAATTATTATGATTAGAAACTGCATGCTCTGACACAATGAATGGTAATATTCACAAGATTGTATACACGTACGGGTACTCTCCTGATCCAAGGCCTACAACCACACTTAAGTGTATCAAAACCAGCAGCAGTCGTAAGAGTGACCTGAAAGCAGTCCTCATGACATGTATCGTCTGCATAATATGATTGCAAAGCATTATGCACTATACTGTTACTGCTATATAATGCATGGGTGTAGATAACTTTTTCATAGTGGGGGGGCTTCTGTTGCCACACCCAATTTTGTGACCACTCCTACTTATTATTAGATTATCTAAAATCATCCTAGTAAATAAATTAAGTGGCTCATCCCTTTTTTGCGAAAATTCAAGTATTATACCAAGGGCTTATCTAGCCATGGCTCAATAAGCCCTTGATTGTACATAGTTTATGGTGAAAAACCTGGGGGGGGGGGGGGGGGGGGGGGCTTCAGCCCCCCTAGCCCCCCCCCCCCCCCCCCCCCCCATTATCTACACCCTTGTAATGTTATATATACATACTCTGCAGCTGTGGATTGTCCCATGAAATATTAAGTATCACATGACCAAAGAAGCCTACACGTTTGTCTATTTCTTCTGAGATTTGAAGGCCAGTTGGTGGAATAAGAGTCAGCTGCTCATCTGTCAATTTGAGTGCATAGTGTAGCTATGTGTTAATCATAAAACCGAGATGATCCACAATTCCATAATTATTACAGAGGTGATAGTATATAAGTCCTTATTGATGTATAATACTGATATTGATAGCCAATCCCTAATATATATATATGCTTTATAGAATATTATCGTATGATCATTTCCAATGATTACCTTCATTAATTATCATAGATGTGGCCATGGAGAAGTTAGAGATCCCCGCTCTATTGCTGACTGCAAACGATACCATAAGTTCTTGACAGGCATATTCAATGAGATCCAAATGTTTGAATGGATTAGCCTGCACCAATAAAAAAAAGCATAATTACTGTAGTTGACAAAGGTGTAGCCATAATGGAAAAAATTAGTAATTATTGCTATGCTGTAATTGTAATACCCTAGCTGGTACAAATTTGTTGCTGTAAGCGTTACTTGGAATTAAGTCACTAGATATTCTTTATTAATGATAATACTGTAACACTATTACTGTTAATTATTATGATGTATATACTAACTATTTTGCAATGGCTCATATCACAGTGGCTACAAAATCTTCCCTATCATCAAATAGCTAGACGTAATATTGTTGTATATTATCATAAATAAATATTATCTCATGTACTTACTGTCCATTTATAAGATACATTACCTGAATTAATTTCGACAAATTTGAATAGGAATGCCACCGGCAGTATGTCCATGGAGGTACTAATTGGTTCACATTCTTGTACCTGCGGTGCAGCACCTGATAAATCAATAATAAAGTTCAACCGTTTCGTTGTGTTGCGGTCTAGAATGAGCAGCGGTGGACCAATCGGATCATGGGGAGGAACTAGTCATGATTATAATTTGCATCATTATTAATAACGTTAATTATTACATTATTCCTATTATAATACCTGATTCAGAACAACAATGACCATTTTGAAGATCACAGCCTTCTCGGCATGGATGTTTAGGCTGTACAATATAAATTAGAATTAATATCCCACAGTGTCATTGCTAATCAAAACACTGGTATTGACCTGCATGGTGTCTCCAGCAACTGGCTACCCAGATATTGTAGTGAATAAACAGCAGCTAACCCACAAAATTAATGGTGAGTAATAAACCACCATAATATCTTGTATTTTTAAATTAGATAGTGACCCATAAATCAATGCTTACATATGACTTAGGTATTAATTGATGGCATGTTTCTTCGCACTCTTCCACAGGAATCCAGGGATGACATTCAAACAGTCGGTCACAGCTTTGTAATTCCAACACTGAATTGCAAGTATTTTGCTGTATTAATAATAATAATATTATTATGAGATAATTAAAACTTACATTATATTATACCACTTACACATGATTCCGTACAATTACGGAGATCTGCTGTGTTCCTATGAATATGACTATATAAACAACCTCGTGTACACTCATGAACCTGACACAAATGATAAAAAAACTTCAGTAAAATTACAACTTAGTGACATTGTAACACTTTATTTACTTTAAAAGTGATCATGCAGTCGGATTGGATGATAGATATAAATGGCCAATAACTAGATAGACTGTAGTTGCTGTCTCCAATCTAGAAATGAATAGTTGGACCATCACATTTATCATGACTTTAATATTAATGCAGTCATTGCAGCATCATTCACCTCATTACTGTATATCTCTGTTGTGCAGAAAAGAAAACAGTTTCCTTCGATCTGCAGTAGGTCAAATTCTCCTTCAGAGAGGTTGGTATGCACATGATGTATGGATGAATTATTATCAGGAACCCTGCACTCCGTGAACCCGTCCGATGTCTGGATGACTGCAGTGGTGACGCTAATAAAAACTGCTAGCAATAAAAGCCTGATCATGACGAATAGAGCCATCATCTTTCTTTTTTTCTAATCACAAACTGAATGGCATCCCGCTTTTGAGGGCATGCGCATAACGCTCATGTCATTCTCAAACTCCACCCCTTGCCGGCCATGACGACCATTGCCATGTTAGCGAATAGCGCATGCGCTGTGGACAGATCATGATGAACTTCCTACATATCATAGCAATGCATGCTGTGTTATGTTGTGTTAAACTTGATTCGAATCTCTTATTAATAAGCTATTATAAATCTAATAAACTTCACAAGCAGGAGGCAGGAAACAGCATTGACTGTCTAACGTAGATAAAAATTAATACTGTTTCCTCCTCATCGTCTTTAATTTGGCTCAAAAGGACGCTCTCAGCATCAACAATGGACTGATTATTAAGGGACGCCGCCGAGTTGCGGGGAATTCTGCACTCCAAGAGAAATGCCGGATCACTCTCCGCCAGTCCTCCATTAGTAGAAGAAATGATAATAGCGAGAAGTACAATAACGTTAAAAATCATCATGCAATGTTTCGAGTCGAGGTCCATTAATGCATTGCGCATGCTCGAACCCAATTCCTTAAAGGTCGTCAAGTCTGCGGTTGGTAGTGGAGTCCCACAAGAGTGATTTTACTATGCAATACATGTAGTTGGCTACTCATGCATTCTAATCACTCATTAATTCAACAATAACATTATACCCCCTTCAGCGCTGCCAATAATAGCTCTCAAGCGTGGCATTATACTTCACTGCATGCATTATGGTTAGCTACTCCTTAAAGCATTCTTCTATTATAAAAAAAATGAACAGTGATGCATTCCTTCGAGCAATTTAAAACTCGGAGATTAATGAGCTATGTAATTTCCACTATGAAGTTATTCATAACAACTTTGATAGTAATTTTAACAATGTTATGAAAATGTGTATTATGTACATGCATGCACCATCATAGTATTGCATAGCTCTAGGTCTCTCCATAATAATATTAGCTATATTCAGTGCATGAAGCAAGTATTTAACCACGATCGTGAATCGCTAGTTTTCAGTCTCCTAGTTATAGCTGAAAAATCAAGGTTTGCTAATTCAGAACTATCAGTGGTGATATGGCTTGGCTTATGATCACTGCCAGATTTAAAGTCCCTGGAATTGTCTTGTTAACAATTCTAGTTAATTTGTCTCATCAGTCAAAATGGCCAATGCATATTTCTAACCAACAATATAATGGAAGTTGTGCCAGCATTGGCTACTCGACCAAGTGTTGTCCACCTAGAGAATCCTGTGAGGCTAGTGATGGAAATTGTAAGTGTGAAGCGGATTGCCACAATTTGGGTGACTGCTGTGAAGATGTTTTTTGCCATCCAGGTATGTGACAATAATTTTATCAATTTATTTGCATTAATATCTTATATTATAGAGCCAAGAACATGCCAAGATATTGGATGTTGCAATAATGAGTCAGGATCAGCTAGTATCCCAGCTGGATGTAATTCTGTATATCTCTATGATGAAAATGGAATACTAATACAAAAAATTCAATCATGCAGCAGTATTTCTAACTGTCGTAAGTTTAATGCATATGCTTGCTTGATCATGCACGATTCATTGTCAATAATTGTACATCCACACTTATAGCTCAAACCTGTGCTGAGGCAAAATTTGATGCTGGTTTCTGCAAATGGCAGTTCAAACCGATGAGAGAGACGTGTCGAGTCAATCGTGGCAATTGCTACTGTGATCCCTACTGCGTATGCTTTGGAGACTGCTGTAGTGATGTGCAAGGTATATATATGTAGTAATAAATCCATTTTTAACTAGTAGCTTTACATCAGCAAAAACAAGTGGATCACTACTTACATATGCATGGTTGTGTAATGTTTCATAATATATAATATAATTATATTATAATAATATTATTATCATAAGTAGTAATGTGCATGTATATTATAGAGTATTATTATAAATTAAATAATACTAGTGCTGTAATCATGAGAACTCTCATGGGACAAACTAAGCATAGTACGTGGAATTATTACATAATATCAGTTTGTTATTCACAAAGTATAGCATTTTTGACTCGTGTACTGATAGTATAGGTACTTGACTGAATTATGAGAATATGACATGTAATATCAGGAATACATTACAAGAAGTATGCAACACACATAGAAGTAGTACAAACATCTCTTTCCAGATTTGACATCACAGATTCTGAATATCATCAACACACAGCCACTAAAGCCATGAAGCCATGAATGTTGTGTCTGCACTGTCCTATGTACGACATTCAAGCCCATGTAAAAGGGTGGTTATGATGTCAAATCTGGAAAGAGATGTTACAGTCGGTGTAGCATATTATTACACTCCTTATAATGTACTCTTGGTAATGTGGTATCGATGAACAGGTTGTGTGTGCTAGTACATCAGATCAGAATCTGAACCACTTGTGAATCAGATGTAATAAATTATCATTATGCAGAAAGTGAAATAAAGGCTGCATATTTTGCATTGAGTGAGGAATGTATGCTGATGCAAGCAAGGCTTAAGCAGGCACTGAAGGTATTTATACTAAATTCCTTACATGTAGGTTATTAACAAATATTAATATTCGATTACATATAGTATAATGAAGGTAACAGCAAAGCTCAAATAATTCAAGATGTTGACTACAATGAAATATACATTCAGTACGTATCCGCTGTTTATGCTCGTTTACAAGAGATGTGAACAGAAGCAACTACCAATTTAATAAAAGTCTGAACCTGTTATCACTAGCTTACATAATTCAAACATTAAATTTTTCTAGCTACTAGTGTATAGTCTAAGTATGTGTACATTGTAGTGATTATAATCGATTTATTAAGTAAGATCTTCAGTGATCAGTTGAAGTGATAAGCTGACTGAGAGATTGCCGGGATTTCTTAATTCCTGCATTCCTCGCGATTGGTCTACCATACGAAACTCTTCCAAACTTACTGAAGATGGTCCAGATCTGGAACTGGCTAACTTTCTAGCAGAAGAGCTTTTATCGGGAATGGGGCCATCCTTGTGACTACAAGCACTCTTTCGATCAGAGTCTTCATCCTTGGTTGCAACAGGGGTCTGGTTTTCTTGGTAGTATGACTTATTCTCATCAATGCAGAGGGCAATGTACGTATCATTCTTTTCAGCAAGTAGCATGGTATCAAATTTGGCTCGTAACTCCTTGAAGGTTGGTCTCTCTTTAGGCTGCTCATTCCAACATATCAGCATGACATCATACCTATAAACCAAGAAATGACGATATTATTACATCATATGACATAATGGCTCACAGTATAATATGATACTATGGAATGAGACAAATTTAAAATTTTAATGCTAGATATAATATTATGCTTACACTTCGGGTGAACAGTTGTCTGGTTTATCCATTCTGTAGCCTCTGCTCAGCATTGAGAGAAGTTGATCATTCTGAATACTTGGATATGGAAGTCCACCTGCATAATAATATTATAATAATTATTATAGCTACAAAATTTATTTATGGTATGAATATCACTGTGTTCACCAAGAGTGCCAATTTCCCAGAGGACAACACCAAAGGACCAAACATCCGAGGCTGATGTGAACTCTCTAGCAATGATGGACTCAATAGTGCACTGGAAGCAATACAGAAGATGATGAAAACGATGACGCTTATGTTGAGCTGGGGGATGTAACATCCGACGATCTTATCTCTTTTGCTTACCAAATCACCTCTGGAATGGTTTGCGGACCTTATGGCTACGTATATAGCAGTTTAACATGCATTGTATACAGGAATATCTCTCTAGTCTTGGAATTGTTCACAGAGACTTAGCTTGTAGGAATATCCTGGTCGATGAGGGGAAAGTGCTAAAAATCACTGATTTTGGGCTCTCTCGTGAAACGGATGAGATTTATGTTCAGAAGCGGACAGGTCGTGTTCCACGGAAGTGGATGGCCATAGTGAATAAATTATTATGATAATATGCAGAATCAGATTCTATTGGCAAAGAAGACCATTCTTCTATTTGTTCTGAGATACTTCAGAAGATCGCCATATTTGACGAATTCTGTAATGAGCATTAGTGGTTCCTTGATTGTGACACATCCAAGAAGACGAACGACGTGAGCATTCTGACCCTCAGCTACCTTCTTCATCATCTCAATCTCTGAGAGAAAGTCCTGCCGTTCGTTTCCCCCTGATGACGCTGAGTTTAAAGCACATGACATCATATAATGTAAATTCCGAATCATTGCTACATATTATTATCATGATACTATTCTGATATTCCTGTATGTTAGAATGCTCTATAATGTCAGCTAGGTTAGCTGGACATTAATTATCTCACATTTGAGTAATTTGATTGCTACAGAAGTGAAGATAGATTTGTGCATAGATGTCCATCGCTGTGGACTGACGATTGGACACTTGATGATTCCCATGTAGACCTCACCAAATACACCTTCTCCTAGCAATTCCTTAATGACAATCTCTTTTGAAGGAATTTCCCACTTGTCCGGTTTACGTGTTGGGAAAGTAATAATTGATCGTTCCAACTGGAATCGGCCTACTCTACCACTGAAAATTGGATCGTGAGGCCCCTGCAGTTAGAATTGATGCATACAATTTGACACCTAATCAAACATTGGAGAGAATCCAAGAAATTTTATTGATCATGTTCACAGACTAGCTGCTAAAAAATCAAAAAAATTATTATGATAATACCTGTATGGTTCGGTACAGTTTTCTTCTCCGTAGAATCATCCTAATGATACACACAGCTGGGCCGAGACAGATCAATGCTGCAAGACTGATTAGTGAGACTCCAATGATGATGTCAACTGAATAATTTATGACATTGTAATGGAGATATTGCATGCAATAACGATAAACTCAACTCAGGTACTCACCAATGAAAGAGTTATCTACTTCCTGATGGCACATAGCTATTAATTTTGATATAATGCAGCATTATTTAAAATTCATGCTTCATTGTCAATCATTATGAGTCTTACATAAGTCATACTGAAGCTCACTCCAATTTCCAGTTGTATACAGAGTGTGGGCACGGATCTATATAATATTATTATGGAGAGCCAGATCATAAACACCATAATTATTAATGAGCCACTCATACTTGAACATAGATAGGTTCATTGCGGTCAGTAGAAGTTTTAGGATGATAAACGATGGCAGTCTGATTTATTCTGTTCTTATAGTGACAAAAAAAATACTACAATGACATCAATAGGGCCAATAATAGTTGTTAGCTCACACTGAAGTTAAATTTCGAGCATTGTCGATGATTTCCACGATTAAGAGGCGACATTTCTAGGTCAGACTCTAGGGATACACCAGTGCATATGTCATATGAAACTATCTCGACAGTGATAGCAGAAGAAGGTGGTGACCATTCCAAATTTAGAGTAATGTAAGATCCATTGGTGGTGCATGATTACCATGATGCTATGATTAAATCTTCTACTGGGCCGGGAGTTGGGTAGAGGGTGCTTTCTACACATGTGTAGGTATGGTTTGGGGGCATAAATTTGTGAGGAATACTACTGCTCCATATCACTTGAGTCTGCAATCGGGAGGAGCAATAGAATAGCTGTAGTGTAAATTTAATATCTGACCTCAAGATGATAAAGCCACGAGTTGTCAAATAGTAGAGCATTAAGGAAAGTCATGTTCAGATTATGAGTAGTGAAATCTAGATTCTTTATGAAGATGGCTGAGCTCTCTTGAAATAGCTAAATCGCATAATGCATGCATTCAAACATTAAAATAGTGTTGAACAAGGTGATCATAGATTAAACAATGTCATGACATAGTGTATTAAGCGTACCTCTCGGAAAGTAACTGTGATGCTTTCCATCGGAATTGTGACATCTTCGACTGTATTTGACAATTTTAAGTCAACTACAAAATTGCTAATGACATGACCCCTGCTGATGTATGGTGGTAGAACCCAGGTAAGGTTGAAAGATATTCGTTCGTTAACATCATCAGTGCGCCACCACCTCTGACATTCAAATCTGATGCTTCGTGTATCAACTGCATGAAGTTATTTTATGTTTGTTAATACCATAATGGATATACACGATCATAGCTACATTAATTTTGGAAAACATTCCTTACATTCAGTGTTTATGACATAAGTTTCTTGTAAAGGATGGCTTGCACCATAACGTCCAATTGAGTGTATCTGCATTAATTAATTATTTTTACAATTCATGATTACAATGTCATGCATAATTATGGCACATCTGCGAGCCAGTTTATTGGAGCAAGAGAATTAATATCAATGCTACTAGCAGCTGCTAATATCACACTATAATAAGAAAATATACATCCTGAGTGAATAATAATTATTACAATACCTGAATATTATAGGAGCATGACATCACAGGTAATGCTTCCATTGACTCTGCTTCAATCATAAGGTAGGTTCTATCCTACAAATCAACCACACACAATATTAATTGCAACTTATACAGGATAAATTATTATGATTAGAAACTTCATGCTCTGACACAATGAATGATAATATTCACAAGATTGTATACACGTACGGGTACTCTCCTGATCCAAGGCCTACAACCACACTTAAGTGTATCAAAACCAGCAGCAGTCGTAAGAGTGACCTGAAAGCAGTCCTCATGACATGTATCGTCTGCATAATATGATTGCAAAGCATTATGCACTATACTGTTACTGCTATATAATGTTATATATACATACTCTGTAGCTGTGGATTGTCCCATGAAATATTAAGTATCACATGACCAAAGAAGCCTACACGTTTGTCTATTTCTTCTGAGATTTGAAGGCCAGTTGGTGGAATAAGAGTCAGCTGCTCATCTGTCAATTTGAGTGCATAGTGTAGCTATGTGTTAATCATAAAACCGAGATGATCCACAACTCCATAATTATTACAGAGGTGATAGTATATAATAAGTCCTTATTGATGTATAATACTGATACTGATAGCCAATCCCTAATATAATATATATGCTTTATAGAATATTATCGTATGATCATTTCCAATGATTACCTCCATTAATTATCATAGATGTGGCCATGGAGAAGTTAGAGATCCCCGCTCTATTGCTGACTGCAAACGACACCATAAGTTCTTGACAGGCATATTCAATGAGATCCAAATGCTCGAATGGATTAGCCTGAGTCAATAACAAAAAAAGCATAATTACTGTAGTTGACAAAGGTGTAGCCATAATGGAAAAAATTAGTAATTATTGCTATGCCGTAATTGTAATACCCTAGCTGGTACAAATTTGTTGCTGTAAGCGTTACTTTGAATAAAGTCACTAGATATTGATAATACTGTAATACTATTACTGTTAATTATTATGATATAATAATATTATTATACTAACTATTTTGCAATGGCTCATATCACAGTGGCTATAAAACCTTCCCTATCATCAAAATTTTAATAGCTAGACGTATTATTGTTATAGCTACATTATCATAATATTATTATCACATGTACTTACTGTCCATTTATAAGATACATTGCCTGAATTAATTTCGACAAATTTGAACAGGAATGCCACCGGCAGTATGCCCACGGAGGTACTAATTGGTTCACATTCTTGTGCTAGCGGTGCAGCACCTGACAAATCAACAATAAATTCGAATAGTTCCGTTGTGTTGCGGTCTAGAATCAGCAGCGGTGGACCAATCGGATCACGGGGAGGAGCTAGTCATGATTATAATTTGCATCATTATTAATAAGATTAATTATTATATTATTCCTACACCTGATTCAGAACAACAATGACCATTTTGAAGATCATCCACTTTACAGCCTTCTAGGCATGGATGATAAGGCTGTATATAAATTTAAAATTAATATCTCACATTGCTAATCAAAACAGTATTGACCTGCATGGTGTCTCCAGTAACTTTACATAAACTTCAAAAGTTATAGCTACCCAGATATTAACTATTGTATAGTGAATAAACAGCAGTTAATGACAGAAGGAGTACCACGCACGTTTGCCATGGATGGACCTAGTCTCCCTTCATGCACGCGCGAGAAAGGGTCCGGTCAAAAGGGTCACACTTCCTCGAGGTACGTATATTGCGGCCCAATCAGGTCGCAGAATCATGGTCACATGACATTAGTGGAATGTAATTATGTGTGGTCCGTACGTACGCGCTTGCACTTGGTTTTGCACACGGTACGGAAGTGGCGGTTAGTTTCTATTTTACGCACACTGGAATTGTCAATTATTGCATTCCAGCCAGACACGTTAGTGCGACCCTTTTGATCAGACCCTTTCTCGCGCGTGCATGAAGGGGGCTGGGCACGAGACTAGGATGGACCACTTAATAATGTGGCAGTAGCTAGCTACTCAAAGTGACACAAAATTGATAATGGGATGTCACTTACTCATAATAATAGCTAATGCTATTATTATTATTATTATACGATTTCTAATCGCAGCTGTATAACTAAATCAATGGAGTCACCCTATCATGATATGTAGACACAAATAATAATATTATGTTGCTGACATTAAGTTGGACTCAACTGTTGTGCACCTGGACGGGATACCGTTATTAGCTATATGGAGACTATTAATCTCAGAAGAATCTTGGCAATTGCACCAGCATGATCAAATAAGTGCAGTTTTTATCCCGCGCGCATGCGCAAGGGGTAAAGCAATCGGTTTATACGTCTGTCGTCATCGTCGTCGTCGTCGTCGTCGGAACGAAAATCGCCAGATCTCGAGTTCTAGGCATAGTATGCGTGCTGTAAGCATAACCAATCGGTAGATATCAGTGAATAACTGGTTTATATACACTTCCACAAAAAGGCCCAGGTCAATCAGCAATCAAGCAGGTTTTTGTGACTAGAAAACAAGAAAAGGTAAGGCATGTAACGAAGGCTAGGCCTATAGCTAGTCTGGGGACTACGTTATGGAGTAGGAAGCAATCGCGTGTTGCGGGGGCCACCGATACAAGTTGTAGTCTCACGGGCCAGCCCCTCCTACGCAAAGAGGAGGGGCTGGCCCGCGAGACTATACAAGTTGTGGGTGTGGCTTTAGCTAATTACTGCATAGTATTCTTTTGTAGAGGTCATATTTAAACCAGGCTTTTGTGAGGAAAGTCTGATACATGATGAAAATTGGAAGACTACCTACACAAGGGCTACATGATTATTTGGGGTGGGGGGGGGGGGGGGTGCAGTGGCCCCCCTGGTTCCTATTCCACTGACTGGGGATGAATCATGCATGGTACGCAACTGTTGACAATAGACTGAATCAGCTGAGCATCAGATAGCTGCTTGTACGTGTACTATGGATTGAAGATAGTAGAGGGGGCATCCCATGGCCAATCCTCGATCCTCCTCTATTAAAGTCTCATGATAGCTACTATGAGCAAAGGCTCGCCCCCTCGATGATTTACATCACCCTAGTATGTAATTGGGGCGAGCCTGAGCGAGCCCCACACTAATCAGTACCAAGGGCTTATAGCTAGACTCCTAAAGGAGAAGAGCTAGGGCATGCAACTAGGCACCTGATAAAATTCATTTATGTAAGCCGCTAAAAATAGTCAATATGCATAGTGAAATCCAGGCAGCATCTGTTACTATGATTAGTTACAAACCACTGTCTGACTTGTATTTTGCTAGGTAGCTACACAGGATAGTCACAATAGCAGTTACATGCCATCTTCCCCTTTGGGGTCTATAAGTCCTTGTTAGTACTCGCTGTACTTTAATATGTATGTCGTATGTCAAACACGTGCTCGTTAGCTCATAGCGCATGCGCATAATTATCGCAGTAAAGTGCCACGCTGTTCACTCTAAATATAGCTCACCAAAGATGCAGCTCGCATCAGATTCTATTGATAATTCGAGTAGACTGCTAGAAAACAAGAAAGGCAAGGCATCAGTACGAGTATCTATACAGCAAAACTGAAGGTTAGGCCTATAGTCTGGGTGCAAGGACAACGTTATGATCTAATTATAGAGTATTTGCACTTTCATGGGACAAAATTAGTAGATAAATACGCCAGTTTGCCATTCACGAAGTGGCATGTTTGACTCATGTGCTGCATGATAGTATTTGTAATAGACTGGATTATGAGAATAAAATAATAATATTTTTATTATGATACCGATGAACTTGTACCGTAGCTACTACTTGTGTGTGTGCACCAGAATCTGACTAATTGTTTTTTTTGTATTATAATAGCTATACCAATATTATTATTATGCAGAAAGTGAAATAGATGTTAAATATTTTGAATCGAGTGAACGTAAGAAATGTGCGCTGATGATAATAAGGTTTATTGAGCAAGCAATGAAGGTATTAAATAATTTATTAAACTCCTTACATGTTATTTAATCAATCAATGTTCAATTACATAGTATAATGAAGATAACGACGAAACTCAAATAATTCAAGATTTTGATTACAATGAAGTATACATTCAGTACTTATATGCAGTGTATGCTCGTATGCAAGAGATGTGAACAGAAGTATATGACTACAAAATTAATTGAACTCATTGTCACTAACATAATTTAGTTTTAATGCTATAGTATAGCAATAGTGTAGTCATTGTTGTGATAATATCAGTTCCGTATGGATTAATACTAAGTGGCTGTGCAATCAAGTTCTTTAATTTTGATGCTCTACAAAACTGATCTCAATGCTGGATTAATAACTCTGCTCACAGATACTCTCCATTTCAATTTTGTCTCTGCTTTCATCCAAAGTATTAGCTGGGGATGTAGCAGCTAGCATTCCTTTCATTGGTGATTCAACATAACGATTCTCGGACTGCCCTTTCTGGTCTTCGGTAATCAGTTGAAGTGATAAGCTGACTGGGAGATTTCCACGATTTCTTAATTCCATTCCTCGCGGTTGGTCTACCGTGCGAAACTCGTCCAAACTTACTGAAGATTGTCCGGATCTGGAATTGGCTAATTTTCTAGCAGAAGATCTTTTATCGGGAATGGGGCCATCCTTGTGACTACAAGCACTCTTTCGGTCAGAGTCTTCATCCTTGGTTGCAGCGGGGGTCTGGTTTTCTTGATAGTATGACTTATTCTCATCAATGCAGAGGGCAATGTACGTATCATTCTTTTCAGCAAGTAGCATGGAATCAAATTTGGCTCGTAACTCCTTGAAGGTTGGTCTCTTTTTAGGCTGCTCATTCCAACATATCAGCATGATGTCATACCTATACCCAGAAATGATGATATGAATTGCATGCAATTACCTATGTAGCAATGACACTATATAATATTGATTGAGCCAGAATACAGTACTGTAGTAGCCAATGCTTACACTTCCGATGAACAGTTATCTGGTTTTTCCATTCTGTAGCCTTGGTTCAGCATCGAGAGAAGTTGGTCATTCTGAATACTTGGATGAGGATGCCCACCTGCATATATATTATATTTTTATCAGATTCAATTGCAAGTATTTATGGCGTGCATGAATGATGTTGTATTCACCAAGAGTGCCAATTTCCCAGAGGACAACGCCAAACGACCAAACATCTGAAGCTGATGTGAACTCTCTAGCAATGATGGACTCAATGGCCATCCATTTCAGTGGAACACGACCTGTGCGCTTCTGAACATAAATCTCATCCGTTTCACGAGAGAGCCCAAAATCAGTGATCTTCAGCACTTTCCCCTCATCAATCAGGATATTCCTACAAGCTAAGTCTCTGTGAACTATTCCAAGGCTGGAGAGATACTCCTGTATACAATGCATGTTAAACTGCTATATACGTAGCCATAAGGTCCGCGAACCATTCCAGAGGTGATTTGGTAAGCAAAAGAGATAAGGTCCACAGAAGTTACACCCCCCAGCTCAATGTAAGCATCATCATTTTCATCATCTTCTGTATTGCTTCCAGTGCACTATAGTGAATAAATTATTATGATAATATGCAGAATCAGGTTCTATTGGCAAAGTAGACCATTCTTCTGTTTGTTCTGAGATACTTCAAAAGATCGCCATATTTGACGAATTCTGTAATGAGCATTAGTGGTTCCTTGATTGTGACACATCCAAGAAGACGAACGACGTGAGCATTCTGACCCTCAGCTACCTTCTTCATCATCTCAATCTCTGAGAGAAAGTCCTGCCGTTCGTTTCCCCCTGATGACGCTGAATTTAAAGCACATGACATTGTATAATATAAGTTCCAAACCATGGCCACATAGAATTCAACACGATAATTATATAATTATGATACTTAGTCTATTCAGATATTCCTGTATGTTAGAATACTCTGTAATGTTAGCTAGGTTAGCTGCACATTAATTATCTCACGTTTGAGTAGTTTGATTGCTACAGAAGTGAAGATAGATTTGTGCATAGAAGCACGTCGCTGTGGACTGATGATTGGACACTTGATGATTCCCATGTAGACCTCACCAAATACACCTTCTCCTAGCAACTCCTTAACGATAATCTCTTTTGATGGAATTTCCCACTTGTCCAGTTTATGTGTTGGGAAAGTAATAATTGATCGTCCCAACTGGAATCGGCCTGCTCTACCACTGAAAATTGGATCGTGAGGCCCCTGCAATTAAAATTAATGTAAACTCAGTCTGATAACCGAGAATCCAAGCAATTTTCTTATACCTGCATGGTTTGGTACAGTTTTCTTCTCTGTTGAAACACCCTAATGATACACACAGCTGGGCCAACAAGACAGATCAATACTACAAGACTGATTAGTGAGACTCCAATGATGATGCCAACTGAATTTATGACATGAGATTGCAATGGAGATATATACTGCATAAAATTTAATGATAAATTGAACTCAGATACTCACCAATGTAAAAGTTGTCTACTTCCTGGTGGCACATAGCTATTTAATATATGCAGCATTATTTAAAAATTCATGCTTCATTGTCAATCATTATGAGTCTCACATAAGTCATACTGAAGCTCACTCCAATTTCCAGTTGTATACAGAGTGTGGGCACGGATCTATTATTATGGAGAGCAAGATCATGCATGCATCTATGTAGTAACGTAATGAGCCACTCATACTTGAACATAGAGAGGTTCATTGCGGTCAGTAGAAGTTTTAGGATGATAAACGATGGCAGTCTGATTTATTCCTTTCTATATAGGGACAGAAAATACTGCAATGACATCAATAGGGCCAACAACAATTGTTAGCTCACACTGAAGTTAAATTTTGAGCATTGTCGACGATTTCCACTATTAAGAGGCAACATTTCTAGGTCAGACTCTAGGGATACACCAGTGCATATGTCATATGAATCTATCTCGACAGTGATAGCAGAAGAAGGTGAAGACCACTCCAAATTTAGAGTAATGTAAGATCCATTGGTGGTGCATGATGCTACGATTAAATCTTCTACTGGGCCGGGAGTTGGGTAGAGGGTGCTTTCTACACAAGTGTAGGTATGGTTTGGCGGTATAAATTTGTGAGGAATACTACTGCTGTTCCATATCACTTGAGTCTGCAATCGGGAGGAGCAATAGAATAGCTGCAGTGTAAATTTATTATTAGATATCTGACCTCAAGATGATAAAGCCATGAATTGTCAAATAGTAGAGCATTAAGGAAAGTCATGTTCAGATCTAGAGTTGCAGTGAAATCTAGATTCTTTGTGAAGATGGTTGAACTCTCTTGAAATAGCTAAACCGCACAATGCATGCATAGAAACATTATAATAGTGTTGAACCAAGGTCATATAGCGATAAACATGACATTATACCTCTCGGAAAGTAACTGTGATGCTTTCCACTGAAATTGTGCTATCTTCAATGATGTTTATCAACTTTAGGTCAACTACAAAATTCCTAATGACATGACCCCTGCTAATGTATGGTGGTAGAATCCAGGTAAGGTTGAAAGATATTAGTTCATTAATATCTTCTGAGTCAGTGCGCCACCACCGCTGACATTCAAAACCGATGCTTTGTACATCAACTGTATATGAGGTTATTTTATGCTTGTTAATACCATAGCGGATACACAAAAGCTACGTACTTAGGAAACGTTCCTTACATTCAGTGTTTATGGCATAAGTTTCTTGTAAAGGATGGCTTGCACCATAACGTCCAATAAAGTGTATCTACATTAATTTTACAATATCATGGGATATCTGCAAGCCATACCACACTAAGTCTTTAGTAGAAAAAATACATCATGAGTGAATAATAATATTATATACCTGAATATCATAGGAACATGACATCACTGGTAATGCTTCCATTGACTCTGCTTCAATCACAAGGAAGGTTTTATCCTACAGATCAATCATACACAATATTAATTTCAACTTAGTAGGGATTCACACGGTGATGAGAAACTGCTCTGACACAATGAACAAATCAATCTATTATTATTATGGTAACTAGAGCTCTGTAGAGCACATACCCCGCGCGCACATTGTGCAATCTATAGAATTGCTTTTGTCTGCATGGCTATAATTTTGTGAACTTCAGAAAGTTAGTGGAAATGCTGCTTAATTATATGTGGCTACCAGAGGTCCCGGTGACAAAAAATCATTCTCTCTGCACCAGATCTAGACTACTAGGAGATATGAACTGATACTTCCAATATTTTGTTGTAATAGCCATAGGGCTGCAGATTTCAGCTCCGTCACGAGCATAATTAATTTCGACGATCTTTACCATGTGCGCATGAGCAGAAAACACAATGGGCATGCATTATGCATCGAGTAGGCACTGTCGATAGGCGTGGCTACGCTCGCCAACAAAAAGGCACTATTTGTGACGCCCGTGGACCGTATCTATCGATTTGACGCACACTGAAGCTAGTTTTTCGCCGAATTCGATTGATTCGTTGTGCTAACCAGTCGCTTAGATGCCTGTATCTCGAAATATGGCGATTTTTGTGCTCACAACGACGACAACGACAACGACACGACCGATTACTTTACCCCTTGCGCATGCGCGCGGGGTAATAATATTATTCACAAGATTGTATACACATACAGGTACTCTCCTGATCCAAGGCCTGCAACCACACTTAAGTGTACCGAAACCATCAGCAGTCGTAAGAGTGACCTGAAAGCAGTCCTTATGACATGTATTGTCTGTATGATTGCAAAGCATTATGCACAGTGACTATATACTATCACTCTATATTATACTTTGCAGCTGTGGAGTGTCCCATGAAATGTTAAGTATCACATGACCAAAGAAGCCCACACGTTCATCTATTTCCTCTGAGATTTGAAGGCCAGTTGGTGGACTAGGAATCAGTTGCTCATCTGTCAATTAGAGTGCATATAGTGTACTTAGTCTAGCTATAATATTATTATCTTATCACAAAACCAAGGTGGCCGCTCCACGGCTCCATCGTTAATGTGATATTGAGTCTTTATTGTTATACTATTAGCCAATCCCCATACTATAGGCTTGTGTACATCATTTCTAATGATTACCTTCATTAATTATCACAGATATGGCAGGGGAGAATTCAGAGATCCCCGCTCTATTGCTGACTGCAAACGACACCATAAGTTCTTGACAGGCATATTCAATGAGATTCAAATGCTCAAAAGGATTAGACTGAGCCAACGAGAAAAAAAATTAATAATTATATAATAAATCTGTAGCTATAATGGCAAAAATCAATATTATTGCCACACCATAACTATATACCCTGGTATTGGAACCAATTTGCTGCCGGGAATGTTTCTGGGAATTAATTACATCATAAAGTCACTGCCTAATCTTATAATGATGTACAAAATATTCTTATAATACAATGGTTCATACCACAGTTACTGTACTAGTGGTAGCCGATACAAAACTTTCCCTATCATTAAGTAGCTACATAACAATGATTGAATGCACTTACTGTCCATTTGTAAGATACATTTCGTGAATTGATTTCGACAAATTTGAACAGGAATTAATTACATCATAAAGTCACTGCCTAATCTTATAATGATGTACATAATATTCTTATAATACAATGGTTCATACCACAGTTACTGTACTAGTGGTAGCCGATACAAAACTTTCCCTATCATTAAGTAGCTACATAACAATGATTGAATGCACTTACTGTCCATTTGTAAGATACATTTCGTGAATTGATTTCGACAAATTTGAACAGGAATGCCACTGGCAGTATGTCCATGGAGGTACTAATTGGTTCACATTCTTGTGCTGGCGGTGCAGCACCTGACAAATTAACAATAAATTCCAATTGTTCCGTTGTGTTGTAGTCTAGAATCAGCAGCGGTGGACCAATCGGATCATGGGGAGGAGCTAGTCATGATTATAATTTGCATCATTATTAATAACATTAATTATTATATTATTCCTATACCTGATTCAGAACAACAATGACCATTTTGAAGATCATCCACTTTACAGCCTTCTAGGCATGGATGATAAGGCTGTATATAAATTTAAAATTAATATCCCACATTGCTAATCAAAACAATGTCATGTAACCCTGGTATTGACCTGCATGGTGTCTCCAGTAACTTTACATAAACTTCAAAAGTTATAGCTACCCAGATATTAACTATTGTATAGTGAATAAACAGCAGTTAACCCGCAAAATTAATGACGAGTAATATAAGCCACCATAATTATTATTTCTTGTGTAATAAAATTTGTTTTAGACAGCAATTCATAATATTATAATATTATATGATTCAATGCTTACATGTGATTCAGGTATTTGATCGCATGTTTCTTTGCACTCTTCCACAGGAATCCAGGGATGACATTCAAACAGTCGGTCACAGCTTTGTAATTCCAGCACTGAATTGCAAGTATTTAGCTGTATTAATAATAATATGAACTAATTAAAACTTGTATTATTATGCCACTTACACATGTATCCCTACAATCACGGAGATCTGATGTGCTCCTATGCATATGTCTGTATAAACAACCTCGTGTACACTCATGAACCTGGCAAAAATGATCAATTTCAGTAAATTACAACAATTAATTTTAGTGACATTGTAACACTTTATTTACTTCAAAAGTGATCATGCAGTCGGATTTGATGATAGATATAAATGGCCAATAATTAGATAGACTGTAGTTGCTATCTCCAATCTGGAAATGAATAGTTGGACTGTCACATTTATACTTTAATATATATGCAATCATTGCTGCATCATTGTATTCACCTCAATACTGTATATCTCTGTTGTGCAGAAAAGGAAGCAGAGTCCTTCGATCTGCAGTAGGTCAAATTCTCCTTCAGAGAGGTTGGTATGCACATGATGTATGGATGAATAATTATCAGGAACCTTGCACTCCGTGAACCCGTCCGATGTCTGGATGACTGCAGTGGTGACGCTAATAAAAACTGCTGGCAATAAAAGCCTGACGAATAGAGCCATCATCATTTTTTTTCTAATCACAGACTGAATGGCATCCCGCTTTTGAGGGCATGCGCATATTAAACGTTGCCAATGGTCA
Source organism: Cliona cf. orientalis (assembly GCA_963930775.1). Classification (NCBI taxonomy): domain Eukaryota; kingdom Metazoa; phylum Porifera; class Demospongiae; order Clionaida; family Clionaidae; genus Cliona; species Cliona cf. orientalis. The sequence continues at coordinate 8,664,969 of OZ005699.1, read as the reverse complement.
TGTCCTTTCAAACTCCACCCCTTACCGGTCGTGACGATCATTGCCATAATAATACATATTAATATTATTATACCGCGCGCGATACTCATCGGCCACGCCTATCATAGTATCAACTGGATGACGTGACTTCCGTGCCTTAATTAATGCATTGAACCTAACTCCGGTAAAGGTCGTCAAGTCTGCGGTTGGTAGTGGAGTCCCACAAGAGTGATTTCACTATAATAAACTACTCATAGCAACTTTGATAGTACTTTTTAACAATGTTATGAATATAGTAATAGTATGACATTGTGTATTATTTATGCATGCATCAATGCATGCACTGGCATTAGCTATATTCAGTATATGAAGCAAGACCTGGTATTTAACTACAATCATGAATCGCTAGTTTTCAGTCTCCTAGTTGTAGCTGAAGAATCTATTGAATTATTATCAGTGCCGGGTGATATGGCTTGGTTTACGATCACTGCCAGATTTAAAGTCCCTGGAATTGTCTTGTTAACAATTATTCTAGTTAATTTATCTCATCAGTTGGAACAGCCAATGCATGTTTCTAACCAAAATCATCATGGAAGTTGTGCCAGCATTGGTTACTCGGCCAAGTGTTGTCCACCTGGAGAATCCTGTGAGGCTAGCGATGGAAATTGCAAATGTAGTACGAGGTGCCATAACAAACTATTGAATAACTGCTGTAAAGATGTTTTTTGCCATCCAAGTAACAATTATAATGTTTATCACATAATAATTATTATCATGATTAATAATTGATATCTTGCAGATCCAAGAACATGCCAAGATGTTGGATGTTGCAATAGTGACTCAGGGTGTGATTCTAAATTTTTCTATGATGAAAATAATCATAGAGTACAATGCAATGGTACTTCTAACTGTCGTAAGTTCGAGCAATTACTTGATCATGCATGATTCAGTATCAAAGTTGTATATCCACTCTACAGCTGAAACCTGTGCCGAGGCAAAGTTTGCTGCTGGTTTCTGTAAATGGCAGCTCAAACCGATGAGAAAGACATGTCAAGTCTATCGTGGCAATTGCTACTGTGATCCCTACTGCGTGTGCTTTAATGACTGCTGTAGTGATGTGCAAGGTACGTACATAATAATGTACTAATAAATCTAGAAACATTAACTAACTATATCTACTCGATAGAGTAGCTTTGCACCAGCAAAGTGGATCACTACTTGTCCCATGATGCATGATTGTGTAGTATTCCACAATAATCAGTACTACGAGAAATCCTACTTATGTATGTATGTAGCCATACGTCAAATACGGGATTTACTCTTTTCGGAAGTACGACCACTGCACACCCACCAATTAATCGTTTGCTGTATGCATATCAACATATGCAGCATTTATCAACCTCTGGTGTTCGGGTTATAGAGTAAAACGTGACCTTTGGCCTTGTGGCTTTATAGATAATGGCCTTATAAGCTAAGCAAGCAATTTACCAGTATCTCTGTTTGAGGTGGGATGGACTATATACTCCAGATCTCTTGCTGATCAGTGAAAAAAAACAGGTAGCTACACATGCATTCATTTGATCATGCTGGTGCAAATATTAGATTCTTCTGAGATAAATAGTCCCCATAATAACGATATCCTGTCCAGGTGCACGGCAGTTGAGTCGGACTTAACATCAGTAATATGTTTGTGTCATTCTATATACATGACAGTATCATTAATGGCAGTTGTAATTAAACACCAGTACATGCCTGAACTCCTGAATCGTGCCATGATACTATTAATTTAATGTTATGGTAGCAACATCCAAATTAGGTTGTATACAATCTGGCACAGTCATGCCCCCATGCACTAATTGTAGCCTGTGACTGTCCACTGTGCCAGATATGGTCCTCCAGGATAAACCCAGCTGCTAACCAAAACCCAGCCCCCTCTCGTAAATGACAGAAGGAGTACCACGCACGTTTGCCATGGATGGACCTAGTCTCCCTTCATGCACGCGCGAGAAAGGGTCCGGTCAAAAGGGTCACACTTCCTTGTCCTCGAGGTACGTATATTGCGGCCCAATCAGGTCGCAGAACCATGGTCACATGACATTAGTGGAATGTAATTATGTGTGGTCCGTACGTACGCGCTTGCACTTGGTTTTGCACACGGTACGGAAGTGGCGGTTAGTTTCTATTTTACGCACACTGGAATTGTCAATTATTGCATTCCAGCCGGACACGTTAGTGCGACCCTTTGATCAGACCCTTTCTCGCGCGTGCATGAAGGGGGCTGGGCACGAGACTAGGATGGACCACTTAATAGTGTGGCAGTAGCTAGCTACTCAAAGTGACACAAAATTGATAATGGGATGTCACTTACTCATAATAATAGCTAATGCTATTATTATTATTATTATACGATTTCTAATCGCAGCTGTATAACTAAATCAATGGAGTCACCCTATCATGATATGTAGACACAAATAATAATATTATGTTGCTGACATTAAGTTGGACTCAACTGTTGTGCACCTGGACGGGATACCGTTATTATATGGAGACTATTAATCTCAGAAGAATCTTGGCAATTGCACCAGCATGATCAAATAAGTGCAGTTTTTATCCCGCGCGCATGCGCAAGGGGTAAAGCAATCGTCTGTCGTCATCGTCGTCGTCGTCGTCGTCGGAACGAAAATCGCCAGATCTCGAGTTCTAGGCATAGTATGCGTGCTGTAAGCATAACCAATCGGTAGATATCGGTGAATAACTGGTTTATATGCACTTCCAATTGCTCAAAAAGGCCCAGGTCAATTAGCAATCAAGCAGGTTTTTGTGACTAGAAAACAAGAAAAGGTAAGGCATGTAACGAAGGCTAGGCCTATAGCTAGTCTGGGGACTACGTTATGGAGTAGGAAGCAATCGCGTGTTGCGGGGGCCACCGATACAAGTTGTAGTCTCACGGGCCAGCCCCTCCTACGCAAAGAGGAGGGGCTGGCCCGCGAGACTATACAAGTGGTGGGTGTGGCTTTAGCTAATTACTGCATAGTATTCTTTTGTAGAGGTCATATTTAAACCAGGCTTTTGTGAGGAAAGTCTGATACATGATGAAAATTGGAAGACTACCTACACAAGGGCTACATGATTATTTGGGGTGGGGGGGGGGGTGGGTGCAGTGGCCCCCCTGGTTCCTATTCCACTGACTGCCGGGGATGAATCATGCATGGTACGCAACTGTTTACAATAGACTGAATCAGCTGAGCATCAGATAGCTGCTTGTACGTGTACTATGGATTGAAGATAGTAGGGGGGCATCCCATGGCCAATCCTCGATCCTCCTCTATTAAAGTCTCATGATAGCTACTATGAGCAAAGGCTCGCCCCCTCGATGATTTACATCACCCTAGTATGTACAATGTAATTGGGGCGAGCCTGAGCGAGCCCCACACTAATCAGTACCAAGGGCTTATAGCTAGACTCCTAAAGGAGAAGAGCTAGGGCATGCAACTAGGCACCTGATAAAATTCATTTATGTAGCTAAGCCGCTAAAAATAGTCAATATGCATAGTGAAATCCAGGCAGCATCTGTTACTATGATTAGTTACAAACCACTGTCTGACTTGTATTTTGCTAGGTAGCTACACAGGATAGTCACAATAGCAGTTACATGCCATCTTCCCCTTTGGGGTCTATAAGTCCTTGTTAGTACTCGCTGTACTTTAATATGTATGTCGTATGTCAAACACGTGCTCGTTAGCTCATAGCGCATGCGCATAATTATCGCAGTAAAGTGCCACGCTGTTCACTCTAAATATAGCTCACCAAAGATGCAGCTCGCATCAGATTCTATTGATAATTCGAGTAGACTGCTAGAAAACAAGAAAGGCAAGGCATCAGTACGAGTATCTATACAGCAAAACTGAAGGTTAGGCCTATAGTCTGGGTGCAAGGACAACGTTATGATCTAATTATAGAGTATTTGCACTTTCATGGGACAAAATTAGTAGCTAAATATGCCAGTTTGCCATTCACGAAGTGGCATGTTTGACTCATGTGCTGCATGATAGTATTTGTAATAGACTGGATTATGAGAATAAAATAATAATATTTTTATTATGATACCGATGAACTTGTACCGTAGCTACTACTTGTGTGTGTGCACCAGCTCAGAATCTGACTAATTGTTTTTTTTGTATTATAATAGCTATACCAATATTATTATTATGCAGAAAGTGAAATAGATGTTAAATATTTTGAATCGAGTGAACGTAAGAAATGTGCGCTGATGATAGTAAGGTTTATTGAGCAAGCAATGAAGGTATTAAATAATTTATTAAACTCCTTACATGTTATTTAATCAATCAATGTTCAATTACATAGTATAATGAAGATAACGACGAAACTCAAATAATTCAAGATTTTGATTACAATGAAGTATACATTCAGTACTTATATGCAGTGTATGCTCGTATGCAAGAGATGTGAACAGAAGTATATAACTACAAAATTAATTGAACTCATTGTCACTAACATAATTTAGTTTAATGCTATAGTATAGCAATAGTGTAGTCATTGTTGTGATAATATCAGTTCCGTATGGATTAATACTAAGTGGCTGTGCAATCAAGTTCTTTAATTTTGATGCTCTACAAAACTGATCTCAATGCTGGATTAATAACTCTGCTCACAGATACTCTCCATTTCAATTTTGTCTCTGCTTTCATCCAAAGTATTAGCTGGGGATGTAGCAGCTAGCATTCCTTTCATTGGTGATTCAACATAACGATTCTCGGACTGCCCTTTCTGGTCTTCGGTAATCAGTTGAAGTGATAAGCTGACTGGGAGATTTCCACGATTTCTTAATTCCATTCCTCGCGATTGGTCTACCGTGCGAAACTCGTCCAAACTTACTGAAGATTGTCCGGATCTGGAATTGGCTAATTTTCTAGCAGAAGATCTTTTATCGGGAATGGGGCCATCCTTGTGACTACAAGCACTCTTTCGGTCAGAGTCTTCATCCTTGGTTGCAGCGGGGGTCTGGTTTTCTTGATAGTATGACTTATTCTCATCAATGCAGAGGGCAATGTACGTATCATTCTTTTCAGCAAGTAGCATGGAATCAAATTTGGCTCGTAACTCCTTGAAGGTTGGTCTCTTTTTAGGCTGCTCATTCCAACATATCAGCATGATGTCATACCTATACCCAGAAATGATGATATGAATTGCATGCAATTACCTATGTAGCAATGACACTATATAATATTGATTGAGCCAGAATACAGTACTGTAGTAGCCAATGCTTACACTTCCGATGAACAGTTATCTGGTTTTTCCATTCTGTAGCCTTGGTTCAGCATCGAGAGAAGTTGGTCATTCTGAATACTTGGATGAGGATGCCCACCTGCATATTATATTTTTATCAGATTCAATTGCAAGTATTTATGGCGTGCATGAATGATGTTGTATTCACCAAGAGTGCCAATTTCCCAGAGGACAACGCCAAACGACCAAACATCTGAAGCTGATGTGAACTCTCTAGCAATGATGGACTCAATGGCCATCCATTTCAGTGGAACACGACCTGTGCGCTTCTGAACATAAATCTCATCCGTTTCACGAGAGAGCCCAAAATCAGTGATCTTCAGCACTTTCCCCTCATCAATCAGGATATTCCTACAAGCTAAGTCTCTGTGAACTATTCCAAGGCTGGAGAGATACTCCTGTATACAATGCATGTTAAACTGCTATATAAGGTCCGCGAACCATTCCAGAGGTGATTTGGTAAGCAAAAGAGATAAGGTCCACAGAAGTTACACCCCCCAGCTCAACGTAAGCATCATCATTTTCATCATCTTCTGTATTGCTTCCAGTGCACTATAGTGAATAAATTATTATGACATGCAGAATCAGGTTCTATTGGCAAAGTAGACCATTCTTCTGTTTGTTCTGAGATACTTCAAAAGATCGCCATATTTGACGAATTCTGTAATGAGCATTAGTGGTTCCTTGATTGTGACACATCCAAGAAGACGAACGACGTGAGCATTCTGACCCTCAGCTACCTTCTTCATCATCTCAATCTCTGAGAGAAAGTCCTGCCGTTCGTTTCCCCCTGATGATGCTGAATTTAAAGCACATGACATTGTATAATATAAGTTCCAAACCATGGCCACATAGAATTCAACACGATAATTATGATACTTAGTCTATTCAGATATTCCTGTATGTTAGAATACTCTGTAATGTTAGCTAGGTTAGCTGCACATTAATTATCTCACGTTTGAGTAGTTTGATTGCTACAGAAGTGAAGATAGATTTGTGCATAGAAGCACGTCGCTGTGGACTGATGATTGGACACTTGATGATTCCCATGTAGACCTCACCAAATACACCTTCTCCTAGCAACTCCTTAACGATAATCTCTTTTGAAGGAATTTCCCACTTGTCCAGTTTATGTGTTGGGAAAGTAATAATTGATCGTCCCAACTGGAATCGGCCTGCTCTACCACTGAAAATTGGATCGTGAGGCCCCTGCAATTAAAATTAATGTAAACTCAGTCTGATAACCGAGAATCCAAGCAATTTTCTTATACCTGCATGGTTTGGTACAGTTTTCTTCTCTGTTGAAACACCCTAATGATACACACAGCTGGGCCCACAAGACAGATCAATACTACAAGACTGATTAGTGAGACTCCAATGATGATGCCAACTGAATTTATGACATGAGATTGCAATGGAGATATATACTGCATAAAATTTAATGATAAATTGAACTCAGATACTCACCAATGTAAAAGTTGTCTACTTCCTGGTGGCACATAGCTATTTAATATATGCAGCATTATTTAAAAATTCATGCTTCATTGTCAATCATTATGAGTCTCACATAAGTCATACTGAAGCTCACTCCAATTTCCAGTTGTATACAGAGTGTGGGCACGGATCTATTATTATGGAGAGCAAGATCATGCATGCATCTATGACATTGTAGTAACGTAATGAGCCACTCATACTTGAACATAGAGAGGTTCATTGCGGTCAGTAGAAGTTTTAGGATGATAAACGATGGCAGTCTGATTTATTCCTTTCTATATAGGGACAGAAAATACTGCAATGACATCAATAGGGCCAATAATAATTGTTAGCTCACACTGAAGTTAAATTTTGAGCATTGTCGACAATTTCCACTATTAAGAGGCAACATTTCTAGGTCAGACTCTAGGGATACACCAGTGCATATGTCATATGAATCTATCTCGACAGTGATAGCAGAAGAAGGTGAAGACCACTCCAAATGTAGAGTAACGTAAGATCCATTGGTGGTGCATGATGCTACGATTAAATCTTCTACTGGGCCGGGAATTGGATAGAGGGTGCTTTCTACACAAGTGTAGGTATGGTTTGGCGGTATAAATTTGTGAGGAATACTACTGCTGTTCCATATCACTTGAGTCTGCAATCGGGAGGAGCAATAGAATAGCTGCAGTGTAAATTTATTATTAGATATCTGACCTCAAGATGATAAAGCCATGAATTGTCAAATAGTAGAGCATTAAGGAAAGTCATGTTCAGATCTAGAGTTGCAGTGAAATCTAGATTCTTTGTGAAGTTGGTTGAACTCTCTTGAAATAGCTAAACCGCACAATGCATGCATAGAAACATTATAATAGTGTTGAACCAAGGTCATATAGCGATAAACATGACATTATACCTCTCGGAAAGTAACTGTGATGCTTTCCACTGAAATTGTGCTATCTTCAACGATGTTTATCAACTTTAGGTCGACTACAAAATTCCTAATGACATGACCCCTGCTAATGTATGGTGGTAGAATCCAGGTAAGGTTGAAAGATATTAGTTCATTAACATCTTCTGAGTCAGTGCGCCACCACCGCTGACATTCAAAACCGATGCTTTGTACATCAACTGTATATGAGGTTATTTTATGCTCGTTAATACCATAGCGGATACACAAAAGCTACTTAGGAAATGTTCCTTACATTCAGTGTTTATGGCATAAGTTTCTTGTAAAGGATGGCTTGCACCATAACGTCCAATAAAGTGTATCTACATTAATTTTACAATATCATGGGATGTCTGCAAGCCATACCGCACTAAGTCTTTAGTAGAAAAAATACATCATGAGTGAATAATAATATTATATACCTGAATATCATAGGAGCATGACATCACTGGTAATGCTTCCATTGACTCTGCTTCAATCACAAGGAAGGTTTTATCCTACAGATCAATCGTACACAATATTAATTTCAACTTATTAGGGATTCAGTGATGAAAAACTGCTCTGACACAATGAACAAATCAATCTATTATTATTATGGTAATATTCACAAGATTATATGTATACGCATACAGGTACTCTCCTGATCCAAGGCCTGCAACCACACTTAAGTGTACCAAAACCATCAGCAGTCGTAAGAGTGACCTGAAAGCAGTCCTTATGACGTGTATCGTCTGTATGATTGCAAAGCATTATGCACAGTGACTATATACTATCACTCTATATTATACTTTGCAGCTGTGGAGTGTCCCATGAAATGTTAAGTATCACATGACCAAAGAAGCCCACACGTTCATCCATTTCCTCTGAGATTTGAAGGCCAGTTGGTGGACTAGGAATCAGTTGCTCATCTGTCAATTAGAGTGCATATAGTGTACTTAGTCTAGCTATAATATTATTATCTTATCGCAAAACCAAGGTGGCCGCTCCACGGCTCCATCGTTAAGAGTCTTTATTGTTATACTATTAGCCAATCCCCATACTATAGGCTTGTGTACATCATTTCTAATGATTACCTTCATTAATTATCACAGATATGGCAGGGGAGAATTCAGAGATCCCCGCTCTATTGCTGACTGCAAACGACACCATAAGTTCTTGACAGGCATATTCAATGAGATTCAAATGCTCGAAAGGATTAGACTGAGCCAACGAGAAAAAAAAATAATAATTATATAATAAATCTGTAGCTATAATGGCAAAAATCAATATTATTGCCACACCATAACTATATACCCTGGTATTGGAACCAATTTGCTGCCGGGAATGTTTCTGGGAATTAATTACATCATAAAGTCACTGCCTAATCTTATAATACTGTTACATCATGTACAAAATATTCTTATAATACAATGGTTCATACCACAGTTACTGTACTAGTGGTAGCCGATACAAAACTTTCCCTATCATTAAGTAGCTACATAACAATGATTGAATGCACTTACTGTCCATTTGTAAGATACATTTCGTGAATTGATTTCGACAAATTTGAACAGGAATGCCACTGGCAGTATGTCCATGGAGGTACTAATTGGTTCACATTCTTGTGCTGGCGGTGCAGCACCTGACAAATCAACAATAAATTCCAATTGTTCCGTTGTGTTGTAGTCTAGAATCAGCAGCGGTGGACCAATCGGATCACGGGGAGGAGCTTATGATGAATATATTATTTTATTAATTAGCTATAATAAAATTGTTATTATTATTATACCTGAACAGTTTTGTAGATCATGTGCACAGCCTACTAGGCAAGGAGGTGAATACTGTATATGGAATAAAAATAATAGTATCCCACTTAGGTGATCAAAACACTATTATTATACACTAAATTATTAACTTCTATTTTGGTATTGGATTAATAAGTATCTCCAGATTACATAAAATGCAAGTTAGATGCATTAACTATAATGAGTATTACATTGAATAAACAGTTTAGCTAACCCGCAAAATTAATTGTGAGTACAGGGTAAGCCATGCACCATATCTTACTAGTAATAAAATTCAATTTTAGATGCATGGTGACCCATAAAACAATGCTTACATGCTGAGGTATTAAATTTTCATATAGATCACACTGTGACTGTGATGTTCCTTGGCACTCTTCCACAGAAATCCAGGGGTGACATTCAAACAATTGGTCACAGTTTTGTAAATCCAGTGCTGAGCGGCAGGTACTTTGCTGTAATAATAATTATGAGATTATTGCTAAAACTGATATTATGCCACTTACACATATAGTCCAACAATCCTCAATATCTGGTGTATTCCTGTGTCTATATAAACAACCTCGTGCACATTCATGAATCTGGCACAAGTGATCAATTTCGGCAAATGATTTTAATAAAATTAATTATTTATTTACTTTTAAGGTGGTTATGCAGTCGGACTGGTTGATAGATACAAATGGCCAATAACTAGATAGGCTGCAGTTGTTTTCTCCAATCTAGAAATGAATGGTTGGACCATCACATTTATACTTGAATATTAGTGCTATCATTATTTAATATTCACCTCACTACTGTACGTCTCTGGATCTGTTGTGCAGAAAAGAAAACAGCGTCCTTCGATCTGTAGTAGGTCAAATTCTCCTTCAGTGAGGTTGGTATGCACACGATCAATGGATGAATAGTTATCAGGAACCCTGCACTCCGTGAACCCGTCCGATGTCTGGATGACTGCAGCTCCATAGTGAGTAGTGACGTTCATAAAAACTGCTAGCAGCAAAAGCCTGCTGAATAAAGCCATCATGACTATCGATTGTAGCTAGCTATTTTGCTAATCACAAACTGAACCCAACTTTAGATGCACGAAGCATTATAGATAATAGAGCAAAACCCTCAGTGTAAGTGCAATATGTAGCTAATAACTGCATGTATATATAATATTATCATTATAGATTGCCTACAAGCCACAAGAATGCATATTGCCTGCAATTGCATGTGCAATATGATATAGAACTCTATGTTAGAGATATAGGAAAGGATTCCTAGTTTGTATCACAACCTTTTTTGTGTCTGTGCAAATGTTATTAAAGTATTGCATGCACACACTGCATGTGTACTATCAAGAACCTATATAAATACTATACTTATACAATGCCATGATTATCCCTATAACAGACTGTCCAACCGTCCCGCTTTGAGCGGGACAGTCCCGCATTCAGAAAATTTGTCCCGCGTCCCGCACTAACCTTGCTCGGGACGCAGTTTGTCCCGCTTTAGGCACAGCTGTGCTTCATAAGGTACTCTCGATCGATCAAACGAGAAAGATATTGAAGGATGTGACTTGCGAGACTATTATTATACGCAAGCGCACTCAGGAGGCGGGGCAAACGTTAACCGTGTTGTATGGGGAGGTGGCGACCCCGTGCCGACGCGAGCCTTCCATGTGACTATAGTTACGTAGCTATATATATAGCAGGCGTCTAAACGTTCTGCCACAACATGAGAGCAGCCTTCTGCGAGGAAATCCAAGCGAATGTGTTAGTTTTCTTCTACATGGTTCATATAGCAGTCAGTATTTTTACTGAATTCTGACCATAAAATTAATACTGATACCGTAGGAATGTCAAAAATACTGAAAACTGGGAGAATATTATAGTACATACATCATATCTAATATATGGAGCTCTTTATAAAAATTACTAAAAATATACTGAAATGCATGCATGCAAAATACTGAAAAATGGAAATATTTATACTGAAAGACAGGAGAGCAGTTTGGAGGCACTGATACGGTAATGCTTGTCAAGTTGAATATATTAATTAAAAACATTATGCATACCACTTCACACATGACATTTATTAAGTTTTGAAAAGGCGTCCCACTTTGACATGCTGAGTAGGTTGGACAGTCTGTACTATAATTTATCTATAGCTAGCTAATGTATTCTTGTGTCTATAATAAAAGCAATCTTGCATGAAATTCATGAATCTGGCACGAATTACAGTATTGATTTCAACTCCTAGTAGCTATAGTATTTATCATGACATTGTAGTTATTGTTATGTGTATGGGTGTGTGATCATAGTGTACACAACAATACAACTTTATGCATGTACATCGTATGCATGCATGGTCATTGGGCCGTAAATGGTTGTAATAATTGCTAATGTATGACACTGCACACCTGGTCCCTTGTATGAGTTACTAAGCAATCATCATGCAGGTGCAGTGCATCTTGTAGCTACACATGTATAAGTATCTATTAATAGCTCACTGTTAATAATAGGGTGCTATGATAGCACCCCACAGAGACTTGTGAAAATTTGAAATAGTGTCATTTTAAGAGACGAAATGTGCATAATTAACGCCAATGCCACGCCCACTTTACAGTCCAAATGAGACAAGCATCCTCATGGTGCGCTATCAGCACCCCCTCATATGATGAGGGTGTTACAGCAGCACCCTACTAGTGAAAGTACGAAGTTGGCTACAACTGGGAGAGATCAATGACTCTACTTCTCTAATTTCTGTTAAATAAAGTAGCTCTATGCTTTGAAGCAGCACTCTTGTATGGGTGTGTCTTGTATCACTAATGTGTATGTACGTAATAATTATTATTGCTAAAAATTTAATGTTTTGGCCAAAAAGCTGTGTTGTAGAGTGAACCACGTAGTTACAGCGCATGCATGATGAATTTCCTACAAATCATAGCAATATCTTTAAACATTTAACTCTATGCTACATAATCTTCCTACTACTAATTGTTACAGTAGCAGAGATGTCAATTGCTATGCAGAAACACTGATGCATACCACTACAACTGTATAGCTATAGTAGCAGGTGGGCATGATTAACTTTTATAGATATGGTATAGACACGTCGTGCATGCATGTTGAATACTATAGATTGAATTTTTATGCAGTCATGATTTCTTATTACTGTCAGATAGGAGTAATGTTTTGTGGCCCATTTGGAGTCCACCATTAATTATTGTCTTCATAATTATTATTAACCCATGCAGAGCAGATAGAAGTATAATAATGATTAACATTAAATGGGTGCAGAAATGTCTGGATTAGTGCTCCTCCCCCCCTGCATGCTCCCGAAAACCACCAAGAATTCAGAGGAGCCAATACCCCAAAATTGAATGTACCATGAGAAATAGCTCATGATCAATGCACTCTATCTTAGCTATTACATCGTACACTTTGTACCTCAAACCACAGCTACTAGGTAGCTATTAATAGTCTGACATAATACTTGCCAGGATCTTATTTTGGCAAATAGTAGGAACACATGATGCTTCACTATAATAATCATTACTGCAGCATCATTCTGTACATTAATTGTTGTATACAGATGCTGCATTAATGATTATTAATAATAGTGAAGCATCAACACACCTGACATGTAAGTGAGTATCTCTCTCATAGTAACCGCTGGTATAAGATACACTTGGCAATGCATGCATATTATTCATCCAATCCTACTACGTATAGCTAATTGTTATGCCAACAAGCTATAGCTAGCATGTATCCTACAATATATACAACTTTTTTGTACAGTGAGTATAAACAAGTTCACGCAGGTGTTGTACTATACTATTATTTTACACCTGCACACCATCATGCATGATACTCAGTATAATTATGATAATCATTGTACATGAACTCGATCTGCAGCATGGTGCATGATTCCCGTCCTTTAGCTATACACAGTCATGCAGAGTATAATAATATTATTTTAATTTTATATCTAGACTTATCTTTCAGGTTGAGCTGCATGCAGTCAGACTTATATAGTTAGTTGTGTTGCTAAAGCAATGGCTTATTGGCTTATCATTGTTAGTGTCATTGCTATTGCAGCTGTATGTCCTCACTCACACTGTCAGATGCAGGAGACTCAGTGTAACCATTCTGAATTGATCGAGGAGAGATCTGGCACTGACTGCTCTGTCTTTAATTACAATAAAAGCTGTTGTCTCCTGGGTGCACATTGTACTGTTAAAAATGGCAACAAGAAATGCCTCTGTATAGCCCAGAATGCCATGATCCAGAGAGTGATATAAAGTGCTGCGAAGATATCCACTGTCCTGATGGTAATGATACCATTGATAATAATAATGAATGCATGCATAGTACATTTATCCATACGGTTATGTTAGTATCAAATTCTGCATGATTCTATACTTCATTAGGTACAAAACCTAAAACTTGTCAAGACTATGGCTGTTGTTATATATGCGAATCATGCAAATCAATGTAATTGTGAAGGGGCACCTCTCTATCTTGATGGTGAAACAGATCAAGAAACTTATACTAACTGTATGAATCAGGAAGAATCATGCCATAAGTGTACAAAATCGCATGTCACTGACTTACTCGTCATTCCCATAATATAGCTAGCTACAATGTCATGCATCTAACTTGTATGCATGCGTTGCTGCCAAAAAATCCACTGGCTATTGCAAATGGGAGTACCACAAACTGAATGAATCATGTTGAACAAGGAAAGTGTTTTTGTGATCAATTTTGAGTCTACTTCAAAGATTGCTGTGAAGATGTAATTGGTGAGGATAATTACTAACAAGACTAGTATGGTATATGCACTATTTAATATGTCTACGTACTTTATTATAATAGTATAATATTATTGTATAATAGGATTTCTCAATATGCATGGAAGGTATCAACACCAGATGCCATTGGTGACCATTAGTCTGCAGCTGCTGATTGATGAGGTATATAATATATAATAATTATACGTAGTGATGATAATTATTATAATACTGATTATAGCTATCTAGTAATTCACTGTATAAACTGCCCTGATGATGGATGCCATGTTTTCTGCAGGGTAATGGTCCTTCTCAGCATCGGCTAGCTCTGTCTGCTCATTTGCTGAATAACCGTGATGATAATAATATGCGAACCCCTTGATTGAACATATTATGCCAAGTAGACTATTAGATTAGCTACAGATGCAGTATAATATTATTATAGCTGTAGCCAATAGTTGACAATGGGTTTTGTGTAGCTATTATTATTTGTGAATAATATATCAAAATTTAAGCATAGTTTCAAGTTTGAGAAAACTAACAGTTATTGTTAAAGGACCATTTCTGTTTATTACCTCAATCATTATGATATTATTATCCAATTTGCATACTTTCTACAAAATTTTAATTGTTGTGAGTATACTTGTACCAGAGTAGCTATTACCACAAACACAGAGTAAATCCACTACTGTAACACATAGAGTACAATATACATTGCATGGTACATGAAGCTACATACTACAAACTACTACTTTTTATAGTATAATGTGTGAGTGTATACTTAATTGTAGCAGATCTGATTCAGTACTATACGTAGCTTTGAATACTATGCAGTCATGATTCTTATTACTATCAGACGTGCAGGAGTAACGTTTTGTGGCCCACTTGGAGTCCACCAATATTGTCTTCATATTAACCCATGCTGAGCAGACTCTTAATAAATTAATAATAATAATGGGTGCAGAAATGTTTGAATTAGTGCTCCTCCCCCTGCATGCTTCCAAGAACCACCAAGCATTCAGAGGAGCCAATACTTCAAAATTGAATGTACCATGAGAAAAAATTCATGACAAAAATTAATTAATGCACTCTATACCTTTATAAGATATTATACGTATACCTAGCAGATCAAATTAAATTTGGTTTAGGGACTAAACTGTGGTTAATGTTAACATGGTGGCATTCTGATGATGTAATGCCTAATTCTAGTTTGGTTCTGCGCATGCGCAGTTTCCATGTGCTAACGACAACTCATAGCTCGCAGCGCAGCGTCTTGCATTCATGACAGTACTAAGCGATGCCAGCATGGATGGACATTAATAAATGTGAATTTCTGTAGCTTGAGCTCTGAGTCATTTAGCATGAACATTATAATATTATATTATTATGGGGCTAAATACTACATGCACAAATATGACGTCCCCCTCCTAATTGTCCTGATATAGTATCTTCATCTATAATTATTATTATAGCTATAATAAAATTTGTATCCCACCTATGACATAGATCAAAGCTACCGCCAGGGCAATATATATACTGGATATTGCCCTGTGGCTGGGGCAATATCATGATAATTATTATTGCCCTGTGGTACAGTGCAGGGATACAAACCAGTTAACACACCCCTACTAATGCTGTATGGATGATAATGCACTCGACGTGCGTTATATTCCATACATGCAGCACTAGTAGGGGTGTATTAACTATAACTTAATTATGACATCGTGTACCTCGAACCACAGCTGCTATTATAGGTAGCTGAGTCTGATATAATACTTGCCGGGATCTTATTAAATTTTGGCAAATAGTATAATATAATAGGAACACATGATGCTTCACTATAATAATCATTACTGCAGCATCATTCTGTACATTGTTGTACAGATGCTGCATTAATGATCGTTTTAATTTATTAATAATAGTGACGCATCAACACACCTGACATGTCTGACTCAGTGAGTATCTCTCTCTCATAGTAACCGCTGGTATAAGGTACACCTGCATGTTTGTTTTGTCCACAAATAGTATTATATGGCATGTATGGATGCACCTGAGTGCCTCATGCATGCATGCATAGTACATATATACCTGCATGCATATTTATTTATTCATCCGATCCTATATACTATAATTGTTATGCCAAGAAGCTATATATTATTATATAACTAGCATGCATGCATCCTACAATATCTACAACTGTTTTTGTACAGTGAGTATAAACAAGTTCATGCAGGTGTAATTCTTCTTGTACTACCATTATTGTACACCTGCACCGTGACCATCATGATGCTATAATTATGACAAGTATAAAAAACAATGAAATTGAAGGGTGAAGTAGGGGAGGGCCAAAAAGTGTACAAACAAGATTGTAGGGATAATCATATCCATTATATTAATATACATCCCTACACTTGTTTTTATCGAGTATAGCTATCTTGTGCATGCCTGTTGACAATGATTCATTAGTACTGTAACAATCCTAAACCAAGAGAAATTCATGTTACCCTCTAGCTATTGTTATGGCCCGTAGCTAGGGGTGGGGGGATTGACTGTCGCATTTAATTTACTGCCTGGTTAGTTTATTCCTGCACCTACTCAAAAAGCAAGCGTAGGGATGTATAGTAGTATTATAGAGGCACCATGTGCTATCCCCCCCCCCCCCACATACTTCTGAGAGCCAGCATTATATTTGTTATACATAGGAGCCTATATATATACCCCAAAATTGAATGTACCAGGAGAAATACATAATTATACTATTAGCTCATAAAAAAAACCATGCACTCGTAGCTACTTAGCAGAGCAACGTTGTGCGCATGCCTGAAATTGCCTCAAAAACGGGATTCCATTCAGCTTGTGATTAGAAAACATTTATGATGGCTCTATTTGTCAGGCTTCTGTTGCTAGCACTTTTTATTAGCATCACCACTCGCCTAGCTGTGTTCCTACTATTTGCCATGTATTACATGTATATCAGTCAACTATAGCTATACCTGGGAGCTGCCACGGTTGTTTGAGATACACAGTGATAGCTACAATTTAATAATTGTGGTTTTCTAAGGTGCATGTATGGGTATTGTACCGCATATGTTTTATAGGTGCCATCCTAATTAATTTTAGGCACCCTTTGAGACCTGTGCAATAATTAAGGTGCCTTTCCAGATATCAATTTTATAGGCAGTGCCTATATATTTAATTAGAATATATTGCCATGTGCAATACCGTACCATCGATTGATCTATTGAGCTACTAGCAGTTTAGATGTCAAACTAAGCTGTCTCTTACATTTATATTATTATGGGCACTTATACCTACTGCTTTGATGTCTTTCTGGAGTTAGAGACAACCATTCTGATGGGTATATATGCGATACCGGCAACTCGAGCATGATTCAGGGATCTGAGAGTGAAATTTCCAAAAAGAACTGAAACTAGAACCATATTTTTTGTTGTTTTCGCCATTGTCAATGTCATATTCACTGCCACTAAATAGTACCGGTTATAAGTGATATATACTGCAATGGCAAAACTTCCAGAACCGTTCTAATTGTAGCTCTTAGTCGCCCTTGGACCTGCTCGTGAGTTTTTCGGTTCTAATTAGAGGCGCCTGTGTGATCTGCATGTAATTAATTTAGGGGTGCCTATATTAGTATACGGTATCTGCATGAATGTAGTATAACGGTATTCCGAGGGCGAAGCCCGAGGAATTCCATTATACCACACAAAGGGCCGGTATACAACCCATACACCTTAGAAAACCATTAATATGATAGTACAGCTGATTTGTACTATCATGATGCCACAAATCAGACATTAGGGTGTGTTTTCTACCATGCTTTGCTATGTGACTAGGGTGTCACCCTATATAGGGTATATACATGTATACGAGGCTCTTTTTTTCACGTTGCTGTACAGCCTAATGCATGCATGATACTGTAAATCGCCAATACTTCGATGTTAAAATATTTTCGGACAGCATAGCTTGTGCGAAAATTAAACGCACGAAATACATGCGCAATATTAACGACAATGCGGTACAGGATCGTTTGTCCGAAAATTATTTAACGCGAAAAATTATCGCATGAACACGAAATATTCGCGATTTACGGTATCACGACATTGAACAATGTACAGATAAAAAATAGGAAGAGACTATAGTGTTAGTATTGTGGTGAGACTTCTATTATTATTATAGAGTATATGTGATTGTACTATCTGTTTTACCTAGCTTTGAAGTGTGGCTTTATCATATTATTATAATATTATAATTAGCAGCTATAGTAGCTAATTTAAAGTGCTCAACATCAATAGCTAGCTATAATACAAAAATTCATGCACATTGTCAATTGAATCTTACAATAATATGTCATAATAAATTTTAGGCCACATGATCACGATACTGTATAGAGATGGAATAATTGCATGAAATTTCGTATACAAAATTTATTTTATTTTATCTTCAAAATTTGCTGTTGATTATTAAAAATGGGAACAATTTTAGGGCCAAATACACAATGTCATATTATACTTGCCATGTCACTAATGGAATTCCCATCTCACTGCATATCCTTCAGACGCTTGTGAGAGCTACAATTATAATTATTATCCTGTCACTGACAAAGCTTGGTATACAAAACTACTTGTACTTGTACTATAATTAATGTTATTACTGGGTATATTATAGCTACATAGTAACATTCAATTGCATGCAGGTGCAAAATATCATGACTATACACCTGTCAGCTAAAATATTCTGGATACCTGGAGTGCATGTTACTACACGTAGTACTATGATTAATTACGCATGACATTGTGTAGTGCAGTATTATGCATGAGTAGCTACAAACTACAAAGCATAATAATATTATAGTAGTGTACCAAATAAACTTTTGCTTCACTACTCATGATCACTTCCATGCATGCAGCTACATTACTTTTAAATTAGAGATTGACTATATACGGGAACTATTATAGGTCCAATATAATATTATACTATAAAAAATTATGTACTAGACATATAATATTATTTATGTATGAGTAAACAATCATCGTGCAGGTGCAATGCCTCTTTAATTGTACACCTGCATGCATACCGCAATTCTGCATGGTGCTATATAAAGATGTGTGCATCAGTCAGACTAGTCATATGGACAAAATTCGATCTGCAGCTATATACAGCTAATAGTCTATAGGAATCTGAATTGAAGCAGCCGTGTTGGTGCAATGACTTGGCTAATCTTTGCTAATGTAGTTGCTATTGGCTTCCTTGTAGCTGCAGCTTGTCCTCACATGCACTCACAAGCTGATGAGGATAAATCAAATACAGATACGAAGTTTGAAATTCTTTCTGGCACAAATTGCTCTGTTTTTATTTATAATAAAAGATGTTGTCTACCAGGTTCAAATTGCATCGTTATGATTGAAACGGGGAATTTCTGTAGCTGTAGCCCTAATTGCTATGAACCTAATGGAAAATGCTGTGAAGATATACGCTGTCCTTCACGTAATTAAACATTCATGGTGCATTATTTGCTAGCAATCACAATGTCATTCCATGATAATAATTATAAATATGCATGCAGGTGTGAAGCCTAAAACCTGTCAAGATTTTGGTTGTTGTTATAAAAATCTTTCAAGTGATGAATTTTGTAAATCTGTGACTGTCTACAATGAAAAAGGTGAAGTACAGGATCCGAAGCGGAATTGCACAAATAGATCAAATTGCCGTAAGTGTGAATTATGCATGATTAGTATTTATAGCTATAGCTATATTTTGACTATACCGTATTAGCTGGAAAATTTGGCAAGGATTTTATTTGGAAATTTGACGAATTGTGCATGTACATTAAAAACTCACCAATTGAACTAAATTAACGCACAAGCGCCTATATGTTGGTAAGGTATATCATATTGCTGGAGAGCATTTATATGGTATATCACGTACATGTATACTATAATAATAATAATTATTATTAATAGTTCATGATTATAACCTATAGCACAAACATGCACTGAAGCGAAAATGAATGCTGGATACTGTGTGCCACAGTTCAATGAGTCATGCTATGTTGAGGAAGGTGAATGTTACTGTCATCCGCTTTGCTTCCTTGCTGATAACTGCTGTGACGATGCAAAGAGTAAGTAGCTATAATTGTAAGAGTCATAACTATTATCCTGACCTGAAGAATTATAATAATATATACATGCAGATTTCATAGAATCTTGGATAAATCAAATTATAAGAATCTATAATCACTCTGTGCCTCCAAATCTAGTGAAAGCATTGAAGGTAAAAGCCCTAGTATATATTATATTATATTATTCGCTTTGTGCTATCTGTATATCCTTTGCTATATATACAAAGATTATTAAGATGTAATTATAATAATTATACTGTATAGGAAATATTTGATGAAGATAATGCATTTGTGCTTGATCTGGCTGCTCAACTTATGAAGATCCAAATGAAAGATGATCTTGATGCACTTGCAATTGCTCTGCCTCTTCATCGCCTGAATGAGAATCAAATGGTGCATACATAAACCAAAATTTAGAGTACTATCACGGTATGACATTGATCAACATCAGCATCTAAAAGTAGCTATAATGCAGTTATGAACTCTTTAGTTAGCTATAATTATTTTCACGATAACAATTAGCAAGGTTTTAGATTATAGCTATAAATTATTATTGTTGTAGTTTTATGTAGCTACTATTCATATATCAGTTAATAATGATTAGTAATTTTCTGTATTAGTCATTCAACATTATTTCAAATAAGAACCACTTACTTCAATAAACCCTATATTTCCCAAGTATTATTATAGCTAGTGTGTTCAGGAGAACCAGGCAACTTTTAAAGCTCAAGTAAGTTCCTGCATACATTCTATCATGCAGCATCAAAGTTTGGCCTAGTACTGGCGTACAATAATATTAACTTTTGATTTCCCCAGAGTACATGGTAGCAGTGATGGTACTGACCGGAGACAATCTGGTACCATATGCATGAAGGCTAATATATTAACATCAAATTTTGTGCATTCAACTTCCATAATCATAATAGTACAAAGGTCATGTGATTTATTTCACACAGTGGTCAATGTCAAGTCACACGCGGCACTAAACTGATCCAGTCCCCGGCTTTAGACGGGATGTCTTCATTCAGTGCATCACATACAACTGAATATGCATCAGTGGGACTCTCGAGACATAGCTGCAGGTAATTACCCAGTGTGCGCATTGCTGTAATTACTAGCCTGAAGCCCTCCTCTTTTAATAGAATACTCTCAGTGCTAGAAGACATCAGACAACGTGGTAGGTTCGCCCCAATTAGCATGGTCAATGTATTGAAGATAAGATGCAGTTGAACTGTATAGAAGCCGAAATAATGACCAAAATGTATAATCATAGTATAACTAGCTATAAAAGGATATTGGCATTATTAATAGTGACATTGTAATGACTCATGCATATAATATTATTAAAATTAAATTTTAATCCTCTTTGGATTTTCAGTGGAGTTTGTTCTTTAATTACGTAGCTTTTCCATCCATTTCCCATCGATCAGGTAGAGTCAATGTTAGAGAGGTAGCAACCTGCATTCTCGATGGCTGATCAACATATGTGTTACAATGATCAAGGGAAAGATTTACACTGACTGAACGTATCATTTCATGTGCTGCATTATTCTGCTTCCGTTCAGGTTCTGTAAATTTGTCACTTGGTAATCCATAAAAATTAATAATATTATTGATAGAAGCATGCAGACTTTTTTCGGTATGTATGCATACACAACTTACTGAGATTCAAATATTGATGATCCAAACCACCAGTAGCTGA
The DNA here is from genome assembly GCA_963930775.1 of Cliona cf. orientalis. Classification (NCBI taxonomy): domain Eukaryota; kingdom Metazoa; phylum Porifera; class Demospongiae; order Clionaida; family Clionaidae; genus Cliona; species Cliona cf. orientalis. The sequence goes on along the minus strand of OZ005699.1, from coordinate 8,642,862 downwards.
TTTCAATGACATCCTCTCAGCATTTTTGTGATCTATGATAATGTATGTTACACACGGTACTAGCTAAATTGGATCCAGAATCATGCATAATGAGTAACCTAATTATATAATACCATAGTGTCCCAGGCAAGCGCCCACACTCCCGGGTACATGCATGCATCGCATTTCATGGGATCAATGCATCAGCCTCTATACAAATGTATGATGATAGCTATTTATATCTCGGGTAAGCACCCATGTGGGCCAGATCGAATTGCAAGTTATGTTATAGAGTTACTGTTACTATACGGTATATTCATTAACCTGGATTGAGTTGTTGGTTATGAAGTTTGCTCTGATCAATGTGTAGATCAATATATTCATTCCCTTTGGAAGCAAGGAGCATAGCATCAAATCTGGATCGTAATTCTATAAAAGTTGGTCGTTTTTGAGGCTGTTCATTCCAACACATCAACATGATGTCATAGCTATATTCAAGCAAGCATTAATTACAACATTTGTGCAATTGCAATGCATTACGCACACTTCAGAAGAGCTGCAGTTGTCTGGTTTGTCCATTCTTTCACCTCTTTTGAGGTGGGAAAGAAGGTCTTCATTCTGAATACTTGGATAGGGCACTCCTCCTGTTGTAATCCCACACCATGCATATAATATCAAACAGACGAACTTTATTTATACCTAGAGTGCAAATTTCCCAGAGGACAATACCATAAGACCAGACATCTGAAGCTGATGTGAATTCACTAGCAATGATGGACTCAATGGCCATCCACTTCAGTGGAACACGACCTGTGCGCTTCTGAACATAAATTTGATAAGTTTCACGTGACATTCCAAAATCAGTGATCTTCAACACTTTTCCAGTGCCAACCAGAATATTTCTACAGGCAAGATCTCGATGGATGATCCCAAGACTGGAGAGATATTCCTGAAATGATAAGTTATAAACTGCATGTAAAAATTAGTGCACTTCTCGGTATAGCTATATAAAAATTAATTACCATTCCAGAGGCTATTTGGTAAGCAAATGAAATGAGATCATCAGATGAAATATTGCCTAATTCCAGGTATGTGTTACTTTCAGTGAACTATGGATAAAAAATAATTATAGCAAGTATGTTTGATGTGGTCACAATCTGGCTAATTAAAATATGCATGAGTTATTCACAGTAAGCTCACATATTTAGAGAAAATTATCTCCCTAGATGTATATCAACTGTTAGTATACAGTGTGCATGCAGCAGTATGAGCTTTGAAAATTGCTTCGTAGATCACACACCTCTATGTAGGTCACATTAGGCCTCTCGAAACGTGCTGCGCTTCGCGCCGTTCATTCGAGTTCGAAAATGCACCTTTATGGCCACCCTTGTTTCAACTTTGTGCACACAGCACTGCAATTCTGACCTATCATGGGCCTTCTAAACTTGTAGCAGAGCGCATCTTTTATGCTCTCCAGGTTAGGACATGGACTATAATTATACGAAAAAATAATCGTCTGAAAAATATTTTTCATTGTATATAGCTAGTATAATAAAGTGTGTACTTCTAGCCCATTGCTATGTGGTTGCTATGGTATAGGTACTGTATATATGATACAGTCCCTCCTTGTAGGGCTCATATCCATATAGCTAATATAATAATTATTTACTATTGTACAGTTCCTGAGGGCCTGGGCAAACATTCATAAAATTCTTGAGAGCTAAACACTATCCATGGAAACAATGGGCTAGAAAATAGTTATTGACCAATCCCTCGCTTTGTATGTAGTATAGAGAAGCACTCATCCCTTGGGCTCTTCCCTCAGGATTTGTGCTTCTATATACTGCATACAAACCTCGGGAGTTGGTCAATAACTATTAATAGTTAGAGACCGAGTCCAAGGTCCTACATAATACTTGACACTGTTTAGGAGGCTTCTATGTGATTTAGAAGACCTAAGGGCTCTATGTAGAATCCCAAGCGAAGCGAGGGTTCTGCTGAGCCCTGAGGTCTTCTAAACAGAGTCTAACAACTTTAGATCCTAGCAACAATGCTCATATGATAGGCTTGACATATAGCTATTAAAACTGCTGCCTAGCATCAATCCCACGCGCCTAGTCCTCAGGTCAACTAGCTACCACGGTTACAGTTGCTATAATTATTCTCGTCCAATGGTCTCTACGCTTTTCAGAGACTCTCAGGCCCTTAGTAGCACCCTCGCTTTACTCGGGATGCTACAGCCTCGAGCCTTCCTTGGCTATACTTGTAGGTCTCTATGAAACTTGTAGGTCACTATGAGAAACAGAGACCTCTGAGTGTCCAATCAGATCATAGTATTAATTTTGTTACAACTATATACACTGTTTAGGAGGTTTGAATGTGATTTAGAAGACAGAAGGACATACTCTATATAGAATTCCGAGCAAAGCGAGGGCCCTAAGGTCTTCTAAATCACATAGAAACCGACTAAACAGTGTCTAACAAGTTCATATAGCTAATTTTGTATTGCTAAGAGCCAGAGGGCAAAACTTATAGGTGACTATGTGAAAATCTTGTAGGTGACTATGAGAAGCTTGTAGGTGACTATGAGACATAGATACCTGTCAGTAGCCAATCAAATTGCAGTATTTGTTACAGATATGATCTAAATTCTATTACATAATATAAAGACATTACAGATTCCTTCTTTCTGTTTGATCTGAGATAGGAGAGGAGGTCGCCATATTTGACGAACTCTGTGATGAGGCAGAGTGGCTCCTGGATGGTGACACAGCCAAGGAGACCAACCACATGAGCATTCTGACCCTCAGCTACCTTCTTCATCATCTCAATCTCTGAGAGGAAGTCTTTCCTCTCATTTCCTTGAGCTGACACTATAATGTTTCAAAAGGTGATCATATCCTATATTATAATCAACAGCTAATAATAATTATTATTGAACTCTTACGTTTCAGCAGCTTAACTGCCACAGGAGTACAAATGGAACTCTTCATAGATGGTTGAACTTTTGGATTAATAATTGGACACTTGATCACTCCCTTGTAGACTTCACCAAATGCCCCCTCTCCAAGTAGATCCTCCATAATGATTTCTTTGGAAGGAATTTCCCAATTATCTGGCTGTGGCAGTGAGGCCACATGTAAAGTTCTTCTCTCCAATTGGAGAGTATTTGGCCGACTACTGAAGATTGGATCAATTGGCTCCTAATGAATGAAAGTGTATATGCTTTTTGCTGCTATTAAAATTTAAAAATCATCGTACCTGTGTTGGTATTACCAATCCATACTTATTCCGCACATACCAGAAGACGTAAAGTACTATTGTAGTTATTATAATACAGGATACGAGAAGAGCTAGAAGTATGAATCCACCAAGCAATCCTGCACTAATATTGTCTGTGTGAAATGGGGATGGGAAATTTTTATGCATGCTATATAATATATTGCCGGATACATTATACGGCTACAAAGTAACTGTACAGCATACATGATTTTGTATAGTAGTGGTGCTTACCACTGTCAGTCATTATCATAGTTGAAGACGCTCCACACATCTGCACTATTGGCTCTGCACAAATCAATAATGAATGATATTATTATTATGTGAGAAGCTATAATTTATTATTATTATTATTAATAGCATAACCAAATGCAGGCATGTAATACATGCATAACTATTATGCAATCTGTCATGGCTACAATAATGTTTGATTTAGCTGCTGAGAATCAGATCGATGTTCATTTTAATACAACACTCACCTTTTATAACAGAAGGCTCACTCCAATTTCCGTGAGCATACAAATTATGGGCACGAATCTAGTGCACAAAAGTAGGCTTATTTAACCATAATATTCAAGTTCATAGAATTTATGTTTACTTGGATGTGGATGGGGTATTCACTTTGGTCTTGGATTATGATCGTATCACTGGTCATTTCTTTCTAGTTTATAGAATGCAGAAAAATCATTATTATTATAATTCTGTATAATTATTATTTAACAGACGCTTTGCTTTAAGCAGTTATAGCTTGTATTAGATGCCTCTTCATCTGGTTCCAGAGGTTCATTTCCGATGCAAACATCATAAAAATCTAGTCGGCCATTGACAATGGAAGGAGGAGACCACTCTAACGATAAACTTATTGCTGAGTCATTTTCAGAGCATGAAGTGACCTTCAAGTTCTCAATAGGATATGGGCGAGGAGCCATTGTGCTTTCTGTACAGTTGTATTGGTGTCTTGGGGGACGATAAGCAATATCACCATTCCATATCATGTACATCTGCATTATTGGGGCAAGCCAATTGAAGCGAGCCCCACACAAGTGATATCAATCGAGATTTTCTATATATTTATATTAATATTATCTTCCATCTACATGTCATTCCGTATACATGTATTATATAATAATATTATGTTGTCTATTTCAACGAATATGCAATTATTATTTCATTCTTTACTCAAAGATGATAATATTATTTAAATACACATGAAATGACATAATATTAAGTGCATGAATTAGGTATAAAGAATAAATAAATGATATTTTAAATTATACACATGAAAACCCAAACCCATTATTAAAATTATTAAATTTCTTGGTTATGCATGCTCTGACAGGGTCTCCAATGCCAAGTGCAAGGGAGCAAGCGGACATTTAGAAGGCCTAGTCTAAGAGAAAGGGCACATGCTCATCAAGTAGCATTAAAAAGGAAGAAAGACTGAGAACTACAGAAACAGAAAATCTGATCATAAAAGGACAATTATATAGACAGAGACACAAGAACAGATTCGGACTCATGCAGAGAGGAAACGTTCTAGGCAGGCAGAGCGAAACATCTTGAGTGTGGAGGATTGATGTGAGACTCCAAATTCAAGACCTTAAAGGCTCAGAAACAAGTGACTGTTGCATGCTAGCCAAACAATCATGGCTGAACTATGAGGCCACTAGCTATAGCTAACCTTCATAAATTCCAAATTATCTCAGTGTATATAGCCTTGTTTGTACTTGTGTGGGGCTCGCCACATTGAATCAGATGTTAAAACATCATCTCTTAGCTATAGTACAGTGGTGTCGCCAGGGGATTCATTAATTTGCACCCAATCCATGTACCTGTGCACCCATCCTATGCATGTGTAGTTTTGTTGTTTACCTAATATAATAGCCTGTCACAGTATGCATGTTTCACTACACTATCACAGTCAGTATAGTATAACATATCATGTATTAACAGTAGACTGTCTACATGGAATTATAGTACCTACATTATTAATAGTGCTATAGTACATGTATACCATAGTACACTTCCACTAGCTTTATATGCATCCACCTGTACAGTTACTGTTACATTAACCTTTGAAATGCACTAGCTATATGGGAGTGGGCCCTTGCCTGGGACACCATATTATGGTATAGTATACATATAATTTTAAAAATGTCAGCTCCAATTATATTCACCTCAAAGAAATGAAAGGATTCTGTTATTGAATGATTGCTGGAGTTGAATAACCTTGAAATTATCACAGGCTCCAAACTTTCTTCTTCAAACTATGATAATTTTATATAGGTTAAATTCTTGTTATTATTATAAATTACCTCATTATCCTGCAATATAAAGGTGTGATTATCTATTGGTATTGAGACATTCTCTGTACCATCTGTTAACTTTAATTCAACAACAAATTGATTAATAGCATTGCCAACATAACATGGAAGTGTCCAATTAAGGTCGAACGAGAATCCAAGAGCTTCCCACCGCCTTTTGCATTCAAATAATATGATACTTTTTGGATCAACTATATAATATGCAAAGAGAAGATGCATACATTCATGCCCCTTATAAGCATATGCATGGTTTTTGGCCCATGCTTGTGGCCATAGCTCTTACATGTGGTGTTTGTATCATGTATTATCTTCACTGGCTGGCTTGTACCATAGGATCCGACGGCAAACATCTATATTATTAAAGTTATTACATGTAGGCAGCTAAAAATTTAATATTAACTATGCATGCACAAGCATGCAAATAAAAAGGCATATTAACTAATAATGCATGAATGCTTCATGTTACCTGAATATTGTACTGGCAACCCATTATTGGTAAGAATCCATTTGCATCAGCTTTAACAACTATTGTATCTTGGTCCTATATATAGTTATAATAATCATTACCATAAAAGTTCTAATTATATATAGCGCCAAAAATTAAAATACATGCATGATAACTGATATTATAATATAATTATATTACCATGGCATGTATATACATGCATTTTACTTTTAAATTATATGAATGTTTGTCCTGGTCCTCAGGCAGTGGCATGCATAGCCAGGAGTGTGGTTCTCACCACGCACACCATCTTCACAAAGATTATTTGACAAGCTTAACTTCCTTTTGAGCTTGTGTTTACTAGCCTAAATACCAGTTCCTAACACGTAAATCTTGGCTGTATATATACTTATTAAGCATCATCCCACTTTTCAATACACTTTAGCCATGCACTGGTAGACTTGTGAGATATTATAGCTGCATGAGAATACCATTCATGAAGCTTTTATTGCCATGTGTATAGATTATGCAAGTAACACTCCACACTTCACCACTCAAATTCATGGCCGTTGCATTGCACGAGCTTGGTTCAGCTGCTAGGCATCTAATTAATATTTCACTTTCGTTAGAACATGCAGTTACAAACTGTTTCAATGCAAACAGACATATAGCTACCAGTACACATGCAGAATTCAATATACCCATTAACTTACATATGAAAGACGCCTGCTCCATATGTTACAGCCACATATGTTGTCAATCACATTTACCTCACTTCGTGGGGCAACAGTAATAACAAAATCATCTAGATATGCCACATCTGCAACATTAATTTTTGGTAACAACATTATAATTTTTGCAGCTACACATGCGCAATTGCATGAGATTCCTGGCTACAAATATGCTCCAGTTCTCCCTATTATTCTGCATGAGACTCATGATCAATTATGCTATTTTCTTTTATTCCAAGGCACAATAATTATTAGGCTTATAGTGTGTCAGGCTCCCTTGAAGTAGCTACTGCATGGTATTAGCAACAACAGCAACAAAAACATGCTGAGCATTTTGCACTTTATTACAAAAAATAAACGAGAATTTTAGGCAGACTGAGTTTAGAAAGAATAATAGGAAAAAATGAGCAACAGTTTAGGCTCAGGCCTAGTGAGCAGCTAGGTACTAAATTCTGAGCAGATCAGGTAAAGGTAATCATCAAGTTTGTGAGTAAACATAGCCACACCCATCTTGTATAGCACATGGGAGACTTTTCAAAATGTATAAGGTGACATGTGAATCAAATTTTGCGTCCTATAGCTATACAGATATTTCAAGGTGTTGTCCTTTCTGTGTGCTCAAATGGCAAGAATATTAATTTTTCCCAGGCTGCTATAGGTCCTATAGAAAGTCGATGATGGCAATTATAGTTTGTAGTCACATACTAGATTATAATTTAACGCATCTGGCCCAAAGCACAAAATATTACGGGGTATAGCGCTATAGCTATCAGATTCCAATAGCTAGTATTACTGTAAAAAATGAATGTAGTGAATGTCACTATTAGGTAGTAGCTGTGGCAAAATGTACACAGTGATCGTCAGTATATTTAATTAGTGAAATATTTTACAGTAATAATAATATACAGTAATATAGGGTTTAAATGAGGTACCTAGATTTGCAGGTCTACATAATATATTTATGGGCAGAGCATTTTCAATCACTCTAATCGTACGCGTGCATGCAATATTATAATATAATATTATTATGTACCCTGGGGTCCCAGCCATGAAATCGTGAGGATGACATGGCCAAAGAATCCTTTCCGTGTGTCAATTTTCTCCGAGATATTTGTTAAGGTCGCTGATTGATTGATTGTGAAATTCATCGTTTCATCTATAAGTGATAGAAACTCAATCAGTATGTTACGTATAATATTATACATAATCTAGTTCCCAGGCCTGCGCATGCTTGCTGAATGTGGGGAGGCCTGATAATGAGGCTACCTTCAGAAGGCCTGGGGACGAGGCTACTCATGTAGTATGCAAGTAAGTGGGCCAAGCTCAATCAAGAGTACATAATAATATTATTACAGGATAATTTGATGAGTGCCATTGGAGAGAATTCAGAAAGTTTTGCTGCATTACCAACTGCAAATGATACTTGAAGTTGTCGACAAGCATACCCAGTAAGATTCATCTGAGCAAAGGGATTCTCCTATGTTGAAGGAAAAGGACTTACTAATTACCATGATTAAACACTGGACCAGGTATATGCTTCAGACCCCTCAGTCACGATGGCACTTACTGTCCAATTGAATGAGACATTATGTGAATCTACATCTTCAAATTTAAAAAGAAATGCCACAGCTGATACCATAGTGATGTCATTCTCATTTGCGGATTCACAATTCTCAAGCTGAGGGACAGCACCTGATAAGTCAACAGTAAACTGCCCGGCTAGTACTCTCCCTGACTCAGTCTGCACTGGAATCAGTAGCGGAGGACCAACAGGGGCAGGAGGAGCTCGTGACTGATTTAGCTTTTCTAATAATGGAATCATGCCATTGTGACAATAATAATTTAATATTATTATAATACATGTTTAGCTATAATCCTCTAAAAAGCCGAAGACATAATACGTAGCTATATATTCCAAATTAACCCCACTTAATGCCACGCACCAAAACTTCAGACACCTGACAATAAAGGCCGTGATATAATGGCTGAATATCCAAACTATATAACTATACATACATATAATATTATAGCTAGCTATATAATAGCTAAATGGACAAACTAATATTAACTTTGGTCCCATGCATGGATTTGAGTCTGCATGATAGCAACTAAACAACTAGATTATATACAGGTGTAGAATCACACAATCAAAATCAATACAAGGTATTAATACGGCCCAGATTTGATCAAATTCAATGGTCTCTGTCTGTTAGCGGGTGTGATGAAACTTGAACTATATGTATAATTAGAACTGGAATTTAATTTTTGATTTTATTATGTAATTTCCTGACTATTTAAGCTGTGATTTTGCTAGTGTATGCTCAGTCTGTATGTGTGCACAGCGTGCTGATTTGATGAAAAGATATTGAATTGCCACGGTCCCTGAGACGCAGGCGCTACACGGCGATTCACTCCGGCTACACATAAATTATTATAATCTTATAGTATTACCTTGTTCATCCTTCAACTTACAGCCCTTGAGACAGGGATGATCAGGCTGCGTGTTAAAACAATCATGCATGCCAACCTTCAATTTCAAAAAATTAAGCCATTTACATGGTTTGAACTGCTATAACATGTGATACTGCACTCTTCACTAAACCATGGATGGCACAGAGGTGTTAGACCATCACACATCAGAGCATCCATACAATTCATGTGCTGCAATAATAAGGTTAATCCCTACACTTGCTTTTTGATGATAGCAATATAACAAGAGCTCTGACTCTAGAGCACATAGCTACCCCGCGCGCTGCACACTTGTTGACGACCATTACCTACAATAGGTTGTGCGCATGAGCAAGGGGTGTGCAGTTGATAGGCGTGGCCAATAAAAACGAAGTTTTGCGACGCTCGTGGACCTTAATTATCAAACGATTCGAAGCATAGCTAATAGAGCAGAATTTTCGACGATTTCCACGGATTTGATATATATGCTTACAAGTCCTAGCAATTCCGGACAATCGCATAAAAGCTAATAGCAACGGAGGGGATTGATTGACAACAACAACATTACACACTAATTACACACTAAGTAGAAATTATACACTAAGTTAGGGTTTCCACACAAAAAACTGAAGTTTTTCAAAACTTCTCAAAACTCTGGTAGGACGAAGATGTTCTTGGACTGACACTAATTCTCACTCCAGGTCATGCCCCCATGTTCATTTGCCGAGATATCGAGACTTTAATTATTCTCCAAATTTTGGCAAAATTCGCCAAAACGTGGGGTACCATCGTTATACAGTATGGTAAACGCTTCCTCATGCTGTCACTGGATGAGGACAATCAATTTAGTAAGGCAGCCACAATAAATCACAGGTTGGAGCATATTAACCATCTGGCGCGACAATTTCGCCAAAAAACGCCAAATTTTTGTATCTCCACGTAAGAGTAATTTTGCACAGTATCATTTGACCATAATTTTAGTGATGTACTTCACTCAGGCCCCCTCTGTAGATAAACCTAAAATCGCCACTGCATTTGAGAATTAGGGACCGTCCCAGTACAGGCCCGTACGCAGACTTTCTCAAAGGGGGGTTACATGGGGGCGTGGCTCAGACAGGTATGCTGTGGGTATTAGCCCACAGCCCACCTAGGGGGATCTGGGGGCATGCTCCCCCAGAAAATTTTGGAAATTTAGACTCTTTGAGGGTGATTCTGAGGCATTCTGACAGTGGTTTACAATTATGGGCTCATGCTGCTAGCTACTAGACTAACACTATGTACAGTGCAACCAAGCAAGAGAGCAAAACTTTTTAAAACCATATTTTTGGGCTAAAAACTATACAGACAGACCTACTTGATATCAAAATGGTCACAACAATCATTTTTATTGTGTTTTACAAAATTGTAAATTTCCCATATATAGCTAATACAGAAGCCACATATGTGCAGGCCAGATTTCATAGATTTTTCACTGATTTTGGATAAAAATGGCTATATCTTGGAAGTGGTAAGGAGTCAAGACTTCAAATTTGGGATTTAGTAACTTTATTACAAGTGCTATCAGCCCACCAAGTGGAATTTCTTAACTAGAACTAACTAGGAAAAAATGTGCCTAACATATTTGGCCCTCCGAAAGGGATTTTAGGACAATATCTGGTTAGCAATGCACTGCACAGCCTCTACACTCATGTCCAATTAACTTCATATGGATGTGCATGACTGGGTAGAGCGGACACTCTTAACCGAAAACAATACTCATTTAATGTGCCTAACATATTTTGGAGAGCCATGTTATCTTACGAAGCCATAAAAATGGAAGTAATCATGGTTACATCCCATAATTTAAATTCTATGTAGAGTTTATGTTGAAGAAGATTGGTACCAAATTTCAAACTCGTATCTATAATAGATTTTATTTTATGAGTCAAAATAGGCTCAAATTCTGAAATAAAAAAGTTTTGCTCTCTTGCTTGGTTGCACTGTATATGTACACTGACTATTGCACATCCGGTGTGCGTTATTTGGAAAAATTAATAACACTTCGTTTTGTAAAGAAGCATGTAAGTTACACCTGGATTATTTCTAGTGCTAGTATGCTAGGTGGCCAAAAAAGGGGGGTTCGTCCGAACCCCCTCGAACCCCCCCTGTGTACGGGCCTGCAGTAGGCTAGCTAAATGCCGCAAAATGAGCGGCTTTTGGAAAGTTTGATTTTTTCGTTGGATACCCTAACTAAGTAGTTACACCATAAGATAAAAGAATTTCCGTATGAGTAATGTAATGTAATTAGATAATTAACTTATCTGCTTATTGCAAGACGAGTTGCAAGAGTTTTACGAGATAAATTTGCATGTACAGAGAGAGGAAGAAAAATCTTGAATAATGTTCCAATTGGAATTTTTAGTTTCACTTTCGTATCCCAGTAAATGTGAGTTTTAGTGCTGGAACGCGGAGGGAAATCCCGTATTTCACGCACGGCCATAGAGTCTGTACAAATTCGATCGCAGGCTATGACGCGTTCGCGCAATCGCGTACTTCATATTAATTTAGCAGGCCAAACGAGCATACCTGCGGGTTTGTTGGAGGTCGCGCAAAGGTCACCTTAGCGGCTAATGAACAAGAGCTACTAAAAATATTTAAGCCTACGGTGATGTCCGAGCGGCGAAGCAATCGACCCAAGAACGGCGCTCCTAGCTACACGGACAGGCGAAGTAGGCACTACGTTTAGAGTCTACGTCTAGGAAACTAGATGATCAAGTCAAGTTCAGTGAAGCTCAAGATCACTATGGAGAAACTTAGAGTTTCGAGGTAAATAAACTTATGTATGTACTTATCTATACGATTTATTGCATACGCTTGGCAATGACCAAGCCAGTAGGTAGGATGGTGAATCACTGAACATGAATGGGCCTGTTCTAAAACTGAAAACCTTTAGGCCACTCCAATGAGATTCATTGTTTCTCATCACCCGCCCGCCTACTTTTTTTGAGCAACACGTCTAAACTCATTACTCATTATTTGGTGCCTGTTGGTTACGACTGAAGCCACTGAGCACTGTGAATTCTTACTGCGCATGCTCAAGAATACTATTTTAGGTAATGGTCGTCAAAACGTATTGCTACAAGTGTGATAGTATGGTAAAGAATATGCTAAATTGGATAATGAATAATGATAATGACCGCCCGCCCGCATCCTCCAGGAGATACTGGGGTGATGAGAAACAATGAATCTCATTGGAGTGGCCTTACTAGCCTAGCGACGGTGCTAGTCTAGCTAGGCCCACACTCTGTGCCATAATTACAGTATAATGTTATTATTATGTTGCAACCTTCTGCCACCGCTGCATGTGTGTGTATTTGCTGTGTGCCAGCTAGTACGTAATTCTTGTCTGCATGCCTGATACTGGTCTACATTATACTCACCATGATTAATCTAACCCCCCCCCCCCAACACACACACACAGCAGCACTCCTCTACAGCGATTGTGATGACTCCAAACCTCTGATGAATAAAGTGAAGCCATGCATTTGCAATGTTTTCCGCCCACGCGCTACGTGAGGGGCGGGGCCATGCGCGCACATAAATGTGACGACCTTTACCCGATTTGTTCAAAATTGGAGTACAGGCTGCCTGCTTGCATTGTATGGCTGTACTAAGCATCCAGCTCAACTACGTAGTGGTTTTGGACAATTTTTTTTCTGCTTAGTGTTCTGGTCTCCTTGAAAAAAAGCATATTTAAATAATTAAATAATCTAATTCATGGGGGGGGGGTTGGGAGCACTTGGGGGGACATGGGCACGCAGAATGGGTCGAAACTAGAGCTTTGATCCTGGATTCACGCCTTAGAATTAAAGTTACGGCCCTTTAAAGTTTTCCCATATGTTTGTATAGGGAAGCCATGCGTTTGCAATGTTTTCCGCCCACGCGCTACGTGAAAAACGGGGAATACCCGTGGTGTGCGTTATTTAGAAACTTCCTCAAATTTGGAGTATAGGTTGTTTCTTTGCTTTGTATGGCTCTACTGTTAGGCATGTCAGAATCATAAAAAATTGCCTATAAAAAACCTGCACACATTTAAATATTATGAAGTTTCAGGGATCATAACTACTCACTACAATGTGCTACGAACACCAAACTTGCACCACAGGCTTCAGCAAAGATAGCACTACACTGCAGTATCTAAAGTGTTGGGTTGTAAACACTTCCGGCATTGCAGGGCTTCAGGAAAACTCCATAAAATACCACATACTCAACTGCTGTGGCACACAAATATTGCTAATGGATAACTTCAACTTGCTCCATGCTGCTCACATTTCCAGGGCATTTTATGCTTCTAGGGGTACTTCAGGGTGCTGATTTCAAATTTTTCAGTAGTTTCAACCATTTTTGAAGTGTTTGGTCGAAAAGAGCTCAATCAGCATTTTACTTTGTGTAAAATAGCATGTGTACATATGAGAAAATGCGTTGAAAATATGAAAAATGAAATTTTTGGCTCAAACTACCCCTAGCTAGACTATTTCTGCCAAAAAATATGCTACATAGAAAGTGCACGCACTTTAAATTCTTTGTTGCTTCTAAGGAACTCGGGGCTTGTCTTACACTTTAAGAATAGATTCCACTTCAGAAAATAATATTAATATGTGTATAATGTGCATATACATGTGTGAACATGTGTGTGTACCACTGTGAGAGTTTATGTATGTGTTTGAGTGGACACTTAAACTAGAAATTTCAAAAAATCATGCATGAAGTCAGCTTCTGGAATTCTGAGGCAGTGAAGTATTAGCTACAATAACAGTCAAACCAGTATGCACACCAAATTTTTTTTATTCATTAATGCATGTTAAATTCATCAGTAGAATAAGCAGAGAGGTACTTACATGCTATATTTCAAGTTTGGAGTCAATCAGTAGTGTAGTTTTTGAGTTATAGGCCTCTAAAGCAATCAACATGTTACGTGCCATTCGCCTATTGGAATAGTACACACAAGCCTGGCAGAAAAATTGTGATGTTTAGAAATATTAAAACAGCCATATCTCCGCAACCACTCAATGAAATTTTACGGAACAAAGACTAAATTGTATCTTGAAGCCTCCTTTAGTATTACGTGTAGCAAAGAAAGTGTAAGGGATAATCTAAAATTTTGATGTAATCTGCCTACTACTGTGCACCCTAGGTGTATTATGTGGTTTTCTGGACAATTTTTTTCTGCTTAGTGTGCACGCTAGCTTGAAAAAAAAAACAGACAAACAAAAACAAAATCACGAGATAGCTTATTTCATTTTAATAGTCATGGATTCGGCCATTAGGCCACTCCAAATTAATTCATTGTTTCTCATCCCCCCTGAGCCAAAAAACTGATGCGGGCGGGCGGCTGGAAATGGTCGTTTAATCACAAGTTTGATGGGAAAAGGTCGTCAGAACCATAAGTTCAGCAGTCCAAAAAATCGTACTTTTGTACTGTGCTATATAGTGCTGATGGAAATACATGCGGGCGGAAATTGAGGGGGGATGAGAAACAACTAATTGATTTGGAGTGGCCTTAGCTAGCCAAGATCACGCTGACTCAGCGCCTGAGTAGCTGACAAGCTGTGCTTCTCTCAGGTACATTTTGAGGGCTAGGCGCTTCGTCTAGGAGTTCATCTCTTGTACTCGTACTCAGGCAGCGGGAAGTACGAGACTAGCTAGCTGTACCGTCGGCGTAGGCCTGGATCTCGCGTTTAGTGGAGCGTGCGAGCGTTTCTGTCCTTGACTGAGCCAATATCATTGGATCGCGCTCACAAAAGAACGATATAGTAGCCGTTTCAAACTCGATCCCCTGTCTAGCACTTCCAAATTTATGTTCACACCCACTTTGCTAGAGCTACTTTTGCTGACTCAGCAGAACAAGTTGTTGGTGCGAAGTGTACCTGACCCTTCCTCCCTCTTGTGAAGGGCCTGGCACCCAGACTAATTCTTGTTTGTATACTTTTGGCATTGCCATCCTTTAGTTTGTCTTTGCTTAACTTACACATAATGTTTCTGCGCAGTAAGTGGATCCGCCCAGAACCATGTAGAGTTGACTACTGAAACCATGAGTTTGAGACTGTACACAACCATCTGTACACTGGTAGAGCTATAATATTATAAGAAATTAGGCTATATAAATTTATGGTTCTCATCTGATTCACTGCCCTTCATAATAATTTATTTTTTACAAGCCACCTATGCAAATTTATTGCTATTGCACATGCATGCAGTATCGACCCTTTAGCTATTTTATATAGACTAAATTACATTAAATTAAATAGTTAATAAGTGACTTAACTCTATCAGAAGTAGTACAGTTTGCACGAGTCACAAATGGCCATTGACTAGTAAGGCTATAGTTCCACATTTGCACCTAAAATAAAGAAGAATGAATAGCTACAGTCGAGCCTCCGAACAAAGGACACTTTGGGAACGGGCCTTTTGTCCTTTTTTTGGAGGTTGTCCTTATCTCGGAGGTTTGTCACATTTTGGCTGTAAACAATCTTTAATAGGGCAGAGATTCGTTGAAATGTAAAAATGTACTAACTATGACAATTAAATGTTCAAAACCTAATAAATTAATCAATATATTATGTGTTGTACGTCATTGCATGACATGATTGCATGTTACTAGTCACGCAGTGTCGCTTGTCTTGCAGATGGCATGCTTTAGCTAGGTTAACCGTGAATCTTGTCAATATTTGAACTGACAGACAAGGCTTCATGTCCATGTCCTTTATAGCTACTCAAAATTTAAAAGTATACTATAGCAAACAGTTATAGCTAGCTTCTTTGTAAATAAGTTATAAGGGATTCTTGTTGATCAATGCCATAATTTGTCCTCATCATCATCATCTCCTTCCATTTGCTAAGGAGCTGGTTATGGACTGGAAATACGTGTAGCTACCATGACATTGTGTGTAGCTATCACCTCTATGAACCTATGCCTTACCTAGACAAGATGGAGTTGGTGGACTCGAGCTTATTCCCCTTATAGTGGCCAGTAGCTATCATGTACGCATCAGCGCGCGTGCGCTTGATAGCGTGGGCGTGGCACATTTTTGAGGGCGTGGTTTCCTGTTGACCGTTGTTTAGAAGCGAATTTGTATTGGAAAGTACACGTTAATTGGGAGCTGGACTTTTGTCCGCTGTCCGGAATCGAGAAGCGTCCGCTTCTCGGAGGTTGCGTAAGTACTACAATCATGCTAAATCCAATCCGTAACATGACGCTTGTCCGTTGTAGAGAGGTTGTCCACTTCTCGGAGGGTCCGTTATCGGAGGCTCGACTGTACTATAATAGCTAATTATTTTGCTTGGATTAAGGTACGGTGACAAATAGCTATTTACAAGTAGAGTAGGTGATCAAAAATTATTGCCGGACACATAATGTTATTATTTGGATGCCAATATCAGGAGAATGCAAAATTAATGATCTTGCATGGTCTTGTGTGAGGATGTATAGCCCCACCCACGAGCATTGTACTGTAAATTTTATAATTTGTGCCAACTATAATATATAGCTACATTCCCACTGCCCTATCAATGTCTCGGAAATTGGCATAAAATTTAGGGAAGAATGTATAATTAATAAACTCGTTTTCAAGAGTATGGAAAATTCCACTATTATAATAGTGGTCCCTTTTCGCATAGCCAGTCACATATTATGTAATTATTAATTATTTTTATTATCATAGTGAATCACATACATCATCACAGGAGAGGAAGCAGCGTAGCTCCAGTTCAACCATGCTCATGGAATTATTAGAAACAGCACACGTTTGCTCTATCATGGTAGCATCTGATTCTTTGCTTGCAGTAGTTGCCACCTCTCCACTCATTGCCAAAATGACTACAATCTATCTGTCTTTTCTCGATTATCATGCACCTAAGTTGTTCGTTAAGCACTCTTGACTTACATGTGGAAGATTTTTGCACCGCTCAAAAAGCAAGTGTAGGGATGTATAGTGGATGTGATTATCCCTACAAATCTTGTTTATGTACTTTTTGATCCTGCCATCCCTACTTCATCCTTCAATTTTATATTGTTTTTATACTTGTTTCTGTTCTTTTTTTATTGCTCTCAGTATAATTTATCTTACATGGTTTGCTATCAATATTCCATTGTAGAAGATGGAAGATCATAATTCTTAGCCACGCCCCTCGTTAACTTGCTTTCCTATGCCTATGAGGCTGATAAAGAAGGCATTGTTAGGCGGCCGATATCGATGTAGCGATGAGACTCTTCCTTTTAGGGAGAAAACCAAGTTATAAATTTCATTATTGGCAGCAGCTAATTTGTACGTTACCACCGAGTCGATCCTCGAGCCGCCGGCCTTGCGCAGGCTTCATATCCATCATGATCTATCCAGCGGAGCACTAGCGCTGCACACGCTAGCGAGTAGCTCGCTTTAATATGCCTAGCGCCTTACCATTCCTCGAGTCTTGCGCTTTCATATCCTTGATCGATCCTGATTTCAGCCATAGATTATTACGTCCAGAGTCCCAATTAGAAAAAAACTATTCGGCCGACCGATGAGGTAATTGTGATGTAAAATATGATGTAAAATATGACGAAAATGCGGTTAAGACTGTTTCAAAATGTTTAGCACGCATGAAAGCTTGTTGGGGCCCAGAATTCGAGCCTAGCGTAGAAGACATCGTGGACTATCCGATGATATCCTTATGGCGTTTCTCTCAGTTCGCTTTCTCTAGCGAGCTTGCTTTCAGGGCAGGGGGATTTCCCTATTCAGTCGAGCACGTGGCAGGCGAAGGTCAACCGGCTCAAGCCGCGCGCCCCAATATTGTACTCGTATACGGAGCATGCGCGGTTTGTCAATGTGTCCTAGTTCGAATTTATGGCGGCTTATTCATGAGGGACTCTGGACGTAGTCTCCAAGTTGTTCATTATCTCCCCAGTAGCAATTTACTTTTCTGTGGTTATGAGGTAATTATAGTGTAATTATGATGAAACCTATGGTGTAATCTCTTAGGTAATCTATGAGGTAATTATGAGAAAATTCAGGGCCTCGCTGGAGCCTTTCTGAGACTTGAAAATCAGTAAATATGTAGAGTATCTTACGCGTGTATCCAGCGAATAGATTATAAGCTGAGCGCTACTTTCTCTGAGAAGTACTGTAGGTTGAACTTCACGTGTTTTCTTGGCTTACGTAATGCCATGGATAAATAAAGCTAGCCTTGCGCTATATATAGCACGCATCACTGCCACAAGGGGCTGGCCCGCGCGCGACTGCAGCAGCGTGACCAACCTGAACTTCGGAAGGAATACTGTGTTATCGAGTTCGTCTCTGTGATTGAAGCATCGAAACTTGTCGCTATCAAGGTTGAGAATCGATCTTAGACACCATCTCCATGATTTCTGGGGCCAGCATCGATCGATGTGTACGCATTCTATTGACGACCTTTTACCACATGCACCATTACACTGTGCAGCTACTGGGGAGATGGTCAAGGGTTCATATATATAATCTATGTTTCAGCACACTAGCACTAGCGCTGCATGCGTGAATTGCTGAGGGCCAGGGAGCTGTCACATGACTTCACCATGGCAACACATTCTGAGCATGCGCATTATATCACAAAATGGCGTATCAGATACGCCCAGTTATCAATCAGAGCGCCGAACACACCCACTATTACGTAACTGTCAAGCTAGCGCTAAATTAGCGTGCCACTGCACTGCGCGCTACTAAATGGAATGGATTTACACTTAAACTAAGATGAGAGATCAAGGCAATCTTGAGCTAGCCCTGGAAACTAGAAAGAAAGATTGACAAATGGCCATTTTTTTTGAACATCTGGTTCTGGCATGCACAATTGATTTGATGCATGATCTTGGTCTTGTTAGACAGATAATTTGCTGGAGATTCTGATTTTCATACTTAGAAATTTCACATAATTACCTATTTTGAGATATTTGGATATTTGTAATGTATTACATATATGGCATATCTGGGCCATCCCTACTTATTGAGTCTACCGACTCTATGATTAATAAACTCGTTTTCAAGTATGAAAATTTCCACTATTATAATAGTGGTCCCTTTTCGCATAGCCAGTCACATATTATGTAATTATTAATTATTTTTATTATCACAGTGAATCACATACATCATCACAGGAGAGGAAGCAGCGTAGCTCCAGTTCAACCATGCTCATGGAATTATTAGAAACAGCACACGTTTGCTCTATCATGGTAGCATCTGATTCTTTGCTTGCAGTAGTTGCCACCTCTCCACTCATTGCCAAAATGACTACAATCTTGCCAGAGATTAAGAATACAGTAAACATGAACATAATGTATACCATGATAGTTAAATTGGGTAAGATAATGGTTGCCAGCAGCGATGGTCTAGTGCCGAATAGTACGTGATAGGTTCACTGAATCTCGCTTTTAATACACTCTGACTTCTTTTTTTCCTTCTCACACAAACTTTTTCTAAGTGTAGCTACTGTCTACACTTGACCATGCATATGAAAGGTCGTCGATATAGCTAGTGCGCACACAGATGCCTCAATCGCAGAGATG
Source organism: Cliona cf. orientalis (assembly GCA_963930775.1). Classification (NCBI taxonomy): domain Eukaryota; kingdom Metazoa; phylum Porifera; class Demospongiae; order Clionaida; family Clionaidae; genus Cliona; species Cliona cf. orientalis. The sequence continues at coordinate 8,623,104 of OZ005699.1, read as the reverse complement.
TTGAATGTTGATGGAGCCTGAGAGCGATTCTCAACAAATCTGGATGCTTAAACGAGGTTAAATAATCGCAATACGCGAAAGTTTGCAACGCGCGATCTGCGGATATTGAAGGCGCGTACCCAGGGCACGACCTTTGACCTCACTGCCAAGATTCAAATTCGGCGACATCATAAATAATCATGCATGTGACTCTAGTGAACTAAACTTGAATTCCATTAGCTTGAGGTAGGAACAGGCTCCAAGTGACTTTTGGAGGACCTCAGGCTACTGATAGGCTAGTCATGATCAATGAAGTGTATCTGTGACAGCTGTCCACTTGAAACGAGAATTCCTCCAGCTCCTCTGCTACTGGCCAAGCTCCCCCGGCAGCAAAGAAACCCAAGAAAAGTTATCCTGCAGTCACTAAATAAAATTTAATACTGTAGCTATACAGTCAGAAATTCACGGTGGGCAGTTTGGCAGTCCTTCTTTGTAACCACCGATATTATGACATTGTACGTGTATGTACTGAATTGCCAAATTTATGTCCACCAATACCTTTGTAGTGGCGATTTTGTCATTCCCACGGTCCAATATTTCCAGTTCACTATATATTAGCATAGCGATACTATGAACTTTTCTTTATGGATCCAAGTGGGTACACTGAATCCTCCGGTGCCTGCCCACACTGCCATCCGTCCCCTGTGTGATAGAGAAACCACCCAGTTGGGTGAGGGGCTCTTCAGCACCAAGTCTTGGGTATAATTCCAAACGTTTCACATTGTACGGGAGGTTTTGGACATTTTTACGTCGTCCTACATACCTACAACACAAGCGTACATGGACACTAGGGATGTGTTGCCTGCTTGTGTAGTAAGGGTAAGCCTATTTACTTTAATAACCATTGTGGTTGGTACCTAATAAAGCATACTGATAACTATCCTCTACTCTCAGTAGTAGCCTAGTATCTTCGATCCAAAGTACATGCCGGTACAAGTAGCTATAGCTATCGTCGTTGAGCGTAGACTATTGTAGCTATAAAGATCAAAAAGGAGGGAAAATGTATAGTTTAATTGTGTACTACATTTCCAGTATGTTGGGAGCTTTGGCCCCTATGAGGCTCAGACAGAATTGTCTGGGCAACTATAGCTGAGCTACTAGCTTGGCCGGACCCGCCTTCGTAGCCGATCACAGAAATTAGATCATAGCTACTTAGACTTAGACTACGTGGCCTTATTGCTGTAGAAACTTTTCTTGTGTACTGATGCCTTACCTTTGCTTGTTTTCTAGCCGTCTAATCGAGCTGTACGTACGAGAGCTGCATCTTTTGGTGAGCTACATTTAGAGTTAGCGCGGCCAACGTTGACGATCTTTACCGCAATGATTATGTGCATGCGCTGTGAGCTAGCGATCGAACACGCGGCTGACGTATCGCTACAAACATACATGTCATACATACAAAAGTACAGCGGTTTTTTCGTAGTACTGATTAGTGTGGGGCTCGCTCAGGCTCGCCCCAATAATATTGTTATGAAAAACTAGCTACATGTAAAGCAAAAACAATAGTACAAACAACAATAAAGTCGTAATAACTTACAAGGAATAATCTAGTACGATAGTATTGTGTGTCATGTACTTGTAGAGTAGTATACATCCATATCATGCTATACAATCACTGGACCAACAATAAAACTAATTGTAGTACCAATCTATGTACATGCACCCCACGCATACATGCATGTAATAATATTGTGCTTCTGAATGAGAAGCCTTTAGTATCATTATGAAATACATGCTGGGGTATATCCATTGTCTACTATCTATTCGGGTATTAATTTTGTAGATAGCCCAAACAAACTAAGATGCCACACACAGAGTAACTGCTGCTATCTCCAGGGACACCTGTCACTGTGGGGATGGGTCAGTGTGCATCTGAATAGTACCTAGATTGCATGTTGGCCGGCATCTAGACAGGTGTGCTACAAGTATGGATAAATATTACAATTCTTCTTTACTTAATACCTACTCTATACTGTATAGCTACAACATGCTTCTTGCTGTGATGATTGGCACTTTAAACAGGTGTGCTAGGCTTACACTGTACAACTTTGAGATAGTGACTGTGATGCATGAGTCGAAAGGATAATAGAATATTTTGATTCTTTAAACAGCAGGCCCATGCAGGCAGGGATAGGAGACCCAGATAATAATTATACAAATCAGCCACATTGCCTGCACTGGTATTACACTTGACTAAGTATTACTCAATGCATCAGTGTTGACACTTAACTGTTAGCACGGCCAAATTGCACCCGAACATCAAAAATTCACCCTATAAAGACGGAGAAAGAAGAAAGAACATTAGAAGGGCCTAGAACCATAGTGGGCTAACCCAAAAATGTTGAATTAGCCCCCCAAATCTTGAAAATATGTTTAAAATGTGTCTCATGAGCTATAGAAATTGATATTTCTGAAAATTTCAATAATTTGGTAGTCTAAGAGTACAATGTATGGTTTTTAGTCCATTTTTGGGCTTTTTAGACAATTCCCCACATTTAATTTGGGGTTAGCCCACCATGGTTCTCGGTCCCATTTTAATTTTAATTTTAATTTAATTTATTATTATTATAAAGAAGAAAAGTCAACCGAAACATTGATTTCCTATCTGATACTGTGATCTTAAGCAGACTCACCCCATCAATTATTTGCGTTGATCCTATAGTATTGATCTTTATGTTGCACAAAGCTTTCACATACTCACCGACTAGTAGCTACTCTGTATGCCATACTAAGTGTCCATTTGGTTAGCCCACTATGGTTACCGGCCCTTCATTAATTTAATTATTTAATTTAGTCAACCTATAGCTTTGCACATTTATTTACCATGCAAGTTGGTGTGGTATACAGAGTAGCTAAGGGTCAGAGAGTATGTGAAAGCTTTGTGCAACATAAAGATTAGTACTATAGGATCAATGCAAATAATTGAGAGGGTGAGCCTTTGCTCACATGCAGTATCAGATGGGATATCAATATTTGGCTACACACAGGTATGCGAGGACAATTAAAAGAAATTGAATAATTAATTATAGCTACTTTTGCATGGAATTTTACTTTAGTCCCCAATCCCTTCCTCCTTTTGGGGTGGGATCTGGGGATGAGACTAATGCCTCTAGTGCCAGTAGACCTTATGAATACAATTAATGTACATGTAATATCATACACTAGCTGCTGCAGACTTACAAGTTCATTGGTATCCCTTTACCATAATAGTATCTCCCATTAAAAGTGAAAAATTCATCCCTGAGCTCATCCACGAGTATTAATTTATTGAATTCCAAAACACACAATGATCATATTAATATTATTTGATTAGCTACTAAAATTGTTCAGTACACACATGTTTCATTAGTCTTCACCAGTAATCTGTATCTCAGGGCACTCTCTCCTTGATACACTGTTACTGCTTCTCCCAAGATGACTCATCTCAATAGCTCCATCGCTCCCTAGCCTCGTATGGATACCATTGCTGTTAGGAAGAGCCAGTGTAGTGGCAGCCGCTCTCGAAGGCTCATCAACGTAAGGGTTCTGCTTCTGTTTCTCTCTCCTCTCTCGTTCCTGAGGAAGAAGCAAGCTGGAAGGACGTCCATTCTCGAGTGGTGTACGATCTCTCCCCCTTTCCAGGCCTCTTCTTTCAGAATCTGCTGCACTTGCTTGCTGATCACCTCCTGATCCACTGTAAGAGTGAGCACCGACAGAATGCGAGGATGTAGCCAGACTCATACCTGGTTTTCGACCAGGGCTGAATTGAGCTGATTCAGAAGCGCCACCACTGCTGATCTGTGATTTACGACTTGGAGACAAATCAGGAGTTGGCAATGGCTTTGGAGAGGGCTCTTTGGTGGCAAACTGAGAGAGAAGGAAGCTACCTTGACGAGTTACGCCAGCGTGGGAGGATGCTTGTTGTTGCTGTGACATACTGCTGCTGTTAGTGGTTGCTTGAAGCGTAGCTGCGGTGTCCAGCCTATAGTAAGGCTTGTCGTTGTTAATGCGGAGGTCAATATATTCATTGTTTCTCTCAGCAAGCAGCATGGCATCGAATTTGCTTCTCAGATCCGAGAAAGTAGGTCGTTTCCATGGATCCTCTACCCAACACATCCTCATTATTTCATACCTACAAGAACGTAAACATCTCTAGTCCTAGTTTATTTTGATCAGGCTACTAGCTAGTAGTAGCTTTTCAGTTATAGCTATTATAATTATTATGCTTTATTGCAGTGACTTACACTTCAGGGGAGCAGTTGTCTGGCTTCTCCATTCGATACCCACTCCTGAGCATTGGAAGGAGATCTTCATTTTGAATACTTGGATAAGGAAAACCACCTATAGTAGTATCATGAAACAAAATTAGTATTCTCATTCTTCCACAATAGAGAATGAGCTTTCGATCGCACACATACCCAAAGTGCCTATTTCCCAGAGGATAACACCATAAGACCAAACATCTGAAGCTGATGTGAACTCTCTAGCAATGATGGACTCAATGGCCATCCACTTCAGTGGAACACGACCTGTCCGTTTCTGAACATAAATCTCATCCGTTTCACGAGACATTCCAAGATCGCTGATTTTCAACACTTTTCCTTCATCAATTAGGATGTTCCTACAAGCAAGATCTCTATGAATGATCCCAAGACTGGAGAGGTATTCCTGTACGTAGAATGTTAATGATCATTCACTCATACAAATTTCAAAATTGCTTACCATTCCCGTGGCAATTTGATAGGCAAAAGAGACCAGATCCACTGAAGAGACATTTCCAAGTTTTACGTATGCATCGTTAACTGCGTCCTCATCCGTACCACAGTTTGTGTACTACATAATAAAGGTTAGGTTAAGAAGTGATTAATTTTAGCTATCCTCATCCCAGGGGTGCAGTCAGAATTTCAGGAAGCAGGGGGCATAACTTAGTTGTTTCTTGGTTGCCGGGATCCCGCCCATCCCATCTCCCTACTACAACTGTAGTATAATTTAGCAGAAAGTGATCCCTTCATGGACTTTCATCATATATTATAGCTTTCCAGACACAGAACCCTCTTGAAGCTTAGGTGGCTACCTCTACATCTCAAATCTTGAACAGGGCCTGGACATAATGCTTTTTAACTATGGTGTTATGTACCATTCTTCTGTTGGTTCTGAGGTAGGAGAGGAGGTCCCCAAACTTGACGAATTCTGTGATGAGGCAGAGTGGCTCCTGGATGGTGACACAGCCAAGGAGACCAACCACATGAGCATTCTGACCCTCAGCTACCTTCTTCATCATCTCAATCTCTGAGATAAAGTCCTGCCTCTCACTTCCTTTGGCAGACACTACATACAATTGCATATAATATTATTCAAATCACATAATATTTAAAGAAACTCATTCTCAGTACTCACATTTTAGCAGCTTGATAGCTACTGGAGTACAAATGGGATTTTTAGCGGACAGTTTCACTTTCGGATTTACGATCGGACATTTGATGACTCCCTTGTAGACTTCGCCGAACGCTCCTTCTCCTAGTTGCTTCTCCATGATGACCTCATTGGCGGGGATTTCCCACTCGTCCATCTGCGGTGACATCAGAAGGGGAGTATCGGACATCATTCGCTCAAACATATGTTTCTTTGGTCCACTATCGAACATAGGGTCATGGTAATCCTGTAACATTGTATTAATAATTAAGTGCATAGTACATAAATCAGTTCTTGTACGAATTTGATAATGCTCAACATTAATGTATTATGAAAGTTTCCTTATAATTTTTGATTTTTTTACCAAGTTCATTAAATCTCAGACTGGTACTAACAACAAAATCGATGTTTTTAATACTCAAGACAGTAAATCAACTGTACCATGCGCTTGCATGCTCTGCGATAGTCACCAGAGGATTGAGCAGATACCATATTGTTATTATTATACCCCATCCCACAATTCAATATGGCTACATTGTCAATTTGATATTCACAATTGTGATACAAATGCTGTAGCTTTGTAAACTGATTCAGTTGGTGAAGTCCCTATAGCATAATAATTTGGTGGACTGTGGCAGCATTATATATACCACTGGCTAACAACTATGAAACAAGCAACCGTGATTGCCAGCATATGACAGAGTGCAGCTCTCACCACACCATCCTGATTGAGTAAATTCCATAATATTATTATTATTATTATTATCTTCCTTCAAGCCAAAATGCTGACTCTGGACTATGTGTACAAGGACTGCCATTCAATTTTGATCATCGATAAAAGTCACAAGCGATGGTTAAAATTTAATGGTAAAATCCTTATAATTTGAAACACTTTAACTATATATAGCAGGCTAGCTTGCCCCACATGAAAGTACAAGCTGGTGTTTTAAAATCGTGGTTCACAATGTTACCGTCATAATTGCACTTACCTGTGCTATTTTCCACATTCTTTTTCGCTTTCTTAATATTCTTACATAGCAGACACACAGGCACACACAACACATCAGTAGAGACAAGAGGATTAAGCCACTGATAGATGGACCCACCACAATGGCTACTAGAAAGAGAGGGGAAGGAGAGGGAGAGGGAGAGAGAGAGAGGGAGAGAGAGACAGGGGGAGGGAGACAGAGGGAAGCAAGGGAGAACTGAGAGAGTAAGTTTGTGTGTATGTGTGCATGGATCATCATCATGGTGTTTAGCGAGAAACTAGTGCACTAGCTTGTGTATATAGTATCATACAATATTATAGTTGGTAACAACAGCAATGCAGCCTTGTTTATAGATACAGATATCTCACAGTTTGTCATTTCTATTCAGCCCTTCCTTCCTGACAGAAGCATAACATATATACAGCTAGCAAGGTTAGTATACCTGGAAATGTTTTCGCTGCAGGCTCTTGGCTAGCTGTAGATTCCGTGGTAGCAGCTGTAGTGAAATGCAGTGAGTGCAGGAGGTAATTAAGGTGGTATACGAGATTTCAATAATATTAGTCACAGATGAAAGTTAACTCAAAATCAAGCAAATAAAGATTCCCTGTGGATCCTATGATGACCTGTATAGAGGAACTAACCAATTTGAAAATGTTGGCAAATTCATTGAACAGTTAGTTTTTCCACAGAGAATCTTCATTACGATACAGATAGCAACTGAGAATGAATTTAAGCTTAACACATTAATTTTAATAGTCATACAAAGGCAAGCTATCATACTGACAAATACATGCAAAGGAGTAAGACCCCCTACAATTAATGAAGGAAGACACTTACCTCTCAAGATAATAACAGGGTCACTCCAATTTCCCGGAACAAACATATTGTGTGCACGCATCTAGTATCATGGAGACAACTCTCAATTCTAAATACGATAGAATTTACTTGAATGGAGACGTCCTCGGAATCACCACGATCAAGATATGTCAATTTCACTGTGCCATTCGAATCTTCATCAATAGTACCACAGTAATGCATACTAGCAAGATTATTCCCTAACTCTGGCTCTTGTGTAGGTCCAAGGGGCATATTACCAACACACACATCATAGGGGGCCAATATTCCATTTGGAAAGGAAGGGGGAGACCACCTAAGCATCAGTGTGATATCGAATTGTCTAATATTATATGATTCAAGTTCAAGGTTCGTGACTGGACTAGGTGGGGGAGAGAGAGTGCTGAGACTACATTGATAGTCGAATCCAAATGATGTAAGTCTTGGAGGAACGTACGGAATGTTGCTGTCATTCCATGTCACATTAGCCTAAAGTAAAAAAAATTATAGCTACCGTAGACTCCCAGGTGCATGTAAGCAGCCTTAGCTATAGATGGGCAATTAAATATACATAACTCAAGACATGACACATGGAAATTTATATGATTTGTACCTATAAGAGAATATACTTGCCTGGGATATCAAGGGATTCTTTAGTCTGGCAAGCTATAGCCTAGGAATCCTTGGGCACTTATCCAGGAATGGGTGCTTACTCGAGAGTGCATGAGTGGTTGCCCAGGACACGATGGTACAGTAGCTACTCTAGTAGCTAGCTTAGATATACATGTTTACCTCAAATAAGTACATAAGATTACTGTCGGCAGGCCGAGGCCTGTGATACTCCACCCCTCGGGGTCCAGCATGAGCGTCTGTGTTATTAGTATCAAGAATGTACGATACAACACCTGAATCATCCTGTAGAGTGATGTAATAGAAGAACTAAAAATAACCCATAACAATAATAATTTATATATAGCTACCTTCTCAAATGGAAAGAAGACGAAACGACTTGCCATCAAGTCATTTATTTTCACTGGAGTGCGCTGACTTGAATCCAGCCACTTGGGTATGAGTGTTGATCCAATGATGACATTATCATCAAGAATATAAGGTGGTAGGTCCCAGATGTACTTAAACGAGAACCAAAAATTCTCAGAGTCCCATATTCTCTCACATTCAAATCCAATGTAATCCCTTGTAACTGCAGGTGTAATAAAAAGTATCCAGTGGATAGCTGTATCTATAGTAGCACTGATTAAGAATGAGAGGGACCAAACTGTTAGTACATAAGTAGGTAGAAAATTGTGAAAAATAACACCAGTTTAACATCCAGATGCATGCAAGGCTAGTTGGATGATAGTTTTTCTGGTATACTGAGTGCAATAAAAGAGTGCATGTGAATGCTAAAATTTATTATCCTTACAGCCTGTTTCTATGCTATAAGGTCCATCCAAACTTAATGGTTCACTGCACCCATCAGGTCCCACGGAATAAACCTGTGAAAAACAAAGCAACACCGTGAATCAATAATTATTAAAAGTGTGAAAATAAAAACAGTACGTATTTACATCAATCCTGTAGGAGCAGTTTATCACTGGTAAGGAGAAACGCGATTCAGCCTCCACAAGGATGCATGTTTCATTCTGTGAATCAATAATAATATTATGACATCGTGTTATTCAAGCACTGCATGGGGTGGGTATACAAACTTCTGGTAAATATTTACATTCGTATAAAACATAATGTGTTTAGAAGTGTGCTATTCCGTGTGGCTGTTGATCACACTGAAATGGGAATAGCAGATATTGGCTTATTTCTGAAACCAACGGCATGCAAACGCAGCGGCTATGATGCTGTAAACAACTAGAAGGAAAGCAACGGAACCGAATTTGTAAACAAGCAATACATATTCCTCACAAACTCAAAGAGAGTAACAACCATGACACCGTAGAAAGCAAACCTTGTATAAAAATCTAATAATATATGTAGCGTTCACCAGCAGCGGTATGATAAGAATGAAACTGGTATAGTAGGTAGCCAGAGTATCTAGCAGATCATCTTGAGCAGTATTATGTTATATATAGAGCACTTTGAACATGAAAGCTAGATGCAGTACAGATCTGATATACAATTTGACAGCTTCTCCACAAACACGTTAATCAATCGTGATCTAGCTTGTTGTTGCTTTGACTGAAAGGGTACTCAAAGTCGTAAACCAAAGCACGCATGTCACACATTAGCTACTATTATGTACTGAGACAATCTGATAATTAAGATCTTTGAAGTTGGGAGGGGAGTACCACTGCTGTGAATACACAAACCTTGCTCATAATCTAACGATCAGTCTATGCATACACAACTCTGAACCTGTATGTACAAACACCGTAGAACACTGAGAAAATTATTTAAGTTGTTGGCACGAATTTTCATATAATTATCTGGCCACAAACCCCACAGAATAATAATTAATGTGCTCTAAGCTGCAAGACCATTCCCATAGAGCTCTCCTATTACAGTATCAAGATAGCATATGCAGCAAAGGACTGATGCTGATAGGTCTCGTCATAATAGTAATTATATTATAGTACAGTGTCACCATGCACTCAAAGACTTACTTGGTACATGAAACACTAAAATAGCTACCAGTATCCACCGTGTGTTGTGAGGTTCAGGAGTTTCAAATTTTTGTTTCCCCATACGAAATGTATGCAAATTTCCCACTGTAGTCATCAATACAATTTGATTCCGCATATACACACCGTAATAATGATGATAGTGAATATCACTACTTGGTAGTGATATTATCTGTGGCAAAATGTAGTGACCATCACTACATCTTACCACAGACAAGTAGTGCCGTTCACTATTCAGTGTGCAAGCAAAATTATCATTCTGCAATTTCGGTAAGCAACTCAGCTGTTGTACACATTGAACTCTACAAGTATGCAAGTATCCATTTATCTTACACTAAAATTCACTTATGTATATACTTCTCTGTATGCATGTTCATACTATACACTGGCGTAAGAACCAGGGGGGCTGGGGAGGGGGCAATTGCCCCCCCCCCCCCCAGTCATAAGATTGGGGGGGGGGGGGGGCAGAGCCCCTCTGATTTTTAGACTGCTGTAGCTACAAGCCAGGGGGTGGGGCTCACCCTCTGAGGTTTGCACTTTTCTTTTTCATCTGTTGCCACAATCAGGGTTGAATTATTCATGATTGTGGTGTATCTTAGCCCCACGGTGTGTAGATATCAATAATTGTCACATGTGAATACAGATCAGTAGTCACTACTGATCTGTGTTCACATGTGACAAGCTAAGAGTCCAGAATGTCCTCGAAAATGCACTAGAAAAGCTCTCAGAAGGTCTAAAACTCCAAAATTTTCCTGGGGGAGCATGCCCCCAGACCCCCCTAGCTTTCGCGCGCTACGCGCGCATAAAGCAAGTCTTCACCTGCTTACTTTCAGCCCCCCTGCTCAAAAACATCTTCCTACGCCACTGCTATACATCCAACTTACTGATGATACTGTGATATTCAAGGTGTCACTACCACACACTGTGGCAGTATCGTCCATGGTTGGAGATATACGTACTGACGGTAAAGTTTTCCAAAAATACACTATCTGCAGTGTGTAAGAGTAAAGAGCTAACAATAGTAGCTAGTAGTGATACTGTATTATAAATGCATATTATATACTTTGTGGTCTCTGCCAGGAGATGTTGAGAATTGCATGTCCAAAAAATCCAACTTGTGTGTCAATATCATCCGAGATTTGAAGGTCGGTTGGTGGATTTGGAATAGATCGTTACACTGCAAACAACAAAAAACAAAATTTAATAGCTAACAACTAACGATAAAAATAGTGAATGGTGAATTAAGGTAGCCTCGTACCCAGTGCAGTCAGAATTTCAGGAAGCATAGTTTAATTGTTTCTTGGTTGCCAGGAAATCATCCCACCCCACCCCACCTCCCTACTACAACTGTAGTATAATTTAGCAGGAAGTGAGCCTGGGTTCGAGGCTACGTAATGAAGATTCTCTTAATACAGGTCATCGCAGGATCCACAGAGAATCTTTGTTTGCTTAAGTTTGAGTTTCATCTATGACTAATTATCAAATCTCTACCATGCACCTTAAATAAATTACCTCCTGTACTCACTACAGCTGCTACCACGGAATGAAATTAAGGTTTACACATTAGTTTTAATAATCATGCAAAGGCAAGCTATCATACTGACAAATACATGTAAAGGAGTAAGATCCCCCTGCAATTAATGAAGTAAGAGGCATACCTCTCAAGAGAATAACAGGGTTACTCCAATTTCCTGGAACAAACTATTATTGTGTGCACGCATCAGTATCATGGAGACAATTCTCAATTGTAAATACGATAGAATTTTTAAGCTTACTTGAATGTAGAGGTCCTCGGCAGATCCGTCCATAACAGATCTTTCTGCACCACTACTCTCAGGTCTCGTGAACGAGTTGTTTCAAGATCTCTGTTGCTGATAGAGTAGGTACCCATTTGATGTGTGGAGTGGCTAGATAGAGCCAGCCTCATTGAACTGCATTTATTTCCATTTATTGCACCATCTATTTGCGGTGTCTAAATCCTGCTGGAGCTGGGATTCATCATTTACATGCACCCATGACAGCTTTTAGAAGTTTGGTGTCGTCTGCAAACAGGTAGCATGATGTGTAGTCCACTTGTTCAGGTAGCTCATTTTTGTAGATAAGAAATAGCAATGGTCCCAGGATGCTCCCTTGAGGAACTCCGGAAATTACTGGCAATGGTTCTGAATTTTCTTGGCTACTTAGTTATGCGCATGAGCAGAAAACACAATGGGCATGCATTATGCATTGAGTACTGTAGGCACTGTCAATAGGTGTGGCTACGTTAGCCATCAAATAGGCACTATTTGTGACGCCCGTGGACCGTATCCATCGATTTGACGCACACTGAAGCCAGTTTTTCGCCGAATTCGATTGATTTGTTGTGCTTATGAGTCGCTTAGATGCCTAAATTTCGAGATATGGCGATTTTTGTGCTCACGACAACGACAAGGATAACGACACGACCTATTACTTTCCCCCTTGCGCATGCGCGCTATGGGACGCGCGGAGTAATACACTTATTACTGAACTATTCTGTGGCAGGACAAATTAAAGTCACTAGCTATGCCACAGAACTAAAGTAAGGGATAAACTATTATCATGATCACTAGCTATTAAGCATAATGAAATTATCTAGCTTAGTACCAAGTCTAGTCTAGTGTATGGTCTAAGTACAACATGACATTGTACATTGTTACAGTAGCTAGTGATTGTGGTAGATTTATTATCAGTACATGACATTGTACATTGTAATGATTGTGATAGATCGGCGAAAGTATCGGATTCGATCGGATTGCCCCTCTCCCCTCTCGGCTCCTTTCGGCTTCCACACATTAATTTTTTTTTTCTAAATAACAACTTCAAGGATTTGGCGTGAGCGGCCGAGGCACGGCTCGATGGCAGTTAGCCGCGGCGGCCAGCCGCAGTCGAACAGCGGCGCCGGACCTTGGGCACCTCACGGTGGCTCGGGCCGCTGTACCAGTGTCCCTCTCGGCCACCGTAGGATTGACTGTGAGGAGTATAGAATGTATACGTATTCACTATGTGAGCTTGGCAGAATACATATACAGAAACTAGCATGCAAACAAACTTACTATTATCACTCTTAATTTTAATGGTTATTGTTGGAGAGAATTCAGAAAGTCCTGCGACATTACCAACTGCAAAAGATACTTGAAGTTCAGTTTGACAAGCATAACCAGTGAGATTTAAACGTGCAAAAGGAGTCGCCTGCATAATGTATTATACAAGCTGCATCCACTGGCTAGCATGTACATCATTTTAAAATAATTTAGCTTGCTCAACCTACTGTCCAATTGAAGGAAATATTATGTGAGTGCATATCTTCAAATTTGAATAGAAACACCACAGGCAGTGTGGCATTCTCAATTGACTCACAACTGTGATGTTGGGGAATAGCGCCTGATAAATCAACAATAAACTGTCCAGCTATCTCCGAATCCTGCACAGGGATTAGCCATGGAGGTCCTTCAGGAGCATGGGGCACTTGTGATGGATTGTTTTGATCTGTGAAAACAAAATTCATATGATTATTGTACATACACAATCATAATAGTCACGCATTAATTCTATACCTGATATTTGCAATTTGCCTAATTCGCAGCCACGTCTACAGGGATTTCTATTCTGCATATTGTATTTAAATAACTATAAGCTAGGCCATATAAAATAACTTACTTGATTTTCATCCACCTTTTTCCAAAAAATAGGGGCGGGAGGAGGCATTTTATTTTTATTTTTTACTCATTAGGACACTAGAAAGATTAGTATCTGGACCAGATTTTCGAAATATTTGGTAAAGGGTCGCTACTGCGCACGCGCGATAGCGTAGAGACGGCCTGTAAAAATTGGGACGGGCGGGGATGAGAATCAAGTAAGTTATTTTATATGGCCCTATGTATAATTCTTAATGTAAGGGCATATCAAACATTATTTACGAGAAATATATTTTTATGACATTCAAGTGTGCCCGTGCACTGTTGACTAATCCATGGGTGGCACAGAGGAGTTAGACCATCACACTTTAGTGTCTTGATAAATGTTTCACAAGTATCTCGCTGTACATAATGTAAACAGTTACTTTGCACCAACTGTTATATACATACTAAATAATTACTTACACAGTCGAAAAGACAGGAAAATTCTGATTCACTATTGTAATACTGTACACAACCAAGTGTACACTGATAGAGCTATAAAATATTATACATAACTAACAGTTAGCTACTATGATTAAGCACAATAATAACACTTACATCGCGGGAGGTTTGACAATCAGTTTCATTAACATTCACATATGGCCAATAGTTAGAAAGACTATAATTCAATATTCCAGAGTATGACTAAAGAAACAAAGAAGAAGCTAGTTTAAAATCTGTCAGGTATTATGTGAATGCTATTAAACTTATTGAACGTGACTACGTTGTTGTTGATAAGGAGGGGCATTATTAAACGTAGTTGGAAAGATCTGCGATATTTATTATCTCAGTTTTGTATCAGTCTAGTGTGCATTTGCAGCTGATGAAGGACCACGGTCCGAAACATTCTGCTTCGCAGATCTTTCCAACTACGTTTTAAGTTAACGCTCAACAGCAACCCCTCCTTATAGCTATTAAACTTTATCAGGAGCCTTAAGGCGAGGCAAACTAAATTCACAGTTTATCGTCACAGACTTTTCGATTTTGCATGCGGGCGGGCGGTCATTATTCAGATTTCAAACTAGTAAAAGAGTGCGAGAAATGCTAGGTTCGAACTCGCGATCGCCGAGACCACGCCCTTCAATTGCAGCGCTCGAGGGGGCGGGGCCAAAGTGCCATATAGTTGCTGCATACAATCTGAAATATGAAAATTTTGAGAAAATCTGAAAATCCATGCGGGCGGTGACGATAAACTGCGAATTCAGTTTGCCTGGCCTAATATGACTATATACCCTAGCACTGTGCATCCATAAGCTCCTGTGTTATAATATATTATGTTATACCTAATAAATTTTGGAAACGAGAAAGAGCCTGGATCGATCCCATGGACCTTTCCTTTCAAGTTAATTGACAAATAATTTGATCAATTTTCTTTAGCGGGCATGCTAAGAGATCCCGCAATTTTGATAATCTTTTTTAATTAATTATCATATAATAGCTGAACCGCTATAGCAGCAAACAGGAGATGCTGTAAACTCCAGTGAGTTTCACCTAAACTTCAATTTTGGCACAGCTGGTGAAGGTCGTCACGTTTATGTGCGCGCGAAGCCCCGCCCCTCACGTAGTGCGTGGGCGGAAAACATTGCAAATGCATGGATTCCCTATACAAACATTATGGGAAACTTCAAAGGGCCAGAACAGTTACCATGGATGGTCCTTAATAGTATGATTGTACTCAAAGTGACACAAAATTGATAATAATTGTTATCTACTTACTCATTATCATTGTACGATCTAATCACAGGTGTCTAGCTAAATTAATGGATGTATACCCTGTCATGTCGACACAAACATGTTACTCACGTTAAGTTGGACTCAACTGTCGTGTACCTGGACAGGATACCGTTGTTATGGGGACTATTATCTCGGAACAATCTAATTGCTCCAACATGATCAAATAAGTGCATATCTTTTCAATGATTGGATAGTTCAACATTCAATGTTAAATTTCGCTCCAAGCTCCCATTCGATTTGCAAGCATTACGTTGGTGGGGCTACATCCTTGCGTAAGATCGACGATCGTAGCTATTTCCATTCTCCCGATATTGGTGTCCGAATAATTGGTGTGTCCGACAATTGATCGTTTACTCTATGTAGTGTTAAGGCTGTAATTCTGAGCTGTCTTGGCACTTAAATTCTACTGTACTGTCTGATATTTCAAGCAGTGACGCTTAAGGGAGGACATGGAGTATGAAAACTAATGAATGTCTTTAACTGTGTTTCCTTTTGTGAAATTGTTGATTTTTTAGGTGCTATACTAATATTTTAAGGTATTCTTTGTATTCTCTTAGATTATACCGGTAGTGTTCCTGAAGAATTGAGAAGAATCATTCCCATTTTGACAATTAATTTTGTTGAATTACTATCACTTTATTATCATTTGTCCAGCATCCATACTAAAGAAATAAACGATTTTTAAAAAATTTAATGCTGTGAAATGGCTAATTTTAGAATAAAAGGGAATATGAATGAAATAAAGAGACCAATAATCTAATTAAGATCTCTGTACATCGATTTATGAAGTTGAAGTACCGGTATGTCACAGAGGCTTTCAGTTTATATAGACTAGTGATATACCATGCAGGTGCCTTCCCCCAAATTCCTAGATCATGCACTGACTTAGGCTGAAGAGAACTGATATTGAACAGGCATGCATGCACACAGTCACGCACAACGTCGTGTGAGGGTTCTGCATTGTTTCGTGAAACAACAATCCAACTTGCTTTCTACATCGAAATACTATAGTATACTTGTATCAGTGATACAACCGGAACAAATGTGAGTATGTACTATACTATTATAGTATACAATGTCATAATAACATTACTCCATACAGCAAGGTACATAATGCAAAATAACCCCAAATGGTCAGCTGCAGCCAGCCCATTACATAATAGCTATAATATAATTATTATTACTAGTTTATTATAATTATTATAATATTGTACTATTATAATGGTATCCAACTCGTTGTAGCAAGTTTCATCCAATTGGTGATAATTAGCCAGAGAATTTCTGGTGCTTGCATGTCTGCAACTTATTACATTTCCCATTATAGGCAGCAGCAAGTATCATGATTATGCAGCAATTAACATGATCTTCCTCATGGTATTATAGAATATGATATTATACTCTTATGATAATAAAGTTAATTAGTGAGCTATAATAGCTATATTATTAGTAGTATAGTGAATCACATACCTCATCACAGGAGAGGAAGCAGCGTTGCTCCAGTTCTACCATGCTCAAGGAATTATTAGAAATTGCACAAACTTGTTCTGTCATGGAAGTATCATTCAAAATGCTGGTGATGGCCACAAACTTCCCAGCAATCATAATCGTCATGAAGGCAGTAAATATTGATAGCATGATAGCTGAGAACACGATTTATATAAGCAGGTATATTATATGAAATAATTAGTAGCACTAATGGTTGGCTGAAATGTTCAACCACTTATTGGTTGAAATTGTACTGTAGGTGAGTATTTAAACCACAGGGCGAAGCCTATTTGGTTGACTTCCTGATCATGACTGCCCCCCCCCTCCAGGGAGCAACAATAATTTGTATAAAACTCTCCAGCCCCCCTGCTCCTTTTGTGATGGGGTCTGGGAATGAGAATCGTGAATGGAATCAAGCCTCCAGAATGGAATCTAAGCTCCAGAGCCACTAGTATAGACCTTATGAATGTACATATGCTATAGATTTAGTACAATTTCATTGGCATCCTTTTACCACATTAGTAATAGCTAATATTATATTATTTAATAACTAGTGTCATGCAGGGCCTATTTGGGCCGAGCCTGAGCTGAGAAAGCCTTGTACCCACGCTGCTACAGACTTACAATTAAGCTTATAGGCATTCCTTTACCGCATATCTCCCATTGTAAATTAATTTTATGCCTGAGAACATCCACGTTCATTGTTCCAAATCATCATCATTAATTTTAATTACAGGGGATTCATAACTGCTACTGCATGACATTGTATAATATGCATGATGAGAGAAGTCATAGCTGTTAATAACGTACGATGCAATATCTAGAATAATAAAACCATGCAATGATCATTGCTTTAATTTATAGGTACTAATTAAAATTGTTCCACACACACATACTCGTTTCATTAGTCTTCACCAGTAATCTGTATCTCAGGGCACTCTCCCCTTAATTGACACACTGTTACTGCATGCTCCTTCCAAGGTGACTAGCCACACACTTAGAAATGTATTCTCCAATTAGCCTACATCAGTGGGGATTCCAACCAAAAAAATCAACAACCGCTGCTCTCTTGGACGTATATAACACCTGGGCGTCGGAGATCGATAAGGGAAACGAAGTATGTGCCATATTTTTTGACCTGAAGAAGGCCTTTGACTCGGTCCCTCATAGAAAACTTATTGAAAAACTCACAGTTATTGGCCTAAATCCATATATTCTGAGATGGATCACTTTTTATCTGAGCAACAGGAAGCAGTATGTGATTCTTAATGGTGAAAGGTCTCCTACCACAGATGTTATATCCGGAGTACCACAAGGATCAGTGTTGGGACCATTGCTATTTCTCATTTACATTAATGATGCTGAACATGAGCCGCTGTCAACTGGAAACGTAATGAATCTCTTTGCTGATGACACTCTCTTTTACCGAATAATCACCTCAACCTTTGATTACATCCAACTACAGAATGATATTGATACCTTTGCTTGCTGGGTGGATAACAACAATTTGACTTTGAATGCTAGTAAATGCAAATATATGGTAGTATCTAAACAAAAATCTAGAGCTGTCCCATGTCAGGCAATGATGCTTCACAATCAACTGATGGAGAGAGTATAAAGCTATAAGTACCTTGGAGTAATTATCTGTGACGATTTATCTTGGTCTCCTCACATTGATAGGATTACTAGCAAAACAAGGCAATTGATTGGTATGCTGTATAGACGTTTTTATAAATGGTCAAGTTCAAGGGCACTGCTCCAACTCTATCTAAGCTTTATCCGTCCCCATCTTGAGTATGCTGTGCAGGTGTGGAGCCCCTATTTACATAAAGATATGCAAAAACTTGAATTGGTGCAAAAATTTGCTCTAAAGGTCTGTCTAAAGAAATGGAACTGTAGCTACAGTGAACTTCTCCGTGAAAGCGGGATACCTGAGCTCTCAGATCGTAGAAAAATCTTAAGTCTTTTATACCTCTACAAAGCTGCAAATGGCCTAATGACTGTTCCTGATGGCATCATTGTCCCTCGTTTGTGTGACCATAACACTCGCTCAAGCAATCGGAATACCTATATTCAACCCTTTGCTCGTACCAACACATATCATCACTCCTTCTTCCCCTCTATTATATCATTATGGAATTCACTTCCCAAGTCAGTTGTCTCTGCTCCATCTGTCCAATCATTTAAGCGTAATCTTTCAAGTTATATTATTCCTAGTAATAGTTAACATTAATAGTATAATATAATAACATCTTACTTTTATTACTTAGTCATTATAGTCAGGGTATACATTTCATCATTAGTGTTGTATCACTATCTTGTGTATCCTTGCATTTCATGCAGAATTGTCATAGAGAAATTACACACTAAGTAGAAGAAGAAGTAGAAAAAAAAAAGCAAATTTAAATAATTAAATAATTAAATAATCTAATTCATGGGGGGTTTGGGAGCACTTGGAGACATAATTTTTGCACCGGCACGCAGAATGGGTCGAAACTAGAGATTTGACCTGAAAGAATTTTGATTCACGCCTTAGTATTAAAGTTACGGTCCTTGAAAGTTTACCCATATGTTTGTATAGGAAGCAATGTTTGCCCATAAAAAAAATTACGGGCGCGCGGGGTACGTTGACGACCCTTTACCGAATATTGTGTATATGGCTATTAGGATGCCTGCTTGCATTGTATGGCTCTACTATGCATCCAGCTCAACTGTGTGGTGGTTTTTGGACCATTTTTTTTCTGCTTAGTGTGTGGTCCCCTTGAAAAAAAAAAAAAAAAGTGACTCATCTCAATAGCTCCATCACTCCCTAGCCTCGTATGGACACCATTGCTGTTAGGAAGAGCCAGCGTAGTAGCAGCCGCTCTCGAAGGCTCATCGACGTAAGGGTTCTGCTTCTGTTTCTCTCTCCTCTCTCGTTCCTGAGGAAGAAGCAAGCTGGAAGGACGTCCATTCTCGAGTGGTGTACGATCTCTCCCCCTTTCCAGGCCTCTTCTTTCAGAGTCTAGTGCACTTGCTTGCTGATCACCTCCACTGTAAGAGTGAGCACCGATGGAATGCGAGGGTGTAGCCAGACTCATACCTGGCTTTCGACCAGGACTGAATTGAGCTGATTCAGAAGTGCCACCACCGCTGATCTGTGATTTACGACTTGGTGACAAGTCAGGAGTTGGCAATGGCTTTGGAGAGGGCTCTTTGGCGGCAAACTCAGAGAGAAGGAAGCTACCTTGACGAGTTACGCCAGCGTGGGAGGATGCTTGTTGTTGTTGCTGTGGCATGCTGCTGCTGTTAGCGGTTGCTTGAAGCGTAGCTGCGGTGTCCAGCCTATAGTAAGGCTTGTCGTTGTTGATACGGAGATCGATATGCTGCTACATGTTGGTATCAAGGAAGAGAACCTCCAGCCTTCCTCCACCCATTCTCTATGTGTCTGGAACACCATTGCAGCGTGTGACAAGTGTAAGATATTTGGGAGTTAAACTAACTCAAGATCTTTCATGGTCTCTTCATGTATCCCACTTATGTGCCAAAGCCAGACAGCTTATTGGGTTACTTTACCGTCGTTTTTACAAGCATGCTAACACAGCCACTCTCCTCCAACTATATAAGTCATTTATCAGACCACATCTGGAATATTGTGCAATTGTCTGGGATCCACACCTCTCCAAGGACATAGAGGCCCTGGAGAAAGTCCAGCGATTCACTCTGCGTATGTGCTTGAAAAACTGGTCTCTTGACCATAGTCAATTGTATTCACGGTCGATGATACCTCCCCTTACTCTGAGACGATCTAATGCTAGGCTGGAACATCTATTCAAAATTGTAAACAATTTGTGTGACTTTCCTGAGAATCCCATCCAGCAAAGAGATATTGTTTATGTCAACAGGTACACCAATCCCCTGCAGTTAGTCAACATCCAGGCTAGAACTAACCAGTTTTATAATTCTTTCTTCCCAAAAACTATAATTGCTCTCTGGAACTCTCTTCCCTCATCACTTCTGTCATCTCTCTCCCTCAATTCTTTTAAGTCAGGCCTCAGTCAGCATTTTAATTTTTAACTCATTCTTATTTGCACTCCCTCCATAGGTTACATGCTAGTTTTAGCTATCTCCAGCTAATCATGTTAACCACTGTTCTGTTTTTTGAGCAGAAATTATTATAAATAAATAAATAAAAGATATATTCATTGTTTCTCTCAGCGAGTAGCATGGCATCGAATTTGCTTCTCAGATCCGAGAAAGTAGGTCGTTTCCATGGATCCTCTACCCAACACATCCTCATTATTTCATACCTACAAGAAT
The DNA here is from genome assembly GCA_963930775.1 of Cliona cf. orientalis. Taxonomy (NCBI): domain Eukaryota; kingdom Metazoa; phylum Porifera; class Demospongiae; order Clionaida; family Clionaidae; genus Cliona; species Cliona cf. orientalis. The sequence goes on along the minus strand of OZ005699.1, from coordinate 8,602,002 downwards.
GTAAACATTTCTAGACCTAGTTTACTTAGATCAGGCTAGTAGCTTTTCAGTTGTAGCTATAATGCTTTATTGCAGTGACTTACACTTCAGGGGAGCAGTTGTCTGGCTTCTCCATTCGATACCCACTCCTGAGCATTGGAAGGAGATCTTCATTTTGAATATACTTGGATAAGGAAAACTACCTAACATAGCATTATATTATATAAAGTTAGTGTTCTCATTTTTCCACAATGTACATGTAGATTGAAGTTTCGATTGCACACATACCCAGAGTGCCTATTTCCCAGAGGACAACACCATAGGACCAGATATCTGAAGCTAATGTGAACTCTCTAGCAATGATGGACTCAATGGCCATCCACTTCAGTGGAACACGACCTGTCCGCTTCTGAACATAAATTTCATCCATTTCACAGGCCGATATCCCAAGATAGCACTTTTCCATCATCAATAATATTAGGATATTCCTTATAATTAGGACCTACAAGCATGCAAGATCTCGATCAATGAATTTCAGCTAGCCTCGGGGAGCAGGGGGCATAGTTTATAATTGCTTCTTGGTTACCCAGGAAACCCTATAGCTTCCCTCCCCACCCCACCCCTACTATAATATAATTATGACCATAGCATGATTTGAAAGCTAAAAAGTGATCCCAGTACTTCATTGTAGCTTCCATGGCAAACCCTGAACTTTTTTGAAACTAAATTAGATGCCTCATAAGTCTTGAATATATATAGGGCCTGGGAATGAGGCTGTGTCACTGCATGTACACCCCATTTTTAACAGTGCCATGGTGATTCAAATCCCAAATCATCAGTGAATGCAATATTTATTTTATAACGTTATATATCCCATTAATTAAGTCAGAATTAGATGAATAAAAGTACAATGCATGCATGCACAAGATAGATATTATTATTATATATTATTATGCAGCTTTATAATCATAGCAAAATTAACCAGGATGTTATAGCACAATTATAGTGACAGTCAAAGTAACATGTATTGTACTATGTCAGTAGATCTATATACACTGGATCAGTCCCTGTATGGATAACAAAACCGTAATCTAGCTAGCTAGCTCTATGTGTACTAGTTACTCGTTTCTTGCATGTTGTAATGATTGGATAACTTATAATAAGCAGGTGTGCTCACTTGCACCAAATTAATTTGAAAGATCGACAACAAATAAAAAATTTATATCCTAAGGCCAAAAAAGTGTTCTATAGATTGTTGCCAAAATTATTATTACCAAGTGAATTTGTAATAATTATAGTTAAAGCCTAGGTTAATAGCTAACTAATAATTCTTCCCTTTGTTAAGATTAAGAATAGTTGCACACTTTAATACTTGTTATTAAGTCTCTGTTTTTGTGGGTTTATCTGCTTCAATACCTCCAGGTGGCAACATGAAAGAAGCAGTAGCTGTAGTGCCAACTTTTGACGGTAGATCAACGTATGGGTTGCCAGCTTGATCATCAGCAATAACAACATTATTCATGCTTAAAGGGCGTAGCATTGTTTGATCCGTTTTAGACTGATCCTTTTCAGCACCTCCATGTCCATTTGTAGTATCATGGGGACATTTCTCTGAAATAATAAATATTATTATAAAGGTCAACATCTATTATGATAATAGCTAGTTGATGTACGGAATTGAGTGTGATCCTCAGTAGCAGATCTTGATAGATACGTCTTTACAGTATCCTGGAATATTGAATCATAATAAATTAATATATGGTTCCTATTAATACCGTATATATACTAGCTGGAAATATTCTCAGGCGGGAATTAAATTGGCGGTTGAACCCAAAATCGCTATTGCAAGAATATTGACAGATTTAAATATGGTGGTTCGGTACGGGATCGCCATATTATGCATGTATAATATGTGCGAGTAATTTGGTGGTTGTAATATAGACCACCAAACTACCAAATTTCATTCCCCGCCAAATTTTCCGGCTATACGGTAATCGTACTTATGGATATCACAGTGACTGTGCATGGCTATACTGCTATAAAGCTTGATAATTACGTATATTATTTAATATACAACTTGTATGTACCTGTGTTGTTATCTGCAACAGCTTACTTCTTTTTCGCTTGCAGAAAACAAAGAAAGATAATGCAGTTACTGTACCCAGGCATAATAGTGCCAGAACAGTCAGAGATCCTGCTATGATGCTAACTGTATGAATTATAGTTAATTATAATAAATATGTAACATCCTGACATGCATGGATTCAAAGTTTGCATCTCCTGTTAATGTCTCTCCAGCTACTTACCATGTATAGCGGAGGATTCATCAATATTCATTGTGGAGGATTCATTGCACATTAATACTGGTAAGTCTATATGAAAAGTTATTAATAATAGCTAGCAACTATCATGCATGTGGCAATTAATGCATACCATGTTTATGCAAAAAAATGCAAGATCTAATTAGCGCAAGAAAATTTGCGTTCTCATAATGTAGAGTGTGACGACCTTTACCAGAAAATTGCGCTAACTTGAATTAAATTCGTTATTTTTTAGCTTGCATTCTATTCGCATAAATACGGTAATAATTTTTTATTATTACGGCTCACATGCAAGGCTGTGGGTGATTGAAGTAGCAGCTACTCTAGTGGTTAGGAATCATCTAATTAGCTACCACACTCTCACGCATGCGCATGCAGTTACATGTAATTATGCATGTGAATAATTTCATGGCTCATTAAGCCTCGGCGCATGCGCGAGGGTTACTATAGTCATTCTGTGTGTCTGTCTGTCTATTACCACGCTAACTGCTACATACCTCGTTTGCGAGTCCAAACTGCGGTGTTATAACATTCCTTATGGCGTTCCAAACGCATGATTTGTGTGGATTTCGTAGAAAACGCTTTGTTGGCCAGTTTTGGCGTCATTTGCTGATTCTAAGCTTCTTGACTTCCTTCTGCCCAGCACTCTGCTATGACTTTACGTATAACTTGAATAGAACGTTATGTGTCTCACGCTATATATGGCATAGGCCCATTATATGCATGCGCACACGAGGGTTACGAGGGCGGGATCTCGGGACATATAGATAGCTACGCTCTCAGTCTAGAATACTTCTAGCATCTATGGTTCGCCCAGCAAAGCATGTGTCATTATCAAGCTCGCAGTTTTCAGAGATGGATAATATACTCTACACAAGCTACAGTCATCCCAAACTTGGGACAAGACTAGATAAGGAGTTTGTACCTTAGTCAGCCCATAGATTGCTGCCATACCCCTCATTCATCAAAATAGGAGGATTAATGCATGTGCAACTACTTGTGCTAACCTAGGAAGTCAATGCAGTTTGCATATGCATCGCCTAATATTGTATTCTTGCCTAATTGTGAGACAAGTGCCATACAATGCACCGAGGGTTTTGGGCTCTAGAGAGCTCTAGTTGATATATGGTTGCGTTACTTAGTAGGTTTTGGTTGATTGCATGTGCATGCATGTAGGTGTTTTGAGTTTGTTATGTAACTCTTCTTTTGCGTCCATTGATTTGATTTTTGTGTCTATAAGGTTAAGCTGAGTATGCTTGTTGTGCCTACTGTACAATAGTGTGAGAGTAATCCTCTTTATGAAGCTATTACTCACCAATAACATAGGGTTCACTCCAATTTCCGGAAATATGAAAATTATTGGCACGGATCTTTAAGCAAAAATAAACATAATACATATTACTAATCTTGTACCTATGTACATTATATAAAATTCAGCTTACTTGGATATTGAGAGGATAAATGCTTTTGGTTACAATCATATAACTGTTAGTTTGTTTCTAAGTATAGTATGTATGATAGTATCAACAATTTGCACCCATATGCATGGTTAACTAACATTTTGCTTTGAGTTGCGGCAGTCATGACTCTCATTGGATATCTCTTCACTGGGCTCCAGAGGCACATTCCCGAGGCATATATCATAGGACTCCAGTACTCCATTGATTATAGAGGGAGGAAACCAGTCTATGCATACAATTATTGTAGAGTTATTAATGGAGCATGAGCTGGTGACCGTAAGGTCTACAACAGGGTACGGCCGGGGGGATACAGTGCTTATCATGCAGTCATAGACGTGTCTTGGTGGAATGTAGGGAATATCATTATTCCAGTTCACATATGTCTGCAAAATAGCATACTAATACATTACTTTGCCCAAAGTATCACATGATAATATTTACCTCCAATGAATGAAAGGAAGCATTTACAGAATGATTACTGAAATCGAATATCACTGAAAAGATTTTCTTTTCAAGAATAATTATTACAATCTCAATTTGATCTTTGTTAATTAATATGAGTATGATACCTTCTGGTCCTGAAATGGAATGGTGCTGTTATCTATTGGTATTGATATGTCATCAGTACCATCAATCAGCTGGAGAAGCACCACAAATTCATCAATAGCATTGCCAAGGCGAAGCTGATCAGGAAGAATCCAAGTTAGGTTGAATGAGAATCCACAAAGTTGCCACAGTCTTTGACATTCAAATTTGATGCTATTTGGATCAACTGATACACAAAATCATTGTGTGATAACTATTAATGTACCCCTCCAGTAATAATTTTGTCAATATGTCTACTATCATCATAGATTGAAAGACAAAGTATAATTATCAAGACTTACATGAAGTTTTCACATCATGTATATTCGTTAGGGGATGGCTTGTACCATAAGGACCAGTAGCACGTACCTATTTAAATCAATGATGTGTAAATTATAGAACCAAAATTAATAATATTCACCTGAATGATATATTGGCATGACATCAATGGTAGAGACACACTCCTCGCAGTACCTTCAACAGCAACAGCATTTTGTTCCTATAATATAAAAGAAATGTTTGGGAAAATTATACTTTAAGGATGCAAGGAGGCAGTTCCAAAAAGTCCTCTTTTGTTCAATTACATCGCCAAAAATCATTCTTATTTTACCAGATGTTAATTGATTTTTTCAATTAACACCAATACCAAAGGTCTATGTTTATATATACAATAATTTATAGCCTTATCTCTATGTGGAATCCAATATACAGCTCAATGTTGTGCATGCACTGAAATTAGCTGATGAACTTACACGGGGAATAGTCCTGCTCCAAATGTTGCAACCACACCTAGTTGCCTCATAATGTGGAGCAATAGTAACAATGAAGTGATCAAAATACACATCTGATTCATCTGTATATCAAGCAATAATTATATTATTGTATTATGCATCCTAAACACACACTTACACTAATACAATAGGCATATAACTAATATAATAATAATATTATTATGCATTCGTACTATGAGATTCAATCCATGAAACATTGAGAATCACATGACCAAAGAATCCAACCCGTGTATCTACTAGTTCCTCAACTGTTAAACTCGATGGCGGATTGAATGTGGAAATCGTTTTGTCTGAAAAAGTAATGTAATTACTAGCTGTGCAGAATACATGTATGCATAAAATTAAATTTTGCTTGATGGTGCTAACTCATGTTAACTTGAATGGTTACTGTTGGAGAAAATTCAGAAATTCCTGCTATATTGCCAACTGCAAAAGATACTTGAAGTTTTTGACAAGCATAACCAGTGAGATTTAAATGTGCAAAAGGAGTCGCCTGCATAATGTAATATACAAGCTGCATCCACTGGCTAGCATGTACATCATACATCATTTAGCTCAACCTACAGTCCAGTTGAATGAAATATTATGTGAGTTCATATCTTCAAATTTGAATAGAAACACCACAGGCTGTGCAGCATTCTCAACGGTAGACTCACAAGTATGACGTTGGGGAATGGTGCCCGATAAATCAATAATAAACTGTCCAGCTATCTCAGAATCCTGCACTGGGATTAGCCATGGAGGTCCTTCGGGAGCAGGGGGCACTTGTGATGGATTGTTTTGATCTGTGAAAATATCATGATTATCATACTGTAACACGTAATAGTCACACATTAATTCTATACCTGACAATTGCAATATGTCTCCTAATTCACAGCCACGTCTACAGGGATTTCTATTCTGTATATTGTATTTATTAAAAATAATTATAAGAATTCTTAATGCAAGGGCGTATCAAACATTATTTACGAGAAACACATTTCGATGACATTCAACTGTGCCCGTGCACTGCTGACTAATCCATGGGTGGCACAGAGGAGTTAGACCATCACATTTTAGTGTCTTGATAAATTTTTCACAAGTATCTTGCTGTACATAATGTAAACAGTTACTTTGCACTAAAAATATTATACAACGGTTACAGACGTACTAAATAATTACTTACACAGTCGAAATAACAGAATGACTCTGGTTCTCTAAAATACTGTACACAACCAAGTGTACACTGATAGAGCTACACAAATATTATACATAACTAAAAGTTAGCTATAGTAACTATGATTAAGCACAATAATGAAACTTACATCGCGGGAGGTTTGACAATCAGTTTCATCAACATTCACATATGGCCAATAGTTAGAAAGACTATAATTCAATGATCCAGAGTCTGACTAAAGAAACAAAGAAAGAAGCTGATTTAAATTTGGTCTAATACATAATATTATGGATGCTGTTTATAAAATCATGACATTATAGCTAATAAATAATATTTGGAAAAAGAAAGTGTCTGCATGGATCCCATAGATTTTTTAATTGACACAATGTCATGAATGATATGAAGAGATGAAGAGACAAGATGAAATAAGTCACATAATTTAATTATTATACATGAACTTGCTCAGTCCTATCACTTTATAATTAAAAAGGGAAAATTGAATAGAACCATTAATTTTATTGTAGATCGCCTATAGATGGGGCTGGCATGTATGTACTAATTGTCATAAATAATAATAATATTATTGTGATTGATGATAATTATGTTGAAATTGTTGTTGCATGGTGTTGTACATAGAGGTAGTGTCACGAAGATTAGCTATCTACCCAGTGCATAAAATTTTAATGGTTATGCATAACTCCATTTGTGGTCAATATCCTTTCATAAAACTTGCACCATTAGTTCCATGCTAAAAAGCAGTTGTCAAGTACGAAAATTTCCATTTTAGCTAGTGGTCCCTTTTCTCATAGCCAGTCACATAATTATAATAGTGAATCACATACCTCATCACAGGAGAGGAAGCAGCGTTGCTCCAGTTCAACCATGCTCATAGAGTTATTAGAAACAGCACACTTATTCATAATGAAGGATTCGTCAGGAACTCTGCTGGCAGTGGGGGATTCATCAGTACCACTGCTGGTGGTGGAGGATTCATTGGTATCACTGCTGGCAGTGGGGGATTCATCAGTACCACTGCTGGTAGTCGAGGATTCATTAGCACCACTGCTTGTAGTAGAGGATTCATCAGGACCACTGCTTGTACTAGTGGAAGTTTCATTACTACTCGTTGTGGAGGATTCATTGCATATGGAGTCTACATGAAAACTAATATTACCGTATGGCCGGAAAATCTGGCGGTTTGGTGGTCTATATTACAACCACTAAGTTAAAATCCGCCAAAATTTCCTATTCGCATGTATACGTATGGCGATCCCGTACCGAACCGCCAAATTTAAATCCGCCTATATTCGATTTTGGGCTCAACCGCAAAATTTAATTCCCGCCAATATTTCTATAGGGTATATTAGCCACCAATTAACATGCGTGCAGCAATAGCTCACAAGGTAATGAAGGTGATTGAAGTAGCAACTACTAATATGTACTAGTGTATTTAATTTACTACCAATTAAGTACATGACAGTGTGAGAATAATTTTATGAAGCTCACCAATAACATAGGGTTCACTCCAATTTCCGGAAATATGGAAATTATTGGCACGGATCTTTGAACAAAAATCAACAAGATGTGTATTACTAATCTTGTATACCTAGAGAAAATTCAGCTTACTTGGATGTAGAGAGGATAACTGCTTTTGGTGACAATCATAATATTATAACTGTGCACTTGATTCTAAGTAATCATTTGAATGTATATACTGGTTATTATAGTGTCAATAATGGACACCCATGGTCAACTAGCATACATTTTGCTTTGAGTTGTGGCAATTATGACTCTTATTGGATATTTCTTCGCTGGGCTCCAGAGGAACATTACCAAGGCATATATCATAGGACTCCAGTACTCCATTGATTATAGAGGGAGGAAACCAGTCTATGAATAAAATAATTGTAGAGTCATTAATAGAGCATGAGCTGGTGACCATAAAATCTTCAACAGGATACGGCCGGGGGGATACGGTGCTTATCATGCAGTCATAGAAATATCTCGGTGGAATGTAGGGAATATCACTGCTCCAGTTCACATACATCTGCAAAATAGTATGCAGTTGTAGTATTCAATATTGTTAACACTACACTTTTGCCCAAATTGTCAAAAAATTACCTCAAATAAGTGAAAAGAAGCATTTATAAACTGATTACTGGAATTGAATATCACTGAAAAGTTCTGAGACTCCTTAAAAAGTAGAATATTAATTAGAATCTCAATATGAATTATGAACACAATACTTTCTGGTCCTGAAATGGAATGGTGCTGTTATCTACTAGTACTGATATGTTATCAGTACCATCAATCAGCTTGAGAAGCACCACAAATTCATTAATTGCATTGCCAAGGTGAAGCTGATCAGGAAGAATCCAGGTTAGGTTAAATGAGAATCCACGAATTTGCCATAGTCTTTGGCATTCAAAATTGATGCTATTTGGATCAACTGATACACAAAATTTAATAATATTATGATAGTTAAAAAAAGAGCTGTACAATGTGATCCTCCTCTCCACAATGATTTGTAGTAAGTTAATGACCCATTACAGATCATTGATACATCCATTGGCAATAGACTATAGCTAAGTGTAATTATTATTCAAGACTTACATGTGGTGTTTACATTATGTATACTCGTTAGGGGATAGCTTGTACCATAAGGTCCAGTAGCACGTACCTATTGAAATCAATGCAGATTGAGTAAATGACAGTGCCAAAATTAATAATATTCACCTGAATGATATATTGGCATGACATCAACGGCAAGGAGACATTTGAAGTAGCTTCAACAAGTACAGCATTTTGCTCCTACAATAGGAAATTTAATTTATATCTACAGCTAACAAATGCAAGGAGATGGTTCTGAAAAATCCACCCTGATTCCAATCATATTATTTATACCATCTCATAATCATTAATTTAGTACCGGCTGGATCACTCTGTAGATTTCTTGATCAATACCCATGCAAAGATGTTCATTTACCACAATATTAATTTTCACTTTGTCTGAAAGTAGCATAGTATAATATTTAATTTATATATGAACTTACACGGGGGATAGTCCTGCTCCAAGTGTTACAACCACACCTAGATGCCTCGTAATGTGGAGCAACAGTAACAATGAAGTGATCAAAATACACATCTGATTCATCTGTGATAATAAAAAATAGGATAATACTTCATGTAAGCGTCACAATTAATGAATATCATTTTCTTTATACTGTTATATTCATTTACTACTATGCTATGATGTACATAATATAATTGTGTCACATCATTAACTATACAGTCCTATCAGTCACTACTGTCTCATTAATTTAGTAACCATACAGCTAGCATAGTTGCCAACTGTCCCGAAACCGGCGGGACAGTTCCGAAAATATTGGATACCGTATTTCCTCGAAATCTCGCCGCGGCGAGATTTTATTTCAAGGCTCCGTTTGGTGCGGCGACAATTCGAGGGCGGCTAGATTTCGAGGGCGGCGTCTACAGAGATCGATACCCACGCCACGTACACAGCTTCAATAATAAGCCTAGTTGTATGCACGTAAAATGTCCCTGCGCATACGGAAATTTCTATCGACCCCTTACCATGCGGCGAGATTTCGAGGGTGGCGTTTATTGGGACGAGATGGCAGATAGATGCGGCGACATTTCGAGGGCGGCGGGATTTCGAGGTGCGGCGAGATTTCGAGGAAATACGGTATGTCCCGCTCTTGTCCCGAATTCCCCATCCGCTGACATCATAGTACGCCACTACGTATAATACACAAAAGGGGTGTGGCACAAGCCTAACCTTGGTATACTACCCTGTTTTTGTCCGTATATCTCGAGATTTAGTGGGCGTGGTAGGTGTTTTTGTGCGTGATCGCGGATGTTGCCGAAATAGAGGGTGTGGCAATGCAAAAATGGGCGTGGCCCCAAAATTTTCATGCGTGCTTCGCACGCGTGTCCCACATCCATTTCTTACAGGGTTGGCAATTATGAGCTAGTCCCACCAGTCTCCACTGTTACATCAGTAACTACATGTACACACAATCATGTAAGCATGCACATATACACACATGCATACCATAGGGTCCAATCCATGAAACATTGAGGATCACATGACCAAAGAATTCAATCTGTGTGTCTATTAGTTCCTCAACTGTTAAGCTTAATGGTGGATTGACTGTGGAAATCATCATTTCATCTGAAATAGTATAGAAATTCAATGCAATCCACACTGATATGTGTGAGCTCAGAAATTGACATTGATGCATACAAATTTAAGTGTGCTAACTCTTGTCAGGGTTAATTTTGATGGTTGTTTTTGGAGAGAATTCAGAAAGTCCTGCGATATTACCAACTGCAAAAGATACTTGAAGTTCTTGACAAGCATAACCAGTGAGATTTAAATGTGCAAAAGGAGATGCCTGCATAATGTAATCGATACAAGCTGCATCCACTGGCTAGCATGTACATCATTTGGCTCAACCTACTGTCCAATTGAATGAAATATTATGTGAGTTCACATTTTCAAATTTGAATGGAAACACCACAGGCTGTGCAGCATTCTCAACGGTAGACTCACAATTATGACGTTGGGGAATGGTGCCCGATAAATCAATAATAAACTGTCCAGCTATCTCAGAATCCTGCACAGGGATTAGCCACGGAGGTCCTTCAGGAGCAGGGGGCACTTGTGATGGATCGTTTTGATCTATGAAAACAATATTCATAATAATATTATGATTACCATACTCATAATCAATAGTCACACATTAATTCTATACCTGACATTTGCAATTCATCTGCTAATTCACAGCCACGTCTACAGGGATTTCTATTCTGCATATTGTATTTAAGCTATGCATAGTTCTTAATGCAATATCACACATTATTTACGAGAAACACATTTCGATGACATTCAACTGTGCCCGTGCACTGTTGACTAATCCATGGGTGGCACAGAGGAGTTAGACCATCACATTTTAGTGTCTTGATAAATGTTTCACAAGTACCTTGCTGTACATAATGTAAACAGTTACCTAGCACGAATATATAACTGTTACATATACTAATTACTTACACAGTCGAAACGACAGGATAACTCTGATTCACTAATAAAATACTGTACACAACCAAGTGTACACTGATAGAGCTATAAAAAATATAACCAACACTTACTATGATTAAGCACAATAATGGAACTTACATCGCGGGAGGTTTGACAATCATTTTCATCAATATTCACATATGGCCAATAGTTAGAAAGACTATAGTTCAATGATCCAGACTAAAGAAACAAAGAAGAAGCTGCTAGTTTAAAATTGGTCAGATACAACCATATACAGTCGAGCCTCCGATAACGGACCCTCCGAGAAGAGGACAACCTCTCTACAACGGACAAGCGTCATGTTACGGATTGGATTTAGCATTATTGTAGTACTTATGCAACCTCCGAGAAGCGGACGCTTATCGTTTGCAGACCGCGAACAAGAGTCCAGCTCCCAATGTGACTTTCCAATACAAATTCACTTCTAAATAACGGACACCAGGAAACCATGCCCTCAAAAATGTGCCACACCCACACTACCAGGCGCACGCAGATGCAAATGTACGTACATGATAGCTATTAAACAAGGCCACTGGAATAATGTTAATGAGTCCACATCTTATCTATGTAAGGCGTAGGTTCATAGACTCTGAGGTGATACACACATAGTATTTCAAGTCCATAACCAGCTCCTCAGCAAAATTAATGGAAGGAGATGGTAATGATAGGATAATGACGTTGATCAACAAGAACCCCTTCCCAGATTGACAACTTACAAGTAAGCTGGCTTATAACTGCTTTGGAAGATGTGTGCTTTTTTTTTGGTTATAAAGGGCATGGACATGAAGCCTTGTCTGTCAGTTCAATTACAAATATTGACAAGATTGTTAACCTAAAGCATGCATCAGCAAGACAAGCGACACTGCGTGACTACTTTGTTCATGATCAGTAACATGCAATCGTGTCATATGATGATTCACTCACAACACATATTATTAGGTTTGAACATTCAATTGTTATAGTTAGTACATTCCAATCAATTTCTGCCCTATTAAAGATTATTTGTGGTAATTGAATAAATTTGAAGGATGAAATAGGGATGGCAGTGCCAAAAAGTGCACAAACAAGATTTGCAGAGATAATCATATCCTCGATACACCCTATACGCTTGCTTTTTTTATTCTCATGCATGTGCCCGTGCTATCGATCCTTTGAATCTTCTTGACATATATAGGGGAGAAATACCTTAATATTTAAAACACTTCAGATATCCTCATAGTATGTTACTTCTCCTTCGGGATTTGATGAATAATCGTTATTGCAAAGTTATTTTTATGTTTCTTGTCCCTGCCCGCACGTACATCAAACTCCCCATGTGTACTTTAGATATTTAGATTTTATGTCATCAAGCCATAACTAATTAATCAATAATTAACCATTCTGGGGGTATAGAAAATCGATTGAATGCTCAGCCTCTACCAACAATGTTGGTCAGCAAGGATCATCAATAACTGCTGTAATACTGGAAGTAGATATAGAGCTAATCATTGTTGGAGTTGCCGTTTCAGCTTGTTAGCAATTAATGGAGATGTGGCTAGGGGTGTGGTATCAAATATTAAAATCATCTGTGTCCCTTATGTCCCGTTATGAAGAGTATAGCTCATGCATGCTCACTCATTCCTTTGCTCACACAGGCACTATTGGCACCATGTGTACTCCTATAGTTACACTCTAATAATTACCCCGCACACATGCGCAAGGGGTAAAGCCATCGGTTTGTATGTCTATTGTCATCGTCGTCGTCATCGTCGTCCGCACGAAAATCGCCAGATCTCAAGTTTTAGGCATCTGTGCGTGCTGTAAGCACAACCAATAGGTATATAGATATTGGTGAAAAACTGGTTTGTACGGGCTTCAAATTGCTCAAAAAGGCTTGCTAGTGCTACAAATCGTGCATTTTCTGTTCAACATGCCTGTGGTTTATCGACCACACCCACTCTTTTAGCATGCTGATGTGACTGTGCATGCTCAAGCTCAGTGTTGGAAAGGGTTGTCAGGTCATAAAACAGCTCTGCCGCAGAGTGTTGCAGTACTACGCTACAGTGGCTATAGAGCGTGCGGGGTATGTGCTCTATAGAGCTCTAGTTTATAACTAGCTACCAATGATTAAGGTAGTAGCTACATTAATTTGACGAAAGAATCATGCATATTGTTGATGAGATCGAACTCACTGGAGTGAGTTTCATCCATATAGTGATAATTATATAGCCAGGGAATCTTCTGTTCCTTGCATGTCTGCGACTTAACTTTTTGTTTAACGACAACATAATATTATATTAATACACAGCAGCAAGTATCATGGTTATGCATGTTATCATCATGACAGCAACATGATCTCCCTCATGGTATTATAGAATCTGATATTACTCTGTGACATTAGTGAGCTATAATGCTATAATATTATTATTATTATAGTGAATCACGTACCTCATCACAGGAGAGGAAGCAGCGTTGCTCCAGTTCTATCATGCTCATGGAGTTACTAGAAACTGCACAAACTTGCTCTGTCATGGAAGTATCATTAATATTGCTTTCCAGCTCGTCATTCAAAATGCTGGTGATGGCCACAAACTTTCCAGCAATCACAATCATCATGAAGGCAGCAAATATTGATAGCATGATAGCGATTTGGCAGCTGTACTGTAGGTGGGTATTTAAACCACAGGGCAAAGCCTAGCTATTTGGTGACATGCTTGATTGCCATAAAAAAGTTCCTCCCTGAGATTATGGACTGCTTCCAAGGAAAAATCCCTCAATGTACGCTTGCTTCTTATTTTGTGGATTGAAGATTTTAGACTTGAAGACAGTAGCCATGTTCGAGGTAAGTAGGCTTCTAAGCTTTTAGACGCTACTACATTTAGTTCAACAGTGTACAGTAGGATAGGAGAATATGACGCTCATGGCGACTTATGTAGTTGTCAACAAAGCCTTTAGAGGTAGCTAAGGCCGGTCACTTAGCTACAATAAGCTTGTTTATAGGACGCTTTGTTCTTTACATTAAAAATATCGGAGTTCAAAGTTCAATTGACCCGTACAATCCTGCCCATAATCGGTTAACATGCACGTACAGTTGCAAAATAAAAGGAAAGAGAAATGAAAATAGGCGCACGTGCACACGCGCATGTGCACAATCAGCATTGCAGCACAATCACTGTGTACAGTCCCTAGCTGAATGGTTGGCCACAATCCAATTAGTCACCAAAACCACACCATTCCCCTGGATCCAATAGCAGATGGGTTAAAATTGCCTGCCATCATGCACTAGGTAGAACACACCAAAATGGAAGGAAACAGAAATAACTAGAGCTCTGGAGAGCACATACCCGGCACGCGCTGCAGCATTGATGTCAGAGCATATCTATCTGGTCAGAGAGCTTGCAGCCTGTTGACGACTTTTACCTACATAATATTATTGTGCCAGGTTGTGTGCATGAGCAGAGAGGACATAGTGGGTAGTGTCCATAGGCATGGCCAACAAAACGCAGTATTTGCAACGCTTGTTTTTCAGTGATATTTATGGATACATTGTATTTACGAGTTGCTCAGATGCCTAGATATCCAGATCTGGTGATTTTTGTGCTAACGACAGACAACAACAGACGACAGATAAAACTGATCACATTACCCCTTGCGCATGCGTGCGGGGTAAAAATAGGTAATAATGCACACAATTACATAATCACTGGACTGCAGCTGTGTACTAGATATACAGTTGGCCATAATCCAATTAGTCACCTAGTAGTACAAAACCACACCATTTCCTATTACCATTGGACTGCAGCTGTGTACTACACATAGCAGAAGGGTCAAAATTGCCTGCCACCATTTAGCTAACAGTTGCACTAAGTAGAATGTGCCAAAATGGAAGGAAACAGAAATGAAAACAGGTAATCATGCGCACAATCTGAGTATTGCAGCACAATCACTAGACTGCAGCTGTGTACTACGTACAGTCCCTAGCTGTACCACTGGCCTTAGTCAAAACCACACCATCCCTATTATGGTTGCACTGCACTGCAGCTGTGTACTACACAGTTACTGTACTGAGTGCATTCCCTAGGCTGCGCTGAGCTGGCTGTACAGTTGTCCACAATCCAATTAGTCACTCTAGTGGTAGGAAAACACACCTGGTCCATTCCCCTCTTCCCATTACCATTGCAAAGCTCTGTATATAGCTACCCATGATGGAATAGGAGTGTGTCTTACTTGAATTAATGCTAAATATCGCCACAGACAATCTGTACTGTCTTTTTTTATGAAACTCGATTCTAAGCACTGAACACTTTGAACTACCGCCATGAATATAATTAATTTTCGTGGAGCACAATGTACTACTATGCAATAAACAGGTACATCCTTCACACAGTGTAAGGCAGTTACTGTTATTTTGATAGGCATCACAGGGTATTGATATATCAAGGGAAATTATAGAACTCACCTACGATAGCTACCTGTGCAGGGAGGGCAGCATCCCTTACGTGAGAGTGGCTATCAGCTATCATAGCCTCGCAGCATGCACATGTCTATCCACATAATAATATTATTATTATAGAGAACATGTCCTCTAATTTAGAGGATCAGTCAATGATACGATCAGAGTACGTAGCTAGTGTGGGATGAATAGGGTGGCTAGCCACCCCCTTCAGTAAATTAAATTTTTATTATACAACGTAGTATAGGAGATGTTCACCATTATAATTAACCAGCCCGGCACCCCCTTTGCACCAGTATGGTTTACTATAGATAGCCACACCATCAGCCACCTTCCATGCAAATTTTCTGTATCAGTTCCTGTGCTGTGTACTGACTGAAGTTATATTAATTCATAATACATCGCAGTGCTCATAATATTAGCTATGTTCGTTTATTCCTCACAGAATGCCCAGATGAGGCAAGAGAGCTACAATGTAGCTACCTTACCAGGCATCACATAGCTAGCTACAGACTAATAGTAGTTCACACACCCAACAAATATTATTACTTACTTGGGTCGGTGTATAAGGCTTCACTGGCTTTTGCTGTAGCTAGCTAGTACCGGTGTCACAGTATAAAATTTTGGGGAATTATAATGAAAATGGGGACCCGGGATCCCCATTTTCGTGGGGTCCCCAAAATTTTATGACACCGGTAATAGCCCATAATTATCCCGCGCGCATGCGCAAGGGGTAAAGTAATCGCTGTCATCGAAAATCGCCAGATCTGAAAATCTACCGGGCGTCTGAGCGACTCGTAAGTATAGCATATCCGTCGATATCGTCGAAAAATTGGCTTCATTGTGCTTCGAATCGTTTGGCAAGGTCCATGATCGTCGCAAATACTGCATTTTGTTGACCACGCCTATCAACACTACCCACCATGTGCTCATGCGCATTACCTGGCACAATATGTAGGTAAAGGTCGTCAATGGACATGCATGGAGTTCGAGCTCTCTACATCCAATGATCGACCCTGCAGCACGCGGGGTATGTGCTCTATAGAGCTCTAGTTTGTGAAAGTAATTAATGCCTATGCATATCCACATTCTTTTGTGCTAAATCACCATCATTAAATTTTGATTACAGGGGATTCATAACTACTACTGTATGACATTGCATGATGAGAAAAGTCATAGCTAATGCAAAAATAACAAAAGCACACAATGATCATCGTTTAGGTGCTAAAATTGTTCCACACACACATACTCGTTTCATTAGTCTTCACCAGTAATCTGTATCTCGGGGCACTCTCCCCTTGACACGCTGTTACTGCTTCTCCCAAGATGACTCATCTCAATAGCTCCATCACTCCCTAGCCTCGTATGGATACCATTGCTGTTAGGAAGAGCCAGCGTAGTGGCAGCTGCTCTCGAAGGCTCATCGACGTAAGGGTTCTGCTTCTGTTTCTCTCTCCTCTCCCGTTCCTGAGGAAGAAGCAAGCTGGAAGGACGTCCATTCTCGAGTGGTGTACGATCTCTCCCCCTTTCCAGGCTTCTTCTTTCAGAATCTAGTGCACTTGCTTGCTGATCACCTCCACTGTAAGAGTGAGCACCGACGGAATGCGAGGATGTAGCCAGACTCATACCTGGCTTCCTACCAGGGCTGAATTGAGCTGATTCAGAAGCGCCACCACCGCTGATCTGTGATTTACGACTTGGAGACAAATCAGGCGTTGGCAATGGCTTTGGAGAGGGCTCTTTGGTGGCAAACTGAGAGAGAAGGAAGCTACCTTGACGAGTTACACCGGCGTGGGAGGATGCTTGTTGTTGCTGTGGCATGCTGCTGCTGTTAGCGGTTGCTTGAAGCGTAGCTGCGGTGTCCAGCCTATAGTAAGGCTTGTCGTTGTTGATACGGAGGTCGATATATTCATTGTTTCTCTCAGCAAGTAGCATGGCATCGAATTTGCTTCTCAGATCCGAGAAAGTAGGTCGTTTCCATGGATCCTCTACCCAGCACATCCTCATTATTTCATACCTACAAGAACGTAAACATCTCTAGTCCTAGTTTACTTTGATCAGGCTAGTATAGCTTTTCAGTTCTACACACTTTAATGCAGTGACTTACACGTCAGGGGAGCAGTTATCTGGCTTCTCCATTCGATATCCACTCCTGAGCATTGGAAGGAGATCTTCATTTTGAATACTTGGATAAGGAAACCCACCTATAGTATTGTCATGAAACAAAATTAGTGTTCTCATTCTTCCACAATATAGAATGAGCTTTCGATCACACACATACCCAGAGTGCCAATTTCCCAGAGGATAACACCATAAGACCAGACATCTGAAGCTGATGTGAACTCTCTAGCAATGATGGACTCAATGGCCATCCACTTCAGTGGAACACGGCCTGTCCGCTTCTGAACATAAATCTCATCCGTTTCACGAGACATTCCAAGATCACTGATTTTCAACACCTTTCCATCATCGATTAGGATATTCCTACAAGCAAGATCTCTATGAATGATCCCAAGACTGGAGAGGTATTCCTGTACATAGAATGTTAATGATCATTCACTCAGAATAATCATACAATTTCAAAATTGCTTACCATTCCCGTGGCAATTTGATAGGCAAAGGAGACCAGGTCCACTGAAGAGACATTTCCAAGTTTCACGTATGCATCATTAACTGCATCCTCATCCGTGCCACAGTTTGTGTACTACACAATAAAAGCTAGGTCAAAGAATTGATTAATTTTAGCTATCCTCATCCCAGGGGTGCAGTCAGAATTTCAGGAAGCAGGGGCTATCATAGTTTACTTATTTCTTGGTTGCCGGAAAACCATCCCACCCCACCCCACCTCTCTACTACAACTGTAGCATAATTTAGCAGAAAGTGATCCTTCCATGGACTCTCATTATGGATAGCTTTCCAGACACAGAACCCTCTTGAAGCTTAGGTGGCTACCTCTACATCTCAAATCCTGAGACCTTGATTAATTATGGTATTATGTACCATTCTTCTGTTGGTCCTGAGATAGGAGAGAAGGTCCCCAAATTTGACGAACTCTGTGATAAGGCAGAGTGGCTCCTGGATGGTGACACAGCCAAGGAGACCAACCACATGAGCATTCTGACCCTCAGCTACCTTCTTCATCATCTCAATCTCTGAGATGAAGTCCTGCCTCTCACTTCCTTTGGCAGACACTACATACAATTGCATATAATATTATTCAAATCACATAATATTTAAAGAAACTCATTCTCAGTACTCACATTTTAGCAGCTTGATAGCTACTGGAGTACAAATGGGATTTTTAGCGGACAGTTTCACTTTCGGATTAACGATCGGACATTTGATGACTCCCTTGTAGACTTCGCCGAACGCTCCTTCTCCTAGTTGCTTCTCCATGATGACCTCATTGGCGGGGATTTCCCACTCGTCCATCTGCGGTGACATCAGAAGGGGAGTATCGGACATCATTCGCTCAAACATATGTTTCTTTGGTCCACTATCAAACATAGGGTCATGATAATCCTGTAACATTGCAATAATAATTAAGTGCATAGTACATAAGTTTACCAGTTCTAGTACGAATTTGATAATGCTCAACATTAATGTAGTATAATGAAAGTTTCCTTATATAATTTATGATTTTTTTTACCAAGTTCATTAAATCTCAGACTGGTACTAACAACAAAATCGATGTTTTTAATACTCAAGACAGTAAATCAACTGTACCATGCGCTTGCATGCTCTGCGATAGTCACCAGAGGATTGAGCAGATACCATATTATTATTATTATTATACCCCATCCCACAATTCAATACAGCTACATTGTCAATTTGATATTCACAATTGTGATACAAATGCTGTAGCTTTGTAAACTGCATGAAAATTTTAATCCATGCAGATTCAGTTGGTGAAGTCCCTATAGCATAATAATTTGGTCGATAGTGGCAGCATTGTATACCAGTAGCTAACAACTGTGAAACAAACAACCGTGATTGCCAGCATATGGCAGAGTGCAGCTCTCACTGCACCATCCTTGATTGTCAATGAGTGAATAACATATTATAATATACTACCTTCCTTCAAGCCAAGATGCTGACTCTGGACTATACAAAGACAGCCATTCAATTTTGACCATCACTTGTGAGTTTTATCGGATAAAAGTCACAAGCGATGGTTGAAATTTTAATGGTATAGCTAATCCTTATAATTTGAAACACTTTAACTATACAAGGTGATCTATGCCCCCCACATGAGAGTACAAGCTGATGTTCAAAAACCGTGGTTCATGACCTCATAATTGCACTTACCTGTGCTATTTTCCACATCCTTTTCCGCTTTCTTAATATTCTTACATAGCAGACACACAGGCACACACAGCACATCAGTAGAGATAAGAGGATTAAGCCACTGATAGATGGACCCACCACAATGGCTACTAGAAAGAGAGAAGGGAGGGAGAGGGAGAGGAAGAGAGAGAGAGAACGACAGGGGGGGGGGGGGGGGGGAGGGAGACAGAGGGAAGCAAGGGAGAAAGAGAATAAGTTTGTGTGTATGTGTGCATGTGTATCACTAGTTTTCATCATCATTGTGTTTAGCGAGAAACTAGTGCACTAGCTTGTGTATAATATAGTATCATACAATATTATAGTTGGTAACAACAGCAATGCAGCCTTGTTTATAGATACAGATATCTCACAGTTTGTCATTTCTATTCAGCCCTTCCTTCCTGACAGAAGCATAAACATAATATATACAGCTAGCAGGTTAGTATACCTGGAAATGTTTTTGCTGCAGGCTCTTGGCTAGCTATAACTGTAGATTCCGTGGTAGCAGCTGTACATGTAGTGAAATGCAGTGAGTGCAGGAGGTAATTATGGTGGTATACGTTCAGTAATTAGTCACAGATGAAACTCAAAATTAAGCAAACAAAGATTCTCTGTGGAACCTGCGATGACCTGTATGAGGAACTAACCAAAATGTTGGCAAATAATTTATTGAACAGTTGGGTTTTCCACAGAGAATCTTCATTTGCTTTTTTACAGATAGCAACTGAGAATGAAATTAAGATTTACGCATTAATTTTAATAATCATGCAAACGCAAGCTATCACACTGACAATTATATGCAAAGGAGTAAGACCCCCTGCAATTAATGAAGGAAGACGCTTACCTCTCGAGATAATAACAGGGTCACTCCAATTGCCCGGTACAAACATATTGTGTGCACGCATCTAGTATCATGGAGACAACTCTCAATTCTAAATACGATAGAATTTTTAAGCTTACTTGAATGTAGACATCCTCGGAATCACCACGATCAAGATATGTCAATTTCACTGTGCCATTCGAATCTTCATCAATAGTACCACAGTAATGCATACTAGCAAGATTATTCCCTAACTCTGGCTCTTGTGTAAGTCCAAGGGGCATTTTACCAACACACACATCATAGGGGGCCAATAATCCATTTGGAAAGGAAGGGGGGGACCACCTAAGCATCAGTGTGATATCAAATTGTCTAATATTATATGATTCAAGTTCAAGGTTCGTGACTGGACTAGGTGGGGGAGAGAGAGTGCTGAGACTACATTCATAGTCGAATCCAAATGATGTAAGTCTTGGAGGAACGTACGGAATGTTGCTGTCATTCCACGTCACATTAGCCTAAAGTAAAAAAAATTAATGTAATATAGCTATAGCTACCGTAGACACCCAGGTGCATGTAAGCAGCCTTAGCTATACATGGGCAATTAAATATACATAACTCAAGACATTACACATGGAAATTTATATGATTTGTACCTATAAGAGAGGATACTTGCCTGGGATATCAAGGGATTCTTTAGTCTGGCGAGCTAGCCTAGGAATCCTTGGGCACTTATCCAGGAATGGGTGCTTACTCGAGAGTGCATGGGTGGTTGCCCTGGTGTTGTCTAGTAGCTAGCTTAGATCTACATGTTCACCTCAAATAAGTACATAAGATTACTGTCGGCAGGCCGAGGCCTGTGATACTCCACCCCTCGGGGTCCAGCGTGAGCGTCTGTGTTATTAGTATCAAGAATGTACGATACAACACCTGAATCATCCTGTAGAGTGATGTAATAGAAGAACTAAAAATAGCCCATCACAATAATAATTTATATAATATAGCTACCTTCTCAAATGGAAAGAAGACGAAACGACTTGCCATCATGTCATTAAATTTTGTTTTCGCTGAAGTGCGCTGACTTGAATCCATGACCAGCCACTTGGGTATGAGTGTTGATCCAATGATGACATTATCGTCAAGAATATAAGGTGGTAGGTCCCAGATGTACTTAAATGAGAACCAAAAATTCTCAGAGTCCCATATTCTCTCACATTCAAATCCAATGTAATCCCTGCTAACTGCAGGTGTAACAAAAATGCAGTGGTTAGCTATATCTATAGTAGCACTAATTAAGAATGAGAGGGACCAAACTGTTAGTACATAAGTAGGTAGAAAATTGTGAAAAATAACACCAGTTTAACATCCAGGTCTGTCTGTATGCATGCAAGGCTAGTTGGATGATAGTTTTTCTGGTATGCTGAGTGCAATAAAAGAGTGCATGTAAATGCTAAAATTTATTATCCTTACAGACTGTTTCTATGCTATAAGGTCCATCCGAACTTAATGGTTCACTGCACCCATCAGGTCCCACGGAATAAACCTGTGAAAAACAAAGCAATACCGTAATAATTAAAAGTGTGAAAATGAAAACAGTACGTATTTACATCAATCCTGTAGGAGCAGTTTATCACTGGTAAGGAGAAACGCGATTCAGCCTCCACAAGGATACATGTTTCATTCTGTGAATCAATAATATTATTATGACATCGTGTTATTCAAGCAGTGCATGGGGTGGGTATACAAACTTCTGATAAATATTTACATTCGTATAAAACATAATGTGTTTAGAAATGTGCTATTCCGCGTGGCTGTTGATTACACTGAAATGGGAATAGCAGATATTGGCTTATTTCTGAAACCAACGGCATGCAAACGCAGCGGCTATGATGCTGTAAACAACTAGAAGGAAAGCAACGGAACCAAATTAGTAAACAAGCAACACATATTCCTTACAAGTCCAAAGAGAGTAACAACTATGACACCGTAGAAAGCAAACCTTGTATAAAAATCTAATATATTATATGTAGCGTTCACCAGCAGCGGCATGATAAGAATGAAACTAGTAGGTAGCCAGAGTATCTAGCAGATCATCTTGAGCAGTATTATGTTATATATAGAGCACTTTGAACATGAAAGCTAGATGCAGTACAGATCTGATAATTTGATAGCTTCTCCACAAACAATTTAATCGATCATGATCTAGCTTGTTGTTGCTTTGACTGAAAGGTTACTCAAAGTCGTAAACCAAAGCACACATGTCACACATTAGCTACTATTATGTACTGAGACAATCTGATAATCAAGATCTTTGAAGTTGGGAGGGGAGTACCACTGCTGTGAATACACAAACCTTGCTCATAATCTAACGATCAGTCTATGCATACACAACTCTGAACCTGTATGTACAAACACTGTAGACACTGAGAAAATTATTTAAGTTGTTGGCGCAAATTTTCATATAATTATCTGGCCACAAAACCCCACAGAATAATAATTAATGTGCTCTAAGCTGCAAGACCATTCCCATAGAGCTCTCCTATTAATTATCAAGATAGCATATGCAGCAAAGGACTCATGCTGATAGATCTCTTCATAATAATATAGTAGACCACTCAAAGATGTAATTACTTGGTACATAAAATGCTAAAATAGTTACCAGTATCCACCGTGTGTTGTGAGATTCAGGATTTCAAATTTTTTTCCCCATACGATATGTATGCAAATTTCCCACTGTAGTCATCAATACAATTTGATTCCGCATACACACACTGTAATAATGAATAGTGAATATCACTACTTGGTAGTGATATTATCTGTGACAAAATGTTAGTGATTGTCACTACATTTTTACCACAGACAAGTAGTGCCGTTCACTATTCAGTGTGCAAGCAAAATTATCATTCTGTAATTTCAGTAAGCAACTCAGCTGTTGTACACATTGAACTCTACAAGTATGCAAGTAGCCATTAATTTTATCTTACACTAAAATTCACGTATGTATATACTTCTCTGTATGCATGTTCATACTATACATCCGACTTACTGATGATACTGTGATGTTCATGGTGTCACTACCACACACTGTTGCAGTATCGTCCATCGTGGGAGATATACTCACAGTAAAGTTTTCCAAAAATACACTATCTGCAGTGTATGGGAGTAAAGAGCTAACAGTAGTAGCTAGTGGTGATACTGTATTATAAATGTATGTTATATTATTATACTTTGTGGTCTCTGCCAGGAGATGTTGAGAATCGCATGTCCAAAAAATCCAACTCGTGTGTCAAGATCATCCGAGATTTGAAGGTCAGTTGGTGGATTTGGAATAGATCGTTCCACTGCAAACAACAAAAACAAAATTCAACAGCTAATAACTAACAACAAAAACAGTGAATGGTGAGTTAAGGTACACATGTGCAACTTAATTGAGTTAACTTTTGATGGTTATAGAGTACGCAAGGAATAATAAATAATATTATCCATCACTATAGTTGTTAAATCAAATTGAAAGCATAAACATTTGCCATTGAATCAGAAATTTATAGAGAATGTATCATAACAATTTTATAACTTGACAGGTAAAAATTTACAAATTCCAACTCTCTGTACATGTATGTGAGATAATAATATGTAATCGTACCTCCAATGTTGACCGTCACGTTTGTTTTGGGCGAAAAACTAGAGAGTTCAGCTTCTTTGTTGCCAACAGCAAAGGAGACAATGAGGTCTTGACATGCATAGTCAACAAGATCCAAGTGAGCCAAAGGATTGGACTGAATGCAAGTGTATAAAGCATCATAAATACTATGAGTTACTAAGTTGTTGAATTTGGGAATAAGAAAATCATTGTAGTAGAGTGCTGTTAATGTTTGTCCCATGAGATCCCTTTCTAGAAGTTTGAGACTTGAAACTAATCACAAAAGTTAACTAGAGGCTTGCATTTCTGCCATCTTCCATGCTATCTCTAACAATTATGACACAGATTTTCTCACCACCCATATGTAGGATATATTTTGCGAGGTTCCCTCCTCAATTCTGAAAAGGAATACTACTGGAGGTATCTCAGCCTCAGTAGGGCCTACAGTGGGATTATCTCCAGCACCACCAGACCCCTCCCCTGCTCCAAGTTGTGGGGCTGCATCAGACAGATCCAATGTGAACAGACCAGCTCTTTCTGTAGTCATGTCTGGTACCAGCAGTGGAGGTCCAATTGGATCACGTGGACTGATCGCTCCTTCGGGAAAAAAATGGATGATTATTATCCATTCAGTGCATCATACTGTATAATAAACTAATATACCTTCCTTAAGCTGTGCAGTAAATTTGCAACCAAGATTACAAGGATTACGAGGCTGTAAAGAGATGTTACAGTAGGTATAGTAACAATAATTAAAAACACTATACAAGGAAAAAGTAATGACATTCACTAGCTGATACCACACTTTATTATAGAGGAAATTCAAATGAGGCCACTTGCATGCATGCTTAAAGTCACCAACATGGATAAAATAATATGGGTGGTACTTGTGATCATAGTACATTATTTCATTGACCAATGCATTGACTATGAATCGTAATAATAATTACATGCATGCCGCATAATAAATCCGACCATGAAATGATGTTCAAATTTAATGCTCTTTATCCTTAAGTTGACAACTAGCTAGCTACATGTGCAGCTTACATCAAATCGATTATTGTGGCATGTGACCGTACAATCTGGGTGGTTCCACGGATCTCGCATGTCTGGATTCTCACATGACTCTTGACCTTCACACTCGTTTGTGCAAGAGCTCCTCTAATAATCATTAAAGAAGGTACACACGGGCAAATGCACGATATAAATATACTTACACACATGTTACTGCACGTTCGTGGGCTGGAGGTACTGCGCTTTACACAGCCACGTATACATTCATGGATCTATGATCGTATAATAATTAATCTGTAGTATCTTTGGCTGTGCATGGTGAACGAATTTCAACCTTACTCTTCCAAATATGGAGCAGTCACTTTCATTGGCACTCACACGGAATGGCCAATAGGATGAAATGTTTGAGTACATTACCGTATCATTCTGTAGAATACGAATAATAAAATTTATGTTAGCTAACCATCCTCAAATCTAAGGAAATGGCTACTGTTCATCATTAAATTGAAAGGCTGTAGCCACCCCCTTTCACAGAATGCGGAGGCCGTGGATGTATTATTGTTACCCATTACTGTAGTCATGATCGATATGGTAATAATTCCTTCGGTGAAAAAGTCAATCATGTTCAAGATCAAAGTTGAGGAACATGCATCCACATCAAGAACTTGAATGGCACTCATAGATACAAAATAATGGCTCAGTAGTATGTAATCATAGGCATGTCAGAATCCCAAAAAATTGCCTATAAAAAACCTGCACACATCTAAATGTTATGAAATTTCAGGGATCATAACTACTCACTACAATGTGCTACCAACACCAAACTTGCACCATAGGCTTCAGCAAAGATAGTACTACACTGCAGTATCCAAATTAAGTGCTGGATTGTAACCACTTCTGGCATTGCAGAGCTTTAGGGAAACTCCATAAATACTACATACTCAACTACAGTGGCACACAAACTTGATTAATTATGCTAATGGACAACTTCAACTTGCTCCATGTTACTCACTTTTCCAGGGCATTTTATGCTTCTAGAGGTATATAACTCAAGGTGCTGATTTCAAATCTTTTTAGTAGTTTCAACCATTTTTGAAGTGTTCGGTTGAAAAGAGCTCAATAAGCATTTTACTTTGTGTAAAATAACATAATGTAAGTACCTCTGCTTATTCTACTGATGGCTGCTATTGTAGCTAACACTTCACTGCCTCAAAATTCCAGAAGCTGACTTCATGCATTATTTTTTGAAATTACTAGTGCATTATAAATGTGAAAATGACATTTTTGGCTCAAACTACCCCTAGCTGGACTATTTCTGTCAAAAATGCGCTACATAGAAAGTGCACGCATTTAAAACTCTTTGTTGCTATAAAGAACTCAGGGCTCGTCAAGTTATAGCTACACTTTAAGAATAGATTCCACTTCGGAAAATAATATTGGTATGCAAATAATACATGTACACATGTGTGTGTACCACTATGAGAGCTTATGCATGCGTTTGAGCGGGCGTCTAAACTAGTAATTTCAAGAAGTCAGCTTCTGGAATTTTGAGGCAGTGAAGTGCTATTAGCTACAATAGCAGCCAAACAGGTATGCACACCAATTTGAAATTTTTTTATTCATTAAAATAATATTATTAATTCATCAGTAGAATAAGCAGAGAGGAACTTACATGCTATATTTCAAGTTTGGAGTCGATCATGATCAGTAGTATAGTTTTTAGGCCTCTAAAGCAATAACATGTTACGTGCCATTCCCTTTTTGGAATAGTATACACACACGCCTGGCAGAAAATTGTAATGTTCAGAAATATTAAAACAGCCATACCTCCGCAACCACTCAATCAAATTTTACAGAACAAAGACTAAATTGTATCTTGAAGCCTCCTTTATTGTTATGTGTGGCAAAGAAAGTGTAAGGAATAATTTAAATTTTTTTTATGTAATACTATTATGCCTAGTACTAGTCTACCTGATACTGCTGCTCTGTGGCGCAAGCCAGATAGCAGCGACCTTCCAATAACATCTCCTGCCATTGCTCATCAGTTAGATTCACTCTGATGTTGTTGGGATTTGAGTAGGGAGGGGCCTTGCACTCCGGCTCAGCTGTATCTCCGCTAGCACTGCCGCTGGCTGATGAAGAGGAGTAAGCCCTGCAAATAGCAGCCCACGGCGCCACGGTCATGACGAGAAACAATAGGCCTGTGCCGATAGTAATACTCGCCATCATCAAAAATTGAAAAAGAGAACGCGATGTGTATGATTCAGCGTTTGCATCATGTATGCATACATGCGGCCCTCCTATCATTCCTCGGTCACGGATATTATCTCACCGCGGATCCGCGGAACAAGGAAAGTATCACGTGCATGCATGTTGCAGTTGGCCTCAAGCTTATTATATACTCAGAAAATCAATTAGCTAACCAACATTATTATTACTTTCATGATCAACAAACTTGAAAAATGAAACAAAACATTAATACCCAGTGTCATGAAATCTGAAATCCAAACGTTCATGTTTATTAATTAATCTCCTGTAATTGTGATTTGTATTCCTGATTCCCCATCCTCGAGCTCCCTGCTTCTCAGCTGATTCAACTCAATTGCTCCATCACTCCCCCTGCGAGCATGCCCCCGGGCCCTATAGCCAGTACCTCCACCAACTCCAGCTGCACCATTAGGCAGCATCAGTGCTGTGGCAGCTGATCTCGAAGGCTCATCAACGTAGGGATTCTTCTGCCTCTCTTTTCTTTCTCTGTGATCTCGATCACGACCCGGAAGAAGTAGGCTGACTGGACGACCAGTGGTACCTTCTCGAATAATATGATCTCTCCCACTCACATCAGCATCATCGCTGGTTGTTAAATTTTGTTCCCCACTGCATATTCCCAGACCCTCATGACATGGGGAATGTGTGAACGAACTCAGAGATGGCGATCCATTGCAGCTGATGTTATCCGATTTCTTTGGGCTAGCTTGAGGTAAAGAGCAGCAGCTACTAGCACTAGCCTGGAGAGTGTGACCGGGTGATAAATTTGGTGTGTGGAGAGCTGGTTTGGGTGAGCACTCCTTAGAGCTGCTGCTGCTAGCTTTGTTTCCAGAAGCTGGTGCCGCCAAACCTGGTGAAATTATGAAGCTTCGTCGACTTGGATTTGGTGAAATATGTAGTCCATTGGCCAATATAGTCGTCATTGTATCCAGCCTGTAGTATGGTTTGTCACTGTCGATGCGAAGGTCAATGTATGCGTCTTTTCTCTCGGCAAGAAGCATGGCATCGAATCTGGAACGTAGTTCGGTGAATTTCGGTCGCTTGTGAGGTTCTTCATTCCAACACATCAGCATGACATCATACCTGCAACATAAATACATCATAACATGCATGTGATGGGGCTGGAGAGGGAGAGAGCGACTCATTTTATTTACACTTCTGTGGAGCAGTTATCCGGCTTTTCCATTCGATATCCTCGTTTTAGAAGAGAAAGTAAATCCTCATTCTGGATACTTGGGTAAGGAAAACCACCTAGAATGTATGATAATTATCATAAAGAATGCATAAACATTAGTCTTGTAGCTATACCGAGTGTGCCTATTTCCCAGAGGACAATACCATAAGACCAGACGTCTGAAGCTGATGTGAACTCTCTAGCAATGATGGACTCAATGGCCATCCACTTCAGTGGAACACGACCTGTCCGCTTCTGAACATAAATTTCATCCGTTTCACGAGACATTCCAAAGTCTGTGATCTTCAGCACTTTCCCCTCATCAACTAAAATATTTCTACAAGCTAAGTCTCTGTGAACTATTCCAAGACTGGAGAGATACTCCTATATTATAATAATATTATTAATATCATGGAACAGCTTCAAAGATTAATGTGGATGATTCTACTTACCATTCCAGAAGCAATCTGATAGGCGAAAGAGATAAGATCCATGGGTGATACATTGCCCAGGTCAGTGTAAGCATCACTGCTAGACTCCTCCCCACTTCTACTTCCAGTATACTGTAAATGTACAAATTGTAGGTCTAAAGAATGGCAAAAACCCACACACTATGAGCATAATTAGGAATCATACCATTCGCCTGTTAGTTTTGAGATAGGAGAGGAGATCACCATATTTGATGAACTCTGTGATGAGGCAGAGTGGCTCCTGGATGGTGACACAGCCAAGGAGACCAACAACATGAGGATTCTGACCCTCAGCTACCTTCTTCATCATCTCAATCTCTGAGAGAAAATCCTGCCTCTCACCTCCTTTGGCAGATACTAGAAAATTATGCACATAGCTATAATATTATGGCTAAGAAATCAAAGCTTACACTTTAATAATTTGATGGCAACAGGAGTGCAAAATGCATTTTTCACTGAAGATCTCACTTTTGGATTAACAATTGGACACTTGATGATTCCCTTGTAGACTTCACCGAATGCTCCTTCTCCAAGACAGTCTTCAATTATCACCTCGTTAGGAGGGATTTCCCACTCGTCTCTTTGTGGTGAAGTGAGGGGTGACTGTATCGGCCTGTGAAGAAGGAGCTGCCGCTGTCCACTGCTAAACATAGGATCATCACAAGGCTCCTGTATGTAACCAGATGGCCAGGATCTACATTAATTAATTCTGTTCCTTATTAACATTAAGGTTAGTTTACAGTGGAACCGACACCTCTCAAGTTATATAGGATACCTCCCTTAATCAAGTCACCAATCCGTGGTCCCAGCTACAGTACTACTATAAACATAATATTAAAAGTACCCTTCATTTTGGACGCCTTTTAATAAGCTGTCCCTAAGGTATCCAAAATAGAGGATTACAGTAGTACTAGTCATCTGTACTGCCCACCTGTGTGATTCTAAGTAGTCTCTTTCTTCGTATCACCATTACCATGTACATGACTATGAGGAAGACACTGAACGAGAACAGCGCTATTGCCACCAGGGTTCCCAACAGAGCTCCCGCTATAGCTCCAGCTTGATTAGAACTACTGATTGAAATTGAACTAGAATTATTACTGGCTGAGGTGGGATCGGGAGAAGATGCTGGACCGGCAGTAGGACATTGGCCTATAATAGAGCAAGCCATAAAACATGCATGACATTACATGCTGGCTGAAGCACCAATCCATACAATTTAGAGAGATTAATCAAATTGAATGCATCTATTATAGACTAAGCCCGGACTATCATGCATCGTTAGCTAAGGCCTCACCAGATGGATGGAAACGAATGATGAAAGGCTGACTCCAATTTCCAAAAACATATTGATTATTGGCACGAATCTAATACAAAAAGAGTAGAATTTCTCACTGTTTTATTTCAGTTCTTATTAAATTTACTTGGACAAAGAGGCAGTATTCAGCCAAATTGAAGAGGGTGACTTTAATCACATTTGGTGCTGTTACCTGTGCACATCAGAGTAAAAACTACCAATTATTAAGTCTTGCTCTCTATAATATTAATTGTTATCTTACATTCAAATCCTCATGGCAGTGGTGTTGACGACTATTTGGCATTATCTCTTCATCAAATCGCAGGGGATATTTACCCGCACAGATTTTGTAAGAGGCCAGGACACCATTGGGAGTGGAGGGAGGGTACCACGTCAAATCTAATACTATATCACGGTTCTGGATTTCGTATGAGACTACTGTGACATTAGTCACAACACTTGGAGCAGGAGAGAGTACACTAGCTCTGCTTGTGTAATGATTTTGTTTATTCAAGTCTGGTGTAAAGAGAAGGTTTTCCATATTCCAATCTGGAAATGACTAATGCATAGAAAATATTCAAGTTTAGCTTTAATCTAGTTATGGCTACCATACCTCAATGAAATACTGCAATGATGTATCACGCTGAGGATAATGGTAAGATTTTTCCAAAGTGTCATGGTACGTTAGTGCGAACGTTACTGGATTATTCTGAAAAGCAACCGAGAAAATTTAATTTCAGTATTATAGAGCAAATAGCTCTGCTTGTATCCCACTTGCTGATATTCTATACCCAAAATACACCAACTTGAAGGGCTAAATATGGACTTCAAAAGGAGGTTAACAGGACATGTGACTAGGCATGCAACTGGCAAACATTCATATCTAGGCTTAAAATAGTACAAATTGATATCAGCATTATGCAGTCCTAACAGCAGCTTTTACTACAACAATCAGTTAATAATTTTACGGATGGTATAATATATGCCAGTTGCATGCCCTTGGGATCTACAGGCCCTAGATTAGGTACAGTATACCTGTTGAAGAGGGACCTGTATTTGTGGAGATGAAAAGCTATCGATCACCGAGCCTCTACCATCTATCATTCTTGCAAAGACATAGAAACCATGCAAATAACTGATGTTATTCCAGTCAAAGAGATAAGGTGGAAGAGTCCAAGTGAGGTGAAACCAAAACAGATTCTCAGAAGAATCCCACCGTCTCTCACAGGTAAATGAAATGCAGTCTGGATCAACTAACAAAACAAATTAAAGCACTTTGTAATACTTTTAATCGATAATTAAATCTCAGCAGCTTACATTTCGGCATGAGAAGACTGTCTGTCAGTGAGTCGCTATTGCCATCCAATCCAGTAGCATAAATCTACGTATTAAGCACAATACTTAAAGTAGCCCTACAATAATAATCTCAGTGCTGCCTGTATCAACTTACCATTGTGTAGTACGTGCAGTCCATCACAGGTAGAGAATCTTCAGACTCTGCCATTACACTGATGGATGTTTGACCCTAAAGATATCAGTCACATGATCAAAGATTACATAGATTCTTGACTGGGTACCTAGCAAGCTAGCTCAATGTTATTATTACACCAGCCCATTGACAATGACGGTATAAATAGCATATTCATTTTCAATAATATTGGCTAATGTAAGAAGAGCACTGAGCTTGCTAGGCATTACAGGTAGGACAGTTGCACTCCAAGATTCATTGCCACAACGTGAGTCTACTCCCCTAGCAGGGGAAACTGTTATAGTATAGTTGTCCAAATATGCACCATCTGCAACAGAATTTCGACATAACAGTCCATAGTGATTGAATTTTATGTACCTCGGGGTGCCTCCCATGAAATATTGAGAATCACATGACCAAAAAATCCATGGCGAGCATCAATTTTAGTCGACTGTTGAATATTTGTAGGAGGAGCGGGAATCCTTCTATCATCTGTATTATATCATTAGTAACATCAACACTTTAAAAGACACATAAAATATTATTTTAAGGATGCACAGCTGTTATACTGCTTACAGAATTCAAACATCATCAAGCATGCTGTATTATTATGATCATAGTGTAACAAGCAAAGTGAAATAGTGGACCTCCAACTGACCAATCAGATTCCTGACCTACTTTACCCTACAATACCTTACAATACTTTACAATACCTACAATACCTACATTACTGTATAGTTATAATAAATACAGTGATCAATCAGTCACTCAGAGGCCCGAGTGGCAAGCGAAGTGAAATAGTAGATCTCCAACTGACCAATCAGATTCCTGGCCTACTTTACCCTACAATACCTTACAATACCTACATTTATTTACCATGAAGTTGTAACAAATACCGTGATCCGATTGGTCACTTAGAAGCCCAAGACTGTGGCAAGCTGTTACTTAGTAGCTTGTTCTCTTAGTCACATGCAGGGTTTTTATAGAGGGGACACAAATCATAAGGGCCAAAGGGTGAGACGATGATACAAGATAATCAGGGCTGAACATGAGACAAGACACACAAACAGTACAGAACACAATATAGGTATCAATAGTCCTAGTCCAAACAATTATACATGAATAACAACACTCAGATTCCTGACCTATTGTCAGCTGTGGCAAGCTAAGTGACCAATCAGATCACAGTATTTGTTACAACTATAGTAATATAGGTAGTGTAGGTATTGTAAGGTAATGTAGGTATTGTAGGTATTGTAAGGTATTTACTCTGGGAGGAATGGACATCTGTCAAGGTTTGAGTACACCAGACCAAGCCGTAATATGTGCTCCATTAGTGTATGGATGCAGTGTACAATCAGTAGCCATCTTTCTGTTAGTTTAACTACTACCTTTGAAACCACCTCCAGTTTTCCTTTCGAGCTGGGTACACAATCGTGTCCAAGTTGGTAATTAATATGAGATAGTGCATGGGCATACACGCTAGCTAGGCTGCACTTGGCTACTCTAAACTGAAGCATAGTGCTGAAATAACGCTTAATTTTGCTTTGAGTGTGTAGGTGAACATAGGTCATAAACTTGGCACTTTATACATAGTAAAAGCGACGCATTTCCAGTAATAACATGACATGTTTGTTTGCAAGTGCACTAGACTAAGCTATTCATTCCCTTATTAGTATCTTTCTTATTCTTGAGTATGCTATATCGTATAGCGGGAAACTTTCAAGGGAGAAAACTTTCACGAATTTCGCGATTTTTCAGCCATCCATGAAAATTTTCTCCACGAAATTCTAGGCATGCCACACCCATTATGCAACCAGTTTTAACATTCAGCGAAAGTTTTCTCCGCAAAATGCTCCTATCTTACCGATCCACGAAAATTTTCTCCCTTGAAAATTTCCCGCTATACGGTACTGCATGCAATCTGTTACATATACACATCAGGAAAACTGACTGGTTAGTTGACACAAGAGCTAATGGGTGATCATGAGTGGGTGGGGGTGGGGGGATTCCAAATAATGAGTTGTCAGTCACACACAGTGATCACACATGCACTATACACCATGGGATTATTACTTTACTACTAATAGCCAATCCAAATTTCTACTCTAGCCAGCCCCTCAATGATCTTGAGCTAGATAGCTAACTGTTATGGACAGATTGGGCTATAATACAGACATATCAAATAAAAGTCTACAAATTTTGTTAATTGATGCACAATCAATTGTTACAAACCACTTGCCTCCGTTTATGTTGATTATCTGAGGAACAGAGAAGTTGGACAGTCCTGCTGTGTTAATGACCGCAAATGACACTGAAAGCTGCTGACATGCATAATCAGCAAGATCCAACACCATGGGATTCTGCTGTAGGGGATTTGGCTGTACAAAGATACACAAATCATCCTTATAGCAGCACCAAACATTTATCACACCATAATATTAGCAGTTTTCTTATGAATGTATAACTACTCAATCCAGCCACTCACCAGCCAGATGTAGGATACATTATATGACATTGTCTCCTCCAACCTGAGAAGGAACGCAACAGGAGTAGCATTAACTGCCCGATTATCCCCTCGAGGTTGTGAAGGAGCAGCATTTGAAAAGGAAATTGAAAATTGCCCAACTGTAGAAGTCTCGAGCCAATTCAGTGAGGGAGGCCCAGTAGGATCTTTGGGGGGAACTCCAACTTCTGATGCTGAAATTATAATGTCAATGTAGCTATAATTATCAATCCTGATGTACATTATTGTATAGCTATACAATGTCATACCCTCCGATCTTAGAGTAGTTGCCTTGTTGCATCCAACACGACATGAATTTGCTTCCTGTAGTTAAAAAATGTAGCTAAGCTAGATGGGTGTCATCACGATACAAATTAAAATGTTGTTTTGTTATTCAATTCTATTATATTACAATTAGGGATACAACATACTTAGCTTAATTAACTAACCCACCAGTTTTTATCAAGGTCCTTCCCCTAATTACTACAGACCAATAATGGAATTTTAAGAATCAGACTTTGCAGCTGCACATGATGTAATGTGTATTGTCAGTATTTCCAATACATAGCTAGTAGCTATTGTACTAAATCCATCTAGTATTCGTACTCACATTTTTTATGTTAGATGCACACTTGATAATACAGGTGGATCTAATCCAGGGTTCATGCTGATCGGGGTTATCGCACTCATTATTTGTCAATCCTCCACATTCTGATATGCAATCGTCAAACTGCATTCAATACAAGTAGAATTTGACCATATATTATGGTGTTGTATGAAAATAATTACCATATATACTCCCTTCTTTTTTTTTTTCTCACTTTTTCATGAAATTCCATACACAGAAAATAAATGAGATCGAGGGACAGGGAGATTGGAAGCTATAGCTATAGCTATTTATTCACACATTCATTTCTATTAATAGCTACCCTCTTCCAATTAACATTTTCTGGGGATAGCAATTAGTTGCATGAGATCTATGACATTAATTTTGTTGAGTCTATTTGTGGTGCACGGCTGTACGTGTGAATTTCATTATTCAACTTACACATGCTTGTGGACATCCATCACCAAAACGAGACGGCAGTGTACAACCGCGAACACACTCGTGGACCTGACTCATGATTCACCAGATACATGACATAAGTAATTATCAATAGTTAGTTAATACTTCATTTGCATGCTGCATTGATAATACTGACTCACCATTCTTTCTACGACGCAACTCTTTTTAACCTTCATGATTGGCCAGTAGACAGAAATATCACTAATTCTCTTCACTTTAGAATCCTCAAGATGGGATGCACACGCCAGAAAACAGCGACCTTGAAACAACAGTCTCTCCTTATCAATGACTGCCGACTCCTGGATGCGACCTGGATCTGAGTAAGGCGGGATTCTGCACTCATTCTCTGGCCTCAAACTGCTGCTCTCTTCCGGATCCTGGCCATGGCCGCCATTACCGGATCCATCATTATCCGTCGCTACTACAACGCTGAGGATCCGAGCTAGCAGCAGAAATAACACTGGTAGAAATCGGCTTTCCATCGGGAAACTTGAGTCTGAGGGAGAGTTTTTGCTCACCGCTTGCGGTCTTTAAGGTACTCGAATTGTTATGAACGTTGGTGGTGGGAGGAGCTAGCTCCAGCTAGTACGAATAATTATTTATGTACCCCGGTAACAAAGTACATGTATGTATGGTTCTTGCTTCCGGTATGGATTTACTTCCATGCTGAGCAGGTATTTCTAACCTGAAAGAGCTGTAAACTTACAACGTTCACGGTGTCCCATGCAATAATAATGCCCCCAGGTCGTTGAGCTTGGAATTCACGGTATTAAATTAATGAGTGAGAGCACACGGCAATCGAATTCAAGCATATTACTATATTATAAAAGTGTCCCTTTGTTTCAGTATACAGGTCATCAATCAAGAGTACATTTAGGAGCTCATCAGTGCAGCATGGAGCAAGGCCTAGATCGATGGATCACATGTATAATATATCAGCATATTACCAAAAGTGGCCGTGATGGTGGTACAAAGACGAGCATGAGGTCATAACCAATGGGCTGGGATTGGATCCGTGACTCATTCACTGTGCCTGGAAAAGAACCGTGATCTTTTGGTTTCAGGCGAAAGTGAAGCCTCACTGGCACACTCAGGTACAATGTCTGTATCAACATCAGGTGGCGTCATAAGCTAGCAGTAAACATCCTGTCTCTCAGACAAAGACACATGCCACATGCCATGGAGACATTCCAAGGCTGTCCTCTAAAACAACCACCAACATCTGGTGAGTCATCCAGCCTGTAGTTTAAGTCACTGTACCCATCAGCAATGTAGCTATATACAGCCTATATTCCATCAAGGGAGGGGAGGGGGTCACTCCTGTAGGAGCTACATGTGTCCAGAGCTACAGCCATGAAGCGTCTTGACCCTTTGACCACATCTCGATTAGCTATGACTGTGATCGTAGGCTCTGGATACAGCACCTACAGGAGTAACCCCCTTTTAATTAGTTCCATTGTGCACAATGCCTATTTTTAGGGGGTGGGGGGATAATGAAGTGAGTTCGTATGGTGTGTACGATCAATGTCCAAATTTGTTAGTACTGTATTCTCATTATTAGTAGTCGTACAAAATTTATGAATGTGACGACCCTTACCTTAACGTACATTGTGGACTGAGTACCATTCCTATTAATACAAGTATAGAAACAATTGAATAAAATTAAAGGATGAAGTAGGGATGGCAGGATCAAAAAGTATATAAATAAGATTTGTAAGGGATAATCGCATCTACTATACATCCCTACGCTTGCTTTACTTGATTATTATGATAATGTTATGGGCATAATTGGTGCATAGAGACAGTTGTGCATGTACATACTCTTTTAACACATAACATCTGGTTTGGTTGTATACATTTACATCACAATTTGGATAAGTAACAAAGTCAACTAAAGATGGGAAAATAATATAATGTTGCATAATTAACTTTCACTCTGTTATGCAACACTTTTCATAATGTTAATATACTAGACTAGGTAGAGCTAGACTAGAGTAACATCTCATACATCTGTCTCACGCTTGATCTGTTGGTGGTGAGAAGTTGTCTCCTTCTCAGCTGCTGCCTTTCTTGCCTCCTCCCTCATTTCCATTATCTTGTGGTAGGGTGTATGCTCTATCCTGTCCCCACAACAGCATGTGCACAGTAACTCTTCATTGTCTTCTTTATAGACCATCTCTCGATAGCCGTGATATAGACACTCGTCGTTGAGATTATAATTCCATGGTAGACACAATGTCATAACAAGTGTGGTCAAGAGAAGCAGAACAGACTGGCATACTCGCATTGGAACTCGACCGAATCCGAAGTAGTCTTGACGAACGGTATAACCCTCTCCAACACCAAATCCAATCCACCAAGCAATAAATCCAGCAGTTGAGAGAAGAGCGACCATTAAGCGAAAGATACCTGTGTGATACGGGAGGCACCTTGTGGTCTTGGCGATAAAGACATAGTATGCATCTGTACATACAGCAAGAAATTTTGCTATACTAAAGGCCAGTCCTAGTCCTAAGAAGCTTGGATTGAATGTGTAGCAAATTACAGGCTGATCGAAATCTTCACTGCAATTTGCTACTCTATAGTTCTCGTTTACGACAAAGCAGATGTGGTTCATATCCTTAGGATTCGTATCATCACAGATAGTGGTTTTATGGTAGAAGGTGTTATCCACTATGAGGCATATGAACCAAAAGCATATCAAAATGGCCATCAGAAGAAAGTAGGCGTATATCTGACTTCTAGTTCTGCCAATAGAAAGTCTCCTATTTTGAACTAAACGGATTTTTAGAGGCTTCTTTGGATGATGCTTTTGATGCTGTATGTCTCTCTCAGCCTTGCTGGGCAGCTCTATGACATCAAGGGGCACTCTTTTGTAAAGCCTGGCATAGTCATCTTCGTTTACCTTGAAGCCGCGCATGGTGAGAGAGGTGAAGAAAGGTGACACACAATCGTGAACAAATTCACCATAGTTTCTAACGAGGCATTCTTTTTGGAGAGTGTACACCACGAAAGAGTAGCCTAGTATTGGTAGGATGAGAAACAGTACCGCAGTGCCAGCTATCCCTCCCTCCAAAGCATCATACTGCTGCTTGTTGTCAAATATGAAGGTGTTTCCCATCGATATACCACTAGAACTGATCTCCTGTGTGATTGAGTGAAGAGTAATACAGCACAGTAGTTCTGTTGGCTTGATTTTTCTCTCAAGTAGTGGTTGATCTGAGGTACCTTTGGTGAAGCTGAATAATATAGAAGATCTGACACCCTTTAAATTTGACTTGCTGAGTAGTTCTCTTTTGAGGTCTAAATGTGCAGTCTCACCGTGACAGAGCATGGGTGGTATATAATAAAATCAATGAATTTAGCATCTATGTTAGTATATCCACCCACTTTACTCCTCTCCTGATATGAATGTCATTAGCTTACATTATGTGGGTAGTTGGTGTCCCTCCTACATGCATGCCATAGTATTGCCCTTCTAAGTGCCCATATTTTTGAAAAATTATGGTTGAAATTTGACTTGTACAAAACTGTATTATATTGTTGAAGTAATATCTGAGTAACACGCAAATGAGCATTACAAATGACTATTACTATTCCTGCTAATGAATAATTATATAGCTGTCAATATACATACGCACAGTAATTTCAATCGTGAAATTAATTCTTTTCGGAAGTAATCTTGATCTCAATCCCAGGCAAGCTAAGGGGACGTCCACTTTCATGAGAATGCTCTTCTTTCTTCTCCCCATTACCATGTGTGTGTAAAGGATATAGATTATCATAAATTTACTGGAAGATGTGTAATATTATAATACAAGTAACCTTTACCTCTGTGATTCTCCTTAGCTTTTTTCGCTGCCTCAGCATTTTCACATACCAGACAGTAACACAAGTGCAACACGTGAGTAGAATGATCAATGCCACTCCACCAAGCGTTGATCCCACTATGATGCCAACTGTAGCTATACAAATGTAATTTTCAGTTTTGAAGATGAACCATGGTTTTGAATTGCTTCTTACCACCGCTGGTGTAACTAGTACTGGTTGATCCCACTATGATACCAACTGTAGCTATACAAATGTAATTCTCAGTTTTCAAGGTGAACCATGATTTTGAATAATATTATTGCTTCTTACCACTGTTGGTGGAACTAGTACTGGCAGAAGTAGTACTGGCACAACCAGTGCCCATGGAAGATAGAGGAATTTCATAGGCCTCACTCCAATTGCCCGATACAAACTCATTGCTAGCACGCATCTTTTGATGTATAAAAAAGATCATAATCGAACTTTGCTGAGTGATTATTATTGTCCTACTCTCTATAGTCTTACTTGAAAGTATATGTGTGACGATATCCTGGCATATAATAGGGTTACTGTAGCATTTGAGAGCTCTGGCTGTGTATGATATGAACAAAATTCGTTTGCTTGTCCAGTCTTATACATACGCTTCATAGCTACAAGCTAGTGAATTTACCAGCAGAGAATGAGATGTACAAAAGTGTCCCTCGGGTGTATCCTCTGTAGGATTCAGGGGATGGGTGCCAAGGCAAGCAGTGTAATTGGATGGCTCTCCATTGAAGTTAGAAGGTGGTTTCCAATGAAAGCTCAGTGTTACTTGAGTGTCACTGCTGAAGCAGTATGACTCCATGATAATATTTTCAATAATAGTAGGGGCAGGAGAAAGTGTGCTAGCTGTGCAGTTGTAGGTGTACGGGGCCGGGGCGGGTGAAAGGGCTGTCATCCATGCTACATTCATCTAATGAAAGTATATAAGGGAGAAACAGCATCTCAATATTCCCATGACAATATTATCATACCATGCCATGGCATGTATAGATATTATGAACCCTTGACCACATCCCCAGTGGCTGCATAGTTCTAATGGTGCATGTGGTAAAGGTCGTCAATACACACATCGATGCCGGGGCCTCAATCGCAGAGATGGAGTCTAAGATCAACTTTCGACATCGAGTTTCGATGCTTCAATCAAAGGAGATGAACTCGACAGCACAGTACAGCTTCCGAACTTCAGATCGGTCGTGGCATGACGCATGCTATAAATAGCGCAAGGCTAGCTTTATTTATCCACAGGATTACGTCAGCCAAGAGAACGCGTGAAGTTCGGCTGGCATTACTTGTCGGAGAAAGTAGCACTCAGCTTTTAATGTATTCGCTGGATATGTATGTAAGTTAATATATGGTTTTGTGGATTTTCAGGTCTCAGAAGTGTTCTGTAACAAGGCTCTGAATTTTAGCGTTATGACGACATAGGTTACATCATAATTACAACATAATTACCTAATAACCGCAAAAAAGTAAATTTATACTGGGGATGTAATAATTTATGGAGTGAAACTGTTGATACAACCTGGCAGTGTTCCTAACATTGTATTATGGTAGCGTACCTAGCTCTTTAAGATGGTCTTGGATGTGATTGCATGTTATTTGAAATAATTATCTGACTAGTTATTTTTTTATTGAATTGTTAGTTTTAATTTTGTGTATATGTTTACCTCAAACAAGAAGGCTACTCCCATAGAGCTAATAGGCCGAGGAGTATTGTAAGGCCTTCCATCTATGCCGGTATCATTAGGGGAAATAACCTCAGAGAAAACTGCTGGACTATTCTGCAATCAGAAACAAAATATTAAAGCCATGTGACAGAGAATTAACAAACTAACTTGTGGAAGAGCTATATTCTTCTTCAATTTTTTACCAATACCCGTCATTCCATACTTGATCTGAAAATGTTCAATAATGCCACCATAACGTAGGTAATCTGGGAGAGCCCAAGTGAAATTAAACGAGAAAAAGTACTCCTGGGAGTTCCAGAGTCTTTTGCATTGAAATCCAATATTCTTAGGATCAACTGCAGCTATTTGGAGATGATAGTATCGAGTGTTAAATTATTACCGATAACCAAAATTTAATATTACATAAATATTACATTCTGGAGTGTGATGCATCTCTGATATGGGTTCACTATTTCCAGCTTGTCCCACAGAAGAAACCTGTATAATATGATAACAATTCAAATAAAATGTCATGCATGATCAAGCCACAATCTCATAATATTATAGCAGACGGATACTTACTTGAATTTTATAGATACAGTTGGTTTGTGGAAAAGGTGTTCCCATTGTACCCATAACTACAATAAAAGTGTCATTCTGCAATTGGATGTTATGGAATTGAGAAACAAACAAAATTTAATAATCATTATCTATTGGATAGCAGTTATTGATAGCTGGATTAATATATAGCTCGGGTGTAATGGTGTATAAGACATAGAAGTTGAGGGCTTGTGCATGGAAGCGATGATAATTTAAATTTTTTTGCTTACGGATATTAATGACTGACTCCACTCGCGTGTACACGTCACAGTATTGGATGATATTGTGATTGAGTAGTACTCCAAATAAACATCATCTAATGATTATAGAAAACTTGAAAATAGATGAGTTTGTTTAAGTGTGTGACATACTTTGAGGGGGTTCCCATGAAATGTTGAGAGTTGCGTAGCCAAAGAACCCAATACGTGTGTCAATCGCCGACAAAACTTGAAGATTTCTTGGAGGGTGTACTGTATTAGCATACAAAATACGAAAGGAATGACATCCATAGTTGTGACTCTGTGAGCTATGGGCTAAGTATGATATTTTTGTACGTACCTCCATCTACTATAATGTGGACTGGATCTGAAAATTGCGACAATCCAATCCTGTTAGTGACAGCGAACGATATTCGAATTTCTTGACATGCATAGTCAGCAAGATCCAATTGCATAAATGGTTCTGCCTACATATGTGTAAATTCATTATAGCACAGCTCGCTCTCAGTATTTTCATAGTAGAGCCCGTGCCAGTAGAAATTACCAAATATTATCAGCTAACTACTAAACTTACTGCCCATTTGAAGGAGAAAGTTTGTGAACTCGTCAGTTCAATTCTCAGTAGAAATGCCACCGGAGCTACAGATATTGAACTATTCCCACTTGAAGGTGTAGGAGATGCTTGAGAAAGGTCAATAGTGAACTGCCAAGCTGCGCTACTAATTGGATTCACAGCCGGTGATCTCACTGGATCCCAAGGCAGGCTTTCTGTATCACTTTCTGTTTATGCAAGTGTGTGATCGATACGTACAGTTATTAGACAAATTAGCTCCCTACACATGCAGCACACCTACCGTCTAGTTTAAGATTGCAACCTACACTGCATGCTCTTGTCTATAATAATAATTATAATATGGCGCAAAGTTAAAGCAACAAGGAATCGGCTATAGTATTTTTTTGCCTTTCCCACTTACTTCGCAGTCCACTGTACACTGTGGGTGTATCCAAGCGTCATTTGTATCTGGATTAGTGCAGCCAGTATGTGTTCCATTGCACTCCACACTGCATTTGTTGAACTGCAAATTATCAAGTATATTATAATTATAATTTATTATAGTGCATGCATGCATGCGTGGAGCACTGCTCGACAAGATTTACACAAGAAGTACTGCATCTTCT
Source organism: Cliona cf. orientalis (assembly GCA_963930775.1). NCBI lineage: Eukaryota > Metazoa > Porifera > Demospongiae > Clionaida > Clionaidae > Cliona > Cliona cf. orientalis. The sequence continues at coordinate 8,558,612 of OZ005699.1, read as the reverse complement.
CCGTGAGACTCCAAACCTTGTAACACAACCACGTACACATTCATGTATCTGTACAATCATGCGTGAAGATGATGTTAAGATACCTCTAATGTTCATACACTGATATCGATAGTGCACTGATTCTGTCACCTTTTGAGTAGTAGCGCAGCCTTCTTCGACTACTGAGTATGGCCAATAAAACATAGTAGTATTATGTTTTGTAGTCACCCTGCTCTATATACAAAGGAATAGCTACTCGTGATAACTTATTCAACACTAGTCTAAGAATAGTTCTGTCACCATATAATCTTCATCAGCAGTGCAGGCTAAGTAGCAGCAGCCCTCCATCATTACATCTTCCAGTTCCTCTTCTGTCAGATTCATGCGACCATGGTTGAGATTTGAGTTTGCAGGAATGTAGCATGATGAATCTCCCGGCGTGCCACTGCCAGAAAACTTCTCACTGGTATCGTTACCATCACGGCCATTCTGTGCTAGTGTACTACAAATTTGAATAGCAGCAATGGCAGTTGCCAACAAAAGCAGTAAGCTAAGTCTCTCCATTACATGAGCAGGTGTAAAGTATTTACTACAGTGGAACCTGCCTTAGCAGTCACCTGAGTAAGGCGGTACGTCACCTCCTTAATACAGCCACATCCTGTAGGTCCCAAACAGCCACAATACATTTACTATGGAATGCAACCTGGATAAGATATACCAGCCAGTTAGCCAGGTCCCATGGCGTTTACACTAGTACAAATTAGCCTGTGGCCACTGTAAGACAGCCCCCAGGGAAAGCCCACTGGCTGCCAGGTACAACTTGTGGGTTTGTTAGACCACCTGCTAATCGCGCTTGGAGGAATTCCCAGCACTTTATCAGCGCCCTACGCTGCTCTGATTGCAGCCCACAGTTATGTTTGCGACCACTTAGGCCTAGTCTCGTTCCCAGCCCCTCCTACTAACTTAGGCCTCACTTCTCTTACAAGCTACACCCCCTATGTTTGCATATTGCAGCCACCTCTCTAATGAATGCAGTCACAGATATTATGGTGACCCCTTTAGACAGGTACTTTCTTGTATCATATAATAATTATTGTATCCTGAATATTTCCTGTCACTGGTTATTGTAGGGCATCGCGCCTTAGCGCAACCGGCTCCATTGTTCTTAGCGCCCTTGCGCGTATGGACTCTTTGTGTGCTGTCATGCTATCCCACGTGCGCGCATGCGCAGCAAGGCTCTGTCAGCATAAAAATCGGCAGATCTCACGAAAGTAGGGTCAATAAATAGGATAACTTCGCCACTTCGTAGAATATGCAAAACCAGCATCTAATTATTATAGCTAATTATAATTCTGCACAATTATGGTTGAAATTTGACTTGTATATACAAAACTGTTGAAGTAATATCTGAGTAACATGCTAATGAGCATTACAAATGACTATTACTATTCCTGCTATAATAATATAATGAATGATTGTATAGTTATCAGTATACACACAGTAATTTCAATCGTGAATTTAGTTCTTTTCGGAAGTAATTTTGATCTCAATCCCAGCTCCCTGGCTCTGAGGCCCATCATTCCTCAAGTGGCTCATTTCAATGGCTCCATCACTGCCTCTCCGAGCATCACCATTGAGCGGTGCAGCCAGCATTGAGGCTTGAGCTACTCGCGAAGGCTCATCGACGTAAGGATTCTGTCTCTCTCTCCTCTCTCTGCCGCGATCTCGAGGAAGGAGCAAGCTAAGGGGACGTCCGTTTTCACGAGAATGCTCTCCTCTCCTCTCTCCGATACCAGCCACTAAAGTCTGAGTCCTCTCACGCATGTTATGATTCGGTGACTGTCGACCAAATGAGCTCACAGACACAGCAGCGATATTATTATTACCACCTGCCCCGCCACCAAAATCCAATTTTCGTGGGCTGCCATGTGCAGATGAGCAGCAACTAGCCTGAGAAGACTTACGATTCGGTGAAAGATTTGGAGTGTGCAAAGGATTTGGTGAACACTCTTTGCTGCCAGATCTGCTGTTGATTCCAGAGCCTGGTGAATTCGGCATGAAGCTATGACGATTTGGGTTCGGAGAGAGGTGTAGTACACCATTGGCTGCTGCTATTGTTGCCGATGTGTCCAGTCGGTAGTACGGCTTGTCGCTGTCGATACGGAGGTCTATGTATGCGTCTTTGCCTTCGGCAGCCAGCATGGCATCGAACTTGGCTCGCAGTTCTGTGAATTTGGGACGCTTTTGGGGATGTTCGTTCCAACACATAAGCATGATATCATACCTGTACACAAGAGTATATGCATATATCAATATTGGAGCACAATAATATTATTATAATATTATGTAGCATGCCATCTTGAACATTGAGCAGCTGCTACTGCTTACACTTCAGGAGAGCAGTTGTCTGGTTTTTCCATTCTATATCCTCCCTTGAGCAGCAAAAGAAGATCTTCGTTTTGAATACTTGGGTAGGGAAAGCCCCCTATGATCATCAATGTTCGCAACAGTGACAGGAAATCTTAGAGTAGCAAGTATCATTTCATTTACCCAAAGTGCCTATTTCCCAGAGTGTAATGCCAAAGGACCAGACATCTGAAGCTGATGTGAACTCTCTAGCAATGATGGACTCAATGGCCATCCACTTTAGTGGAACACGGCCTGTCCGCTTCTGAACATAAATCTCATCTGTTTCACGAGACATTCCGAAGTCTGTGATCTTCAGCACTTTCCCCTCATCTACCAGGATATTCCTACTAGCTAAATCTCTGTGAACTATTCCAAGGCTGGAGAGATACTCCTGCAGTAGTACAGAAATGTTGAGATTAAGAACCTAGCCTGAGAATGATAGAGTGATTACTGCTGTGTTTACCATTCCAGAGGCAATTTGGTAGGAAAATGAAATTAGATCCACTGGCGACACATTTCCAAGCTCAAGATAGGCATCGTTTTCATCATCTTCTTCTGTGTTAGTTTCAGTGCACTGCAGTTGTTAAAACGATAAAACACTCATAATTTGTAGAATTATTGAGCACCATTCTTCTGTTGGTTCTGAGATAGGAGAGAAGATCACCGTATTTGACAAACTCTGTGATGAGGCAGAGTGGTTCCTGGATGGTGACACAGCCAAGGAGACCAACCACATGAGGATTCTGGCCCTCAGCTACCTTCTTCATCATCTCAATCTCTGAGAGAAAGTCTTTTCGCTCATTTCCTTTGGCAGACACTGTATTATTACAAAATGGAATTATTGCTTTATTGGCCTGATTAGATTTTCCTTACACTTCAAGAGCTTGATAGCTACAGGGGTGCAGAATGCATTCTCCACTAATGTACGAACTTTCGGATTAACGATCGGACATTTGATGATTCCCTTGTAGACTTCACCAAACGCTCCTTCTCCCAACTGCTTCTCCATGATGACCTCATTGGCGGGGATTTCCCACTCGTCCATCGGTGATTTCAACGACATATCTGTTGGATTTCGCATGTACATTGTCTTTGATCCTTTGCCAGTAAACATTGGATCATTAATAATGTCCTGTACGAACCAGTTTGTGGGGTGTGTGTTCATGTGTATGTGTGTAAGGGATATAAATTATCAGAAATTTACTGTAAAATGTATAATTATAATATAATACAAGTAACCTGTAGCTACCTCTGTGATTCTCCTTAGCTTTTTTCGCTGCCTCAGCATTTTCACATACCAGACAATAACACAAGTGCAACACGTGAGTAGAATGATCAGTGCCACACCACCAACCGTTGATCCCACTATGATACCAACTGTAGCTATACAAATGTAATTTTCAATTTTCAAGATGAGACATGATTTTGAATTGTTTCTTACCACTGCTGATGGAACTAGTACTGGTAGCAAGCATTGATCCCACTGTGATACCAACTGTAGCTATACAAATGTAATTTTCAGTTTTCAAGACGAACGGTTACCATGCATGATATGAATTGCTTCTTACCAGCGCTGGTGGAACTAGTATTGGCAGAACCAGTGCCCATGGAAGATAGAGGAATTTCATAGGCCTCACTCCAGTTGCCCGATACAAACTCATTGCTAGCACGCATCTTTTGATAGTATAAAAAGAAAGAATCATAATCGAACCTTGCTGTGATAACAATCTAATCTCCATAGCCTTACTTGAAAGTAGAGGTGTGATGATATCCTGACATGTAATAGTGTTACTGTAGCATTTGAGAGCTCTGGCTGTATATGACATTCCAAATTATTTGCTTGCCCGTTCTTATATACATACGCTTCATAGCTACAAAAACTGAAAAGCTATCTAAGCTAGTGGACTTACCAGCAGAGAATGAGATGTACAAAAGTGTCCTTCGGGTATTGGGTTTACATCCTCTGTAGGGTTCAGGGGATGGGTGCCAAGGCAAGCAGTGTAATTGGATGGCTCTCCATTGAAGTTAGAAGGTGGTTTCCAATGAAAGCTCAGTGTTACTTGAGTGTCACTGCTGAAGCAGTATGACTCCATGGTAATGTTTTCAATAATAGTAGGGGCAGGAGAAAGTGTGCTAGCTGTGCAGTTGTAGGTGTACGGGGCCGGGGCGGGTGAAAGGGCTCTCGTCCATGCTATATTCATCTAATGAAAGTAAAAGCAGTATATTATTATCTTTTTGTCGTGACCACTAATAGTACCATGCCATGTGTGTGTCTTATAACCTATGATTCAGAATTATAATAATATTATTATTATTATAATTATTGTAGTACATATACCTATAGCTCTGCAAATTGGCTAGGATGTGATTATTATTCAAACTGTAATGTCTTTAATTGGTCTGATCATAGCTGATATAGTACGGACGTCCGTACTATATCAGCTATGGTCTGATCCAGCTACTGTATCTTATTGAATTGTTAGTTTTAACCCCTACGTACCTCAAACAAGAAGGCTACTTCCATAGAGTTAGGCCGAGGAGTATTGTAAGGCCTTCCATCTATGCCGGTATCATTAGGGGAAATAACCTCAGAGAAAACTGCTGGACTATTCTGCAATCAGAAACAAACTATTAGAGCCATGTGACAGAGAATTAACAAACTAACTTGTGGAAGAGCTATATTCTTCCTCAGTTTCTCACCAATACCCGTCATTCCATACTTGATCTGAAAATGTTCAATAATGTCACCATAGCGTAGGTAGTCTGGGAGAATCCAAGTGAAATTAAACGAGAAAAAGTACTCCTGGGAGTTCCAGAGTCTTTTGCATTGAAATCCAATATTCTTAGGATCAACTGCAGCTATTTGGAGATGATAGTATCGAGTGTTAAATTATTACCGATAACCAAAATTTAAATATTACATTCTGGAGTGTGATGCATCTCTGATATGGGTTCACTATTTCCAGCTTGTCCCACAGAAGAAACCTGTATAATATGATAACAATTCAAATAAAATGTCATGCATGATCAAGCCACAATCTCATAATATTATAGCAGACGGATACTTACTTGAATTTTATAGATACAGTTGGTTTGTGGAAAAGGTGTTCCCATTGTACCCATAACTACAATAAAAGTGTCATTCTGCAATTGGATGTTCATGGAATTGAGAAACAAACAAAATTTAATCTATTGGATAGCAGTTATTGATAGCTGGATTAATAGCTCGGGTGTAATGGTGTATAAGACATAGAAGTTGAGGGCTTGCGCATGGAAGCGATGATAATTTAAATTTTTTTGCTTACGGATATTAATGACTGACTCCACTCGCGTGTACACGTCACAGTATTGGATGATATTGTGATTGAGTAGTGCTCCAAAAAAACATCATCTAATGATTATAGAAAACTTGAAAACAGATGAGTTTGTTTAAGTGTGTGACATACTTTGAGGGGGTTCCCATGAAATGTTGAGAGTTGCGTAGCCAAAGAACCCAATACGTGTGTCAATCGCCGACAAAACTTGAAGATTTCTTGGAGGGTGTACTGTATTAGCATACAAAATACAAAAGGAATGACATCCATAGTTGAGCTATGGACTAAGTATGATATTTTTGTACGTACCTCCATCTACTATAATGTGGACTGGATCTGAAAATTGCGACAATCCAATCCTATTAGTGACAGCGAACGATATTCGAATTTCTTGACATGCATAGTCAGCAAGATCCAATTGCATAAATGGTTCTGCCTACATATGTGTAAATTCATTATAGCACAGCTCGCTCTCAGTATTTTCATAGTAGAGCCCGTGCCAGTAGAAATTACCAAATATTATCAGCTAACTACTAAACTTACTGCCCATTTGAAGGAGAAAGTTTGTGAATTTATCAGTTCAATTCTCAGTAGAAATGCCACCGGAGCTACAGATATTGAACTATTCCCACTTGAAGGTGTAGGAGATGCTTGAGAAAGGTCTATAGTGAACTGCCAAGCTGCGCTACTAATTGGATTCACAGCCGGTGATCTCACTGGATCCCAAGGCAGGCTTTCTGTATCACTTTCTGTTTATGCAAGTGTGTGATCGATACGTACAGTTATTAGACAAATTAGCTCCCTACACATGCAGCACACCTACCGTCTAGTTTAAGATTGCAACCTACACTGCATGCTCTTGTCTATAATAATAATTATAATATGGCGCAAAGTTAAAGCAACAAGGAATCGGCTATAGTATTTTTTTTGCCTTTCCCACTTACTTCGCAGTCCACTGTACACTGTGGGTGTATCCAAGCGTCATTTGTATCTGGATTAGTGCAGCCAGTATGTGTTCCATTGCACTCCACACTGCATTTGTTGAACTGCAAATTATCAAGTATATTATAATTATAATTTATTATAGTGCATGCATGCATGCGTGGAGCACTGCTCGACAAGATTTACACAAGAAGTACTGCATCTTCTCAGTGAGACTCCACTGCTTCCAAACCTTGTAACACAACCACGTACACATTCATGTATCTGTACAATCATGCGTGAAGATGATGTTAAGATACCTCTAATGTTCATACACTGATATCGATAGTGCACTGATTCTGTCACCTTTTGAGTAGTAGCGCAGCCTTCTTCGACTACTGAGTATGGCCAATAAAACATAGTAGTATTATGTTTTGTAGTCACCCTGCTCTATATACAAAGGAATAGCTACTCGTGATAACTTATTCAACACTAGTCTAAGAATAGTTCTGTCACCATATAATCTTCATCAGCAGTGCAGGCTAAGTAGCAGCGGCCCTCCATCATTAGTTCCTCTTCTGTCAGATTCATGCGACCATGGTTGAGATTTGAGTTTGCAGGAATGTAGCATGATGAATCTCCCGGCGTGCCACTGCCAGAAAACTTCTCACTGGTATCGTTACCATCACGGCCATTCTGTGCTAGTGTACTACAAATTTGAATAGCAGCAATGGCAGTTGCCAACAAAAGCAGTAAGCTAAGTCTCTCCATTACATGAGCAGGTGTAAAGTATTTACTACAGTGGAACCTGCCTTAGCAGTCACCTGAGTAAGGCGGTACGTCACCTCCTTAATACAGCCACATCCTGTAGGTCCCAAACAGCCACAATATATTTACTATGGAATGCAACCTGGATAAGATGTATATACCAGCCAGTTAGCCAGGTCCCATGGCGTTTACACTAGTACAAATTAGCCTGTGGCCACTGTAAGACAGCCCCCAGGGAAAGCCCACTGGCTGCCAGGTACAACTTGTGGGTTTGTTAGACCACCTGCTAATCGCGCTTGGAGGAATTCCCAGCACTTTATCAGCGCCCTACGCTGCTCTGATTGCAGCCCACAGTTATGTTTGCGACCACTTAGGCCTAGTCTCGTGCCCAGCCCCTCCTACTAACTTAGGCCTCACTTCTCTTACAAGCTACACCCCCTATGTTTGCATATTGCAGCCACCTCTCTAATGAATGCAGTCACAGATATTATGGTGACCCCTTTAGACAGGTACTTTCTTGTATCATATAATAATTATTGTATCCTGAATATTTCCTGTCACTGGTTATTGTAGGGCATCGCGCCTTAGCGCAACCGGCTCCATTGTTCTTAGCGCCCTTGCGCGTATGGACTCTTTGTGTGCTGTCATGCTATCCCACGTGCGCGCATGCGCAGCAAGGCTCTGTCAGCATAAAAATCGGCAGATCTCACGAAAGTAGGGTCAATAAATAGGATAACTTCGCCACTTCGTAGAATATGCAAAACCAGCATCTAATTATTATAGCTAATTATAATTCTGCACAATTATGGTTGAAATTTGACTTGTATATACAAAACTGTTGAAGTAATATCTGAGTAACATGCTAATGAGCATTACAAATGACTATTACTATTCCTGCTATAATAATATAATGAATGATTGTATAGTTATCAGTATACACACAGTAATTTCAATCGTGAAGTTAGTTCTTTTCGGAAGTAATTTTGATCTCAATCCCAGCTCCCTGGCTCTGAGGCCCATCATTCCTCAAGTGGCTCATTTCAATGGCTCCATCACTGCCTCTCCGAGCATCACCATTGAGCGGTGCAGCCAGCATTGAGGCTTGAGCTACTCGCGAAGGCTCATCGACATAAGGATTCTGTCTCTCTCTCCTCTCTCTGCTGTGATCTCGAGGAAGGAGCAAGCTAAGGGGACGTCCGTTTTCACGAGAATGCTCTCCTCTCCTCTCCCCGTTACCAGCCACTAAAGTCTGAGTCCTCTCACGCATATTGTGATTCGGTGACTGTCGACCAAATGAGCTCACAGACACAGCAGCGATATTGTTATTACCACCTGCCCCTCCACCAAAATCCAATTTTCGTGGGCTGCCATGTGCAGATGAGCAGCAACTAGCCTGAGAAGACTTACGATTCGGTGAAAGATTTGGAGTGTGCAAAGGATTTGGTGAACACTCTTTGCTGCCAGATCTGCTGTCGATTCCAGAGCCTGGTGAATTCGGCATGAAGCTGTGACGATTTGGATTTGGAGAGAGGTGTAGTACACCATTGGCTGCTGCCATTGTTGCCGAAGTGTCCAGTCGGTAGTACGGCTTGTCGCTGTCGATACGGAGGTCTATGTATGCGTCTTTGCCTTCGGCAGCCAGCATGGCATCGAACTTGGCTCGCAGTTCTGTGAATTTGGGACGCTTTTGGGGATGTTCGTTCCAACACATAAGCATGATATCATACCTGTATACAAGAGTATATGCATATATCAATATTGGAGCACAATATTATATTATGTAGCATGCCATCTTGAACATTGAGCAGCTGCTATTGCTTACACTTCAGGAGAGCAGTTGTCTGGTTTTTCCATTCTATATCCTCCCTTGAGCAGCAAAAGAAGATCTTCGTTTTGAATACTTGGGTAGGGAAAGCCCCCTATAGATGATCAATGTTCGCAATAGTGACAGGAAATCTTAGAGTAGCAAGTATCATTAAATTTTCATTTACCCAAAGTGCCTATTTCCCAGAGTGTAACGCCAAAGGACCAGACATCTGAAGCTGATGTGAACTCTCTAGCAATGATGGACTCAATGGCCATCCACTTCAGTGGAACACGACCTGTGCGCTTCTGAACATAAATCTCATCCGTTTCACGAGACATTCCGAAGTCTGTGATCTTCAGCACTTTCCCCTCATCTACCAGGATATTCCTACTAGCTAAATCTCTGTGAACTATTCCAAGACTGGAGAGATACTCCTGCAGTAGTACAGAAATGTTGATATTAAGAACCTGGCCTGAGAATATAGAGTGACTATACTGCTGTGTTTACCATTCCGGAGGCAATTTGGTAGGAAAATGAAATTAGATCCACTGGCGACACATTTCCAAGCTCAAGATAGGCATCATTTTCATCATCTTCTTCTGTGTTAGTTTCAGTGCACTGCAGTTGTTAAAACGATAAAACACTCATAATTTGTAGAATTATTGAGCACCATTCTTCTGTTGGTTCTGAGATAGGAGAGAAGATCACCGTATTTGACAAACTCTGTGATGAGGCAGAGTGGTTCCTGGATGGTGACACAGCCAAGGAGACCAACCACATGAGGATTCTGACCCTCAGCTACCTTCTTCATCATCTCAATCTCTGAGAGAAAGTCTTTTCGCTCATTTCCTTTGGCAGACACTATATTATTATAATGTATACAAAATGGAATTATTGCTTTATTGGCCTGATTAGATTTTTCTTACACTTCAAGAGCTTGATAGCTACAGGGGTGCAGAATGCATTCTCCACTAATGTACGAACTTTCGGATTAACGATCGGACATTTGATGATTCCCTTGTAGACTTCACCAAACGCTCCTTCTCCCAACTGCTTCTCCATGATGACCTCATTGGCGGGGATTTCCCACTCGTCCATCGGTGATTTCAACGACATATCTGTTGGATTTCGCATATACATTGTCTTTGATCCTTTGCCAGTAAACATTGGATCATTAATAATGTCCTGTACGAACCAGTTTGTGGGGAGTGTGTTCATGTGTATGTGTGTAAGGGATATAAATTATCAGAAATTTACTGTAAAATGTATAATATAATACAAGTAACCTGTACCTCTGTGATTCTCCTTAGCTTTTTTCGCTGCCTCAGCATTTTCACATACCAGACAGTAACACACGTGCAACACGTGAGTAGAATGATAAGTGCCACACCACCAACCATTGATCCCACTATGATACCAACTGTAGCTATACAAATGTATTTTTCAGTTTTCAAGATGAACCATGATTTTGAATTTCTTCTTACCACTGCTGATGGAACTAGTACTGGTAGCAAGCATTGATCCCACTGTGATACCAACTGTAGCTATACAAATGTAATTTTCAGTTTTCAAGATGAACGGTTATCATGGTTTGAATTGCTTCTTACCAGCGCTGGTGGAACTAGTATTGGCAGAACCAGTGCCCATGGAAGATAGAGGAATTTCATAGGCCTCACTCCAGTTGCCCGATACAAACTCATTGCTAGCACGCATCTTTTGATAGTATAAAAAGAAGGAATCATAATCGAACAGTGCTGTGATAACAATCTAATCTCCATAGCCTTACTTGAAAGTAGAGGTGTGATGATATCCTGACATGTAATAGTGTTACTGTAGCATTTGAGAGCTCTGGCTGTATATGACATTCCAAATTATTTGCTTGCCCGTTCTTATATACATACGCTTCATAGCTACAAAAACTGAAAAGCTATCTAAGCTAGTGGACTTACCAGCAGAGAATGAGATGTACAAAAGTGTCCCTCGGGTATTGGATTTATATCCTCTGTAGGGTTCAGGGGATGAGTGCCAAGGCAAGCAGTGTAATTGGATGGCTCTCCATTGAAGTTAGAAGGTGGTTTCCAATGAAAGCTCAGTGTTACTTGAGTGTCACTGCTGAAGCAGTATGACTCCATAGTAATGTTTTCAATAATAGTAGGGGCAGGAGAGAGTGTGCTAGCTGTGCAGTTGTAGGTGTACGGGGCCGGGGCGGATGAAAGGGCTCTCGTCCATGCTACATTCATCTAATGAAAGTAAAAGCAGTATATTATCTTTTTATCGTGACCACTAATATATAGTACCATGCCATGTGTGCATCTTATACTAATAATAATATTATTATTATTATAATTATTGTAGTACATAATATACCTAGCTCTGCAAATGGGCTAGGATGTGATTATTATTCAAACTGTAATGTCTTTAATTGGTCTGATCATAGATGATATAGTACGGACGTCCGTACTATATCAGCTATGGTCTGATCCAGCTGCTTTATCTTATAATTATTGAATTGTTAGTTTTAACCCCTACGTACCTCAAACAAGAAGGCTACTCCCATAGAACTAATAGGCCGAGGAGTATTGTAAGGCCTTCCATCTATGCCGGTATCATTAGGGGAAATAACCTCAGAGAAAACTGCTGGACTATTCTGCAATCAGAAACAAACTATTAGAGCCATGTGACAGAGAATTAACAAACTAACTTGTGGAAGAGCTATATTCTTCCTCAGTTTCTCACCAATACCCGTCATTCCATACTTGATCTGAAAATGTTCAATAATGTCACCATAGCGTAGGTAGTCTGGGAGAATCCAAGTGAAATTAAACGAGAAAAAGTACTCCTGGGAGTTCCAGAGTCTTTTGCATTGAAATCCAATATTCTTAGGATCAACTGCAGCTATTTGGAGATGATAGTATCGAGTGTAAAATAACTAAATATTACATAATTATTACATTCTGGAGTGTGATGCATCTCTGATATAGGTTCACTATTTCCAGCTTGTCCCACGGAAGAAACCTGTATATTATGATAATGATTCAAATAAAATGATACCCTGGTATGACGTGCTAATCAAGCAACAGTCTCATAATACAGCAGACAGATACTTACTTGAATTTCATAGATGCAGTTAATCTGTGGAAAAGGTGTTCCCATTGTACCCATAACTACAATGAAAGTGTCATTCTGCAGTTGGATGTTCATGGAATTGAGAAACAAATAATTAATCATTATCTGTTGGATAGCAGTTATTGATAGCTGGATTAATAGCTCAGGTGTAATAGAAGGGGTGGGCTTATGCATACACGTAGAAGGGATGATAATTTTTTTGCTTACGGATATTAATGACTGACTCCACTCGTGTGTACACGTCACAGTATTAGATGATATTGTGATTGAGTAGTAGTCCAAGTAAACATCATCTAATGATTATTATTATAGCAAACTGAAAATTGATAGGTTTGTTTAAGCGTGTGACATACTTTGAGGTGGTTCCCATGAAATGTTGAGACTTGCATAGCCAAAGAACCCAGTACGTGTGTCAATTGCTGACAAAACTTGAAGATTTCTTGGAGGGTGTACTGTATTAGCATACAAAATACAAAAGGAATGACATCCATAACTGTGACTCTGTGAGCTATGGACTAAGTATGATATTTTTGTACATACCTCCATCTACTATAATGTGGACTGGATCTGAAAATTGCGACAATCCAATCCTATTAGTGACAGCAAATGATATTCGAACTTCTTGACATGCATAGTCAACAAGATCCAATTGCATAAATGGTTCTGCCTACGTATGAGTAAATTCATTATAGCGCAGCTCGCTCTCAGCATTTTCACAGTAGAGCCCATGCTGATAGAAATAATTACCAAAGGTATAGTATTATTATCAACTTACTGCCCATTTGAAGGAGAAAGTTTGTGAACTTATCAGTTCAATTCTTAGTAGAAATGCCACTGGAGCTACAGTATTATTCCCTCCAGAAGGTGTATGCATAGGAGATGCTTGAGAAAGGTCTATAGTGAACTGCCAAGCTGCGCTGCTAATCGGATTCACAGCCGGTGATCCCACTGGATCCCAAGGCAGGCTTTCTGTATCACTTTCTGTTTATGCAAGTGTGTGATTGATACATACAGTTATTGGACAAATTAGCTCCCTACACATGCAGCACACCTACCGTCTAGTTTAAGATTGCAACCTACACTGCATGGTCTTCCCTGTAATAATATGGCGCAAAGTTAAAAGCAACAAGGAATCGGCTACTGCTAAGATTATTTTTTTGCCTTTCCCACTTACTTGGCAGTCCACTGTACACTGTGGGTGTATCCAAGGGTCCTGCATGTCTGGATTAGTACAGCCAGTCGTCATTCCATTGCACTCTTCTCTGCATTTGTTGAACTGCAAATCATCAAGTAATTATATTATATAATAATAGTGCATGCATGTGTGCATGGAGCACTGCATGCTCGACAATTAGATTTACACAATTATTAGAACTGCATGAGGTTCTTCCTGAGGCTCTGCTGCTTCCAAACTTTGCAACACAACCACGTACACATTCATGTATCTACATGTACAATTATGAAGATACTTTTAATGCTCATACGATATCGATATGATAGTGCACTGATTTTGTTACCTTTTGAGTAGTAGTGCAGCCTTCTTCGACTACTGAGTATGGCCAATAAGACATACTAGCTCTTGTAGTCACCCTGCTCTATAATTATAATTATACAAAAGAATAGCTATTTATTCAACACTAGTCTAAGAGTAGTTTTGTCACCATATAATCTTCATCAGCAGTGCAGGCTAAGTAGCAGCGGCCCTCCGTCATTACATCTTCTATTTCGTCTTCCGTCAGATTCATGCGACCATGGTTGAGATTTGAGCTTGCAGGAATGTAGCATGATGAATCTCCCATGCCACTGCCAGAAAACTCCTCACTGGTATTGCTACCGTCACCTCCACTCTGTGCTAGCGTACTACAAATTTGAATAGCAGCAATGGCAGTTGCCCACAAAAGCAGTAAGCTAAGTCTCTCCATTGCATGAGCAGAGATTAGCACAGTAGCTGTAAACTCATAGCTATTATAGGTGTTATCAAGAAGTATTGACCATCATAGCAACTAATGCTCAGGATGTGCTTGTATGACTAATACTTTTTTATATGAATGTTATAATGTATGTTGCACAATCATAATGTTGAAAGTTTTTTCAATGATCTGAAATGTTGCTACACACGATATATGAGTTATATACTTATAATTAACAATGTATTATTATTATACAATGTATTACATTAATAATCGTTCAAAGCCAGATGCGGGGTAGCAATTAAAATAAAAAAACAACAAAATTGCATATTATATACTGCTTCATGTATATTATTATACAAAAAAATATAAGGTATATACATTGCTCAAAAGGAATTGTGGTTTTTCATGATAGCTGTATTTTATGTGAGTGCAAAGATAGAATCTGATACTGTTTAAAGTTCCCTCGAAAGCACACCTTCGGTTCCGTTTTCATGGATAGCCGACAGCTTACTACCTACAACTCCGTTCTCTCCTCCTCCCTCTTCCACTACGTCCAGAGGTTGTCTCCGGCCAGGATTGTCAACATAGGGATTCGATCGTATGCGTTTAGCCGGCTGGTGTGCTGGAACCTTCTCCTCTGCAAACACTGAAATCGAGACACCCATTGAAGAATCACCATGCTCGGCGGGCAGCGATACAGACAGCGGCTGTTGATTTGACGAGGCGTCCAGCTCACTGTCTTGAGTAGACTGTGCAACTTCAGACATCTGCTTCGTGACGGCCACAGGACTCGATTTCATCTTAATATAAGGGTCGAATCCATCGGTAGTCGTTTCGGGAACACCAAGTACCCCTCCGGCTCCTTCTCCTACGCCCTCTCCAGTTGTAGGAGTCACTGCAGTGTCAGCACTTTGTTGAGGGGCTTCCTCTTCGACCGTGATAGACACCTCTTTATTGAGAGCTGGCGTTTCCACGTACGGATTAGATGGCTTGGCCCAGACGGGCTTTTTCGGAGGGCCCTTCTTTTTCTTGAGGCTTGAGTCACTGTCGTTTGAGCTCACGCTCTCTCTCTGCTCGGATGTCTCCTCTTCTGCGACGTTGTAGTAAGCTTTGGCATCGTCTACTTCCAACACCATGTAAGGATCGTCAACGTTGGCCAGAAGGAGGGTGGAGAACTTGGTGCGGAGTTGAGAGAAAGTCGGACGATCGCCTGGGTGCTCCTGCCAGCATTCCAGCATGATTTCATACCTAGCAACAAAAATACCATCAGTAGTCTTTCTCAAAAAGGAAATCACAGACTCTAATCATTGTGTATATTTAGAGTGCCAGATGTGATAGGTATAGGTTACTGTGATTGTTTTGAAAGTTTGTTTTCCATTTCCGCCTATGGCAACAATCATTTATCAGTAGACAATAATCTCACAATCATCTGATTCCCTGTTAATGTTAGTATATATATATTCAACATGCTCAAAGCTGAACCAACATCTACACAGAGCATGCCACTCCTTTTGGTACAATAACATACCATCACACTAAACATTACAATAATATGTCCTACACTGAGTTTCCACGTTAAGAATAGCCATGCTGAAAACACACACATACCCAACTCTAAAGTCTGGCTAAAATCATGAAAATAGACACTAAAGGGTCATTAATTTTAATGACTTACACTTCGGGAGCACAGTTGTCTGGTTTTTCGAGGCGATGACCTTGCTTTAGCATGGTGAGGAGATCCTGGTTGGGGATAGTTGGGTAGGGGAAACCTCCTGTGAAAAGGAGAAAACAGATAGGTGACTACTACTGCTTTCAGAATTGCTATTGTAATAATAATAATAATTCAGTATTATTTGTATAGTATCTCTAGGAAGAAACTTAGCATCTCCACCCTCCTCTCTCTCTTTCTCTCTTCCTCTCCCCCCTCCCTCGATCCCTCCCTCTCTCTCTCCCCCTTTCTCTCCCATTCATCCCTCTCCCCCACTCCTTCTCCACACATGCGCATACGTACCTAGTGTGCCAATCTCCCAGAGCACAACACCATAAGACCACACGTCAGAAGAAGTAGTGAACTCTCTAGCATCAATAGACTCGATGGCCATCCACTTCAGTGGGAGACGTCCCTTTGTCTTTTTCACATAAACCTCCTCTACTTCTCTCGACAGACCAAAGTCGGTGATCTTTAGTGTCTTTCCCTCTCCCACTAGGATGTTTCGACAGGCCAAATCACGATGAACGATGTTCAAACTGGCAAGATACTCCTGTGAAGGTGAAAAATACAAATGCATTATTTATTCTACAATAATAATAATTCTTTTATTTTGAATTGGGTCATTAAATTTTCACACTCTGGTATTAAAGACGTAATATTGTATAGGGCAACTACACACACCATCATGGTAGTACAAAATATTAATGTTATGATTGTTAAAATTAATGTTTTCCTTGTGCTTGTGATCATAACAAGTCACTTATACATCTGATGCGTGAGGTGTAACAATAATATTATCATGTACACTGTTTTATGAATCAGATGTGATTTTCTGCAAATTTAATTAGATACTCTTCTGGCAAGGCAACATCTCCAGCATGCCATATTCACTACACACTCCAGATACTATAACAAGGCATGACATCTGAGATTCAATATTATGGGTCATCTACCCCAGCCGGCCTATAGGCATGTTTACAGACAAATTTTTTGTTGAACCTTCACTTTCCACATTAGTATTATACTAATAATCTGTTCTACTAAAAACAATAGTGCATGTTACTGAATCTTGTACTAATAGTAATCCGTGATACTGAAAAACGATGGTGCACGTTACTGAATCTCTACAATATCAACTTCATTGGAACTTAGCAGCTGTAACAGAGAGGGTTTATGTCAACAACAGCCAGCAGCAACACAACCTTAACACCTCTACTGTCAATCACCTCCATGCCTATTCTATTAATCAGTGTATACTTTGTCATAATATTAATGTCTACAAGTATGCATACACATACTTAAACTGAAACTTGGCACCTTATGACAGGTCCAAGAGTAGTACACAACTCCATAGAGGAAAGGGGGGACGATGACAGATTGATTTTGGGGTGAGGGGGGAGGGAGGAGGGGAGGGGGGAGAGAATTAAGTCATTACTACAACCAAATGTATAGCATTGGCCACCATACTAATGGAATATCTTCTACCACCTAAACTTCATTCTTCTTTACTGGTGAAAGGTGGGAAGACGCACAATTTTTAAGGATTCAGATTCATGCTACCTATATTGCTACTAGACTAATGATCGACCTTTGGTCCTGGTTGTCATGGTAAACCGGACATTGCACTACTGGAATATCAACCAAGGTTAGGTTGATGTCATCAAAGGTCTTTGACGTCATCAAAGCTCATCACTAGCACTACTGATATCACTCCAGCAAGGCGAATCAACCCTAGGTCTAGTCTGTGTTCATAACCAAGGTGATCTTGATCTCGTTAAAGAAGCACAACCATGTGGTTTTAGCCATCACTCCAGCTTCAAATTCAGCTTACATCAACCAACCCTCTACCCAGTTACCAGTACACATCCTGTTTGAGGGAGGCTTCTCTACTTTAAACCAACTGTCATCATCCAAGTGAGGTTAGTTTTTGGCAGGAAATGACAGAGATATGCTTTGACTATGAATTAAGTCAAATGTACTGAAAGTGTGACCATATATCACACCGGACTAGCTGGCTGTGTTGCACCATATACACATGTGTGGGTGGAGGGGTTTTAATGTTCTATGGCACTGCATCCTAGGCAGGATAAATAGAGGCCCACATGACAGTATAATATGTGACTTGCCTATCTATGCACTGTACACAGTACGTGACATTGCAGTTATGGTGGGTTTTCTTTTCTGGAGTGAGGATGGTCATGCATTTCTCGCTATAAATTCCATATATGGTAAAAATATTTTGATGGGGAAAAAATTTGGTGCCGAAATATTCCACATCGAGACCAATGGTAAAACTATTAAACTATTGAGAAAGCTGAGAGTGATCAATTTCCCATCATAAAAATGAGATTTACCAATTACAAGATTAGTTACAAATCAAACTTTTCCCCCCAGTCAACAGCAAAGCTACATACATGAATCAATGCCCTAGTCTTGACTATTACAGTCTAATGCTGATAAAGACAGGCAAGCATACTTAATTACCATTCCTGAGGCAATTTGGTAGGCAAACTGCATCAAATCGGTAGCCTCCAGTTCTCCAATCTCTTCGGTCTGCTGCAGAGCTCGGAGCAGCTCTTCATCCTCCATATTGGCAGCATCTCCCTGCTGTAGAGCAGCAGCCAGTAGCCCCTCGGCTGCCGCTGACTCGGAGGGAGGGGCTGGGTCAAGGTGAGAGTACTGGTTCTTGGGCTCCTGCAGAAAGATAAAGAAAGCCACATGATATATATATATATGAAGTTATGTGACACAAATATTGTATTTCCTCTATCAAGAGCCCCATTGTACACCAAATATCTTAAGATTACAAGGAAATCAAAATGAGTCTGCAAAAGCTGACTAGAGATTACTAATTATGAATAGCTTACAAGGTAGGGAGCTGCAGTGTCGGGATAATTATCTATGGCCATCTCTTCGCTGATTGGATTCAGCACTCCAAGCTGACTTTCACCTGCTCCTGGACCATTGCTCTCACGGCTCTCCTCTCTCAGAAGTTTGAGTTCGCTTGAGTTCTCAAGGAGCCCCGGTTCTCCAATCACAGCCACACCCTCGCCTGGTTGGTCGATTTTTGTCTCTTGTACGGTCACAGCTGGTTCACCGTTGGCAGTAGTAGTCTGCTCAGAAGAATCTACAGAATGAAGCATTAATATAATTTCAATCTGTCTATCAGAGCCCTAAATTCAAAAAGAACACCCACCCAGCCAATAGCAAAAGCTCCAAAACTAAGTTAAGCACCCAGTATACGTGAGCCATCACAGACACACACATAATATTATACTCACACTTGTACATGCACAAACACTACATACACATACGTATATATAGTACAATAAATATGCACACATACATTACACGTACACTGACTAAAATGTAATAGCCATTGTTCAGATTAAGTTCAATTGACTGTCTTACCTTGAGGTGCTTCCATGTCCCTGAGTGCCAGCATTTCGGAGTACCCGCTTCCACCAGTAAGGCGTCCAATCACATCAGAGTCGTTGCTTTGGGCCGAAGCTGTGATCTTGGCTTGACGAATCATCTCTTCGTAGTACTCACGTTTGGAAGCCTCTTGTGCCTGGTGCAACTGTAGTAGCCTAGCCTGGCGTCTCCTGGCAGCATTCTGTAGATAGAGACACACAGAAAGAGAGAGAGAGAGAGAGAGAGAGAGAGAGAGAGAGAGAGAGAGAGAGAGAGAGAGAGAGAGAGAGAGAGAGAGAGAGAGAGAGAGAGAGAGAGAGAGAGAGAGAGAGAGAGAGAGAGAGAGTGAGAGTGTGTGTGTGTGTGTGAGTGTGTAGGGGTTCAGTTGAAAACTGTTTTTTTAGAGGGAATAGTGATGTAGCATGAAATTTGAGGGGACAAGGATTAATTTGTATGTGTGGGTGAGGGGAGGCAAATCTAATTATTAGGGATGGCAGAGAATAGATGGTCTAGCTCTTGGTTACGGAACTAAGGAGCACTTCCTACATTTGTTTTGTAGCACAAACATGATAAACATGTGAGGAAGTACCACTTACTGTGTGTCTAAATCTAATTATAATAGTTCCGTAACCTAATTAATATCCAATTAATTATTTTACCACTGTAAAAACCAATAACATGGAAATACAGAGAATGTCGGCGCCTTCTTGACATGTAGACTTTGTCCATTATTAGCGACATGGACACAATTATTACAATTTACCTTCTTTCGCTGGTTCCTAAGATAGTCGAGCAGATCTCCGTGAGGTACGAACTCTGTGATAAGACAGAGAGGCTCCTGAATGGTGACGCAGCCAACCAGATTGACAATGTGGTTGTTGTAACCCTCTGAGATCTTCTTCATCATTTCAATCTCGGTAAGAAAGTCGGAACGCTCCTTCCTAGTGGCAGTATCTATGGCAACAAAGAAAGAATGTATCATAATATTATTATCTCTACAATTAGCTTAATTGCAGTTATAGTGGGTTGGGAGATCAGTAATAAAAGTCACCTTTGAGCAGTTTGATAGCAACTGGTAGTCCAATAGTCTGTTTGAGTTTGCTGCTGAGCTTGGGGTTCCTGAGGGGGCCACGGATTACCCCCTTGAACACATATCCAAATGCCCCCTCACCAAGGTGGTCCTCCACAATCACTTCAGTGGTGGGAATCTAAATTGAAAAAGTAAGATAATATATATATCTCACATATCATCTACAGACAATCTGATTCAAAAGCTCTCGGCTAATGATTGTAGTAAGTATATAGGTGTATCTTTCAAAGTGAATCTGTACGGTATTTGAATCTATGCCCAATATTTTAGTGGCCAATGAGAATATTGGATAATATTATTATGAGCTATCTTTACCTCCCACTCATCCAGCAGTGGTTCCTTGCCCTCCACCATTCCAGGAGCAATGTAGGGCATGTTCCTGTCCCAGTCATAGTCCCAGTTCACTTCTCCTGTCGTCACCTGTGCATACATATGATGTTCGATAGTTTTCTCTCGCTCCCTCTCTCTCTTTCTTTCGCTCCCTCCCCCTCTCTCTACCTCTATATACCTCCCCTCTCTCTCCCCTCCCCCCTCCCCCCGCTCTCCAGCTCTATCATCCTCACCCCTCACCTTGTACTCATCCTTGATTCGTTTTGTCCTTATAGCCAGGAACACGATGATGACGATAATGATAGCTATGATTACCACGATTATGATCACCAGTGGAGTAGTTACTCCAGCTATTACTGCAGTCAGAGACGCAGGTGCTGCAGAATGTCATAAAAATTGCAATAATACGTACACTATATCATGACATAGGGGGGATGGCATTTGGTCCCCCCTCCTCCCTTCCCTGCCCCAAATAAACTCACTCGCATAATTATAATATGCACTCTCACACATACACTATCATCATCACTATATTATTACATGTACATTGATGATGAAGATACCCATGATTATTATTAATTATTTATGCTTACGTGGCAATGGAAACTGCAGGAAAAGTGGTTCGGGATCGCTCCACTCTCCACCAGTTCCTGTGGCATTAGTAATAATCCGCATCTGAAGAAGAAGAAAAATATCCATAATTCGCCATAATTATAAATGGAATGCAGGTACTATCAATCCCATTGCCTGCTCAGGCAAACCTAATCCCAGCAAAAGGCAGAGCCACTCAGTTAGGTGCCTAGCCTTCAGTGGTAGGATATGATATAATTATTATACACATATGACATTGTGTGCATGCTTTTAGTTTTGCAAAGGTAAATGCGCATGTGCTAGTGTCACATGTTAATTACGTACCCTCAAGAAGAGAGTATCGTTGACCAAGTCTCCCGCATTTTGAAAACTGACACTGGCACGGAATTTTGGATTGGTACCGTCCGTCACCTGGGTCAGAAGGAAAAAGTTCAAGTAAATTACTTGATAGATTAGCACATGAAATACATAAACCTCAAACAATACCCCCCCCCCCTCTCTCTCTCTCTCTCACACACACACGCACACGCACAATAAATGTATTTATAGCTAAGGTGATATTTGTATATTTTTCTGCAATTTTGGCTTTGAGCACTAATTATTATTTTTCTAATATTCTACACTGCATATACATAGCTAATGTTAGTGTTACATGACTCAGCATTTTTGCCTGCAAAAATGGTGACCTTAAAGTAACATGCATAATGCTAGCTTACACTGAATATCCTACTGAATGTTCTCACTCCAGTTGGTGTCACAGCATAATCAACCCCAACGTCATTTTCAGTTGCGATTAAAATTTCATACCCAGTCGGATTATCACCAGTAGTACCACCAGATGATACCTGTCTGCGAAACCTTGGAAATTTGTCCACAAATTCCTCGGGCACCTCCCAGTTTAGTAGGACCTCAAACGATACTCGCAGTTCATTATCTCTCTTGACATCAGCTAGAGCAACAGTGATGTTTTCAGGCGAGGGGACTGCGGGAAGGATGAGAGGATCTGGAGCACTCCAGTGACCGACAGCCTGTTGGTCACTAACAGCTCTCGTCTGCGGTTGGAAAATTGGCAATTGAAATTTGATATCTAACAATAATTGCTTAGATACAACTACTAATTAGTACTAACACAGGAATTGCATCTAACAATTAATTAAGAGGATATTCCTAAACTAATTAACACTTTAAAAATGTTAGATAATTAGCTCACCTGTACATAAATGGTTGCTGGAATCTGGACGCCTGGTAGAGTCACATTTACCCGTTCAGGTGAAGGTTTATCTATACTGCCAGTGACCTATAGAAATTAATGGCAGTTATATAAAGTTATAATAATAATATAGTTACATAACCATGTCTCATAATATGTCACTGCACTACAGGCAAAGAGGGTGGAGCTTGAGTAAGAAACCATACCCCTTCACGAATGGCACATTGCACTAAGATTACATTTGTCTGTGTGTGATCACCTAGTGATAGGCATGATCAACTAACATTTATGGTAGAGTATCCAGTGGTAGGGTCATCTGCTGGGGCAAGTGGAGCTGAAGCAACACTAATGTGAATCTGTTTAATTGTCCCGCTCGTGATATCTGGAGTAACCAGCATCGTGTCCAGGTTTACGGTCAGCATTTGATTAGCATCGAGGCTGCAAGTATTAATATTACATAATATATGAGTGTAGTATATGCATGCATGATAATTAAATATAATATATCAGCTAAGTACTATAGCTCATCATCTGTAATTGCTGAACTTAAAACAGTGAGGAGCATTTATTGAACTAGTAAGTGCATAAATGTTGGTGCATGGAATATATCTGGCTCTTGCACACATACATAATACCGTAGATTGTGAAATTTTCGCCGTTCAAAAATTTTCATCGATGATCTTTTCCAACGAAATTTAAACACGCGAAATATTTTGTGTAACGTATGTCGACCTTTACCTATTTTGGTCGCTAAAGTCTGGCTACAAAATTTAGACTACGCGCAAGCGAAATATTAATTTTTACTGGTGAAAATATCCTGATCTACAGTACATTATGCTGGTCCATCCTGGATGCAGTGTACCTGTATCTGTAGGTAGTGATGTTGAAATCTTCATCCATCACCTGATTGGGCTGGGGAGGTACTGATATAGCAACCTCAGTACTCCAATTACCAGTAGATGTGATGTCAGCCGTTGTACGCATCTATTAATAATGAGGGGCATTGATCATAGTATTATTCAGTATTCTTTTCTTCTGTGACAGTGCATACATTACTGTGCATTCTCTCTCTCTCTCTCTCTCTCTCTCTCTCTCTCTCTCTCTCTCTCTCTCTCTCTCTCTCTCTCTCTCTCTCTCTCTCTCTCTCTCTCTCTCTCTCTCTCTCTCTCTCTCTCTCTCTCTCTCTCTCTCTCTCTCTCTCTCTCTCTCTCTCTCTCTCTCTCTCTCTCTCTCTCTCTCTCTCTCTCTCTCTCTCTCTCTCTCTCTCTCTCTCTCTCTCTCTCTCTCTCCCTCTCCCTCTCCCTCTCTCTTTTACTCTAACTCTCTCACTCTCCATCACCCATACACTCAGATTCACCTGAACAAAGAGATCCACTTCAGCATCAAGAGCTGTGTTTGCAAATCTGAATTCTATAGATCCATCTGATACAGTTCCACGATCATCAGCCACCTGAATGATAAACATTGACATTACAATCCCAGTTACACAAAGAAATGTGAAAAATCACCCCAGCCCTCAAAAAAAGGATAAATTACTAACTTCCTTTAATCTGGATACAACAGTTACTGCAAGATCCCAGCAGCAACAGACTGTATGAAATATGTAACTACTGTCAGGCCGGGGACACTACTGTAACACCACTGTATCATAACGCCAACATACCCCGAACATTTGCAGATTGCTTGACGGTGGTGAGACATAACCTCTTAGGACCTCTGTGCCCACATATCCATCATAGCCAATAATAGCAAACCCTGTTTCAGAAGTAGATGGAGCGCTCCAGGCTACATTGACAACTGCAGTAACGATGAGGTCACTGCCATTCATTCGACGTCTAGGGCGCGTGATGAATACATCGAGAATCGAAGGTGGTGGCACTATACTCAGCATGATATTCCTGGGCTGACTCCAATTGCCAGCTATACCTTCGTCACTGACAGCACGCACCTATTGTGAATGATAAGATCAGGAATAATAATTAGTATAATAATTAGTATAATTAATTTATTAGCCAGTTCTAATAGTGCGCTAACTCAACAACGCAATGATCATGACTGAGTCACCCAAACTCTCACTTCTGAATAAGTTTTATAAACTAACCACTTTTACTCTAGTAATGCATAGTTACCTACATACCTGTACTGATAATTGACCTCCGATAATGCTATTTTCAATACTGGTGAATGGCCGTGGGACTAATATGCTATATTGCTGTGGGGGGTTGGAAACCTGCAAGACAAAGTGCATTATAAATAATTCTTTGCGAATCTGTTAACACACTGATGCAAGAAGGACTACAGTAGTTCATAATACTATCACTGGTATTATTAAAATTTAATACTTCACATAATTACTGATTGGATTGATGTATATATAATATTCTATATGCCAACTTACCATCAGTGATTGAACACCTGTTTCTGGTTGAGCCTGAACGTTACTAAGTGGAGTTGTATCCACATAGACCCTGTACATGTCAATACTTCCAGGGGGAGGTATCATAGGGGGAAGTATGTTCATAAGAATTGTCACATCAACTCTCTCCACATCACTCATAACACTGCAAGCAATGGAGACACAAATATTTAAATCTCGATCGATCTTTGTTACCAGAATTATTGTATGCATGCACTCATTTTTAGCATGCACATATGAGCCCTAAAATGACACAATGTTGTAATTATTAATTATAGCAACTAAGGGTAGTCAACCAAACAAGAATATTCTATAATTAGCATGAAATTAATATCACAACCTATAGTATTATTGCATGCTTGCTTTAATACTATTGCATTGACAAGTGCTATCCATAACTACTCACTTGTACGTGAATTCGTTGATGTTGAACTGCTGGTCAGTGATTGGTGCAGGCTGCGGTGGGATGGTCACTTGCAGTGGGTCACTCCACTCTCCACCTTCACTCTTCAGGATGTTTCTGGCCTTGGTACGCATCTAGTGAGAAGAGAAAATTTTGACATAATTATAATTACTATGTCCTACAGTGCACTCGATCTTTCGTTTACCTGAACAAAGAGTGTTAACTGATCCAGAGTGTTCGTGTTGGAAAGTAGAAGGTCTGAAAATGTTATAATAGAAGAGCTTCCAGATGGAACCTGAGAAACAGAATAAAAATATATTAACTACATAATTTATTATTTCACCTATTCAAATCAGTCATACGTACACTTTTGAGCGTAGAGTCACTTATGGAATCAGCATATCTGAGATCAGTGCCTTCGCGGCTAATGATGGCTTGATAACCATCAATCTCTTCCAAACCAGAAGGAGCAGTCCACGATAGAGGGATAGTAAGTGATATCATCAGGTTGTCTCCAGACTGTATACGGGAAATATCACGGAGAGCAGCGTTAGTTTGGATCTCAATGTCGGCCGGGGGAGGAACTCGCTGGAGGGTGAGTATCTCTGGCTCACTCCACTCACCGACTGTGCTGAAGTTGCTTATACCTCGAACCTGCAAGAATAGTAATTGTGACTGTCCCCTCTCCCTCCCTCTATCTCTCTCCTCCCCTCCCCCCTCTCTCTCTCCCTCCTCTCTCCTCTCATCCTCTCTCCACCCCATGCATTTATAATATTTCTGCCCTTCACATAATGTTATTATACACACATACAATGCTGACAAACCTGTAGGAACGCTTGGCTGTCCAAGTTGCTGACGACAAGGACAAAAGAATTAGATACCATTCCATCCTGCAAAGAACATAACCCAGCAGTCATCATCTATTCACATGCAACATATATCCAGTGTGCATGTAGCTTAACACACAATGCATATTATGGTTAATTAATTCTTGTGAACCTTTCTATTTTCCACACTATGAGTCCGCATTGCAGCAGCTGCACTAGATAGATTTCTCGCATCCACAGTTCCCAGGTAGACATCAAATTCATTGATGGTGCCAATATCAATGTCAGGTGGCAGAAGACTAAGTTGGACTAGCACATCCAGTGTAAGATTCGAAACTTCTGAAGTAACCCTGCAGTGATAATAATTATAATAGTAGGGTTAGCTAGCCAACGTCTTGCCTCATCTCCAGGTTTTCTGCATCCCCAGACCTTCTCTCCCCCGTCCCCGCAATCAGAAGGCCTGGGGATGAGGCTAGCCAATGCCAAAAGTAGCAGAAATAGCCTTGGTATTATGGAGACAATAATAATTGTAGTGTTAGCTATATATAGCTAGCCAAGGCCTGGGGATGATCGAGGCTATATAGCCAATGCCAAAAAGCAGCAGAAATAGCCTTAGTATTATTAATAGAAATTCAGGAGGCAAAAATTTCCCAAGCAGTACTCACTGGTATTTGAAATTGGTGACATTGAAATCATCATCTGTCATTTTATCAGGGACAGGGATGAGGGAAGATACATTAATCAGTATCGGTTCAGTCCAGCTGCTGCGATTGAATTGGGATACAGCACGAATCTGAGAGGGAGAGACAGAGAGAGGAGAAAAATCATGTGTGTGTTATTGATCGATATAGTATTACTACCAATAGCTGAAGTTGTACGAGTAAGACTAGACTGTCTGCATGGCCTTGCAACCTTGAGTGCACCATGGCACCTTGTAGTTGGCAGTTCAACTACACCTATATGGTATATACATGCAACACCAACTCACTTGGAAATACAGAGTAAAGTTGGCATCTGATTCCTCGAACAATTTTCTCAACACATCACTAGTTGTGAGTCCAATCTGCTGCAAACTTCCGGTTGGATTAATTCTCTCTGGTGCAGGCCCCCTATCCAACCACGCCTCGTAGCCAGTAACACCCTCTCCCTCGAATTCGGGAGCAGTCCAGGTGTAGCGCAGTGTGATGAAGATCCGCTCGAAGCTACCAGATGGATTGGGTACAGTATCACTCTGAGGAAATGCTTGCATGAAGGTGACTGTGAGGTCTTGGACTGGGTCTGGGGCGATGGGTTGGACATCGTAGATTTGACAGGTCAAAGAGATAGCATTAGGACGCCTAGGAAGAGATGTATTCCACTGGAATAGTATCTAAAAACGGAATTATGTAACAAAATGTGTGCAATAAATCACACCAAATTATGTCATCATTACTAATAGCACAAACTCATAGATTTGCATGCATACTGTAGTGTCCCGAGGAAGTATGAGCCCACTGACAATTAATGTATATTATTTTAATGGGTCAATCTTCCATACATATCCCAGATATATAATATAATATAATTGAGCATCCAATACGGGCCAAACTTGCAAGTTATATTAGTACACTGTAACTGGAAAACATTAATATCACACAATACTCAATTGGCATGCAGTGTTCTTACACTAAAACTGTAGCCAAATCCATGTGCCAGTTGAGGAAAATTATCAAACAGAATGCTGAGAGTGATGGGTCCTTGAGTCACATTGGATCCCAGAAGAACATTTCTGATTGACGGTACTGCATTTGTAGCATCTCCGTTGCTGTTAATTTGGAAACTGCCAGCCCTGAGGAAATCTATAGCACTAATCACAGCTGGAGTGAACGTCTCGTCTAAGCGAAGGTGGAAGGTGATGTCAAAAGCAATTGCCAAACGATCGAGTACAACGGAGCAAAAATTTTCAATGTTGTCACTGGTTGGGCCGAGATCTGTACAAACATATACACACATGCAGTATGAATTGCATGACTAAGCTATATCATACTAGCTGTAATGTTCAGGTTAAAATTGCATGGGTTAGGTTGGAGGGGGGGGGGGGTGTGGAGTGATGAAATGAGATACTACAGCCTAGCCTCGTCCCCAGGCCATCACATGTTTTCATGTAATATTGAAATCATGGGATGGCTTGGGGACGAGGCTACTATAGCCTATACTGGAATGTAATGGTCTGCAATGTTGCAGTTGCTATACATGTGGCCAAACCTCCCCCACATTGGCATAATAGACACTGTCTTGCAAACTTGTAACTGTACCAATCATGATCTAAATCACGATATTGTTTGATTGCTCCTATAATTATCATAACTTACAGGGAGGCAGTGTTATTTGCTTTTCGGCAGCAGTTCCACCCTCCCTTGGAATCACTGTAATCTGCATAGTTATTTGGTGGGAGAGGGGGGATATAATAATAATATTATGATACTATCAATGCACAATTGTTAACTATAATACCATAATAATTATTGGAAGATGAATGATAATATCATGAGCATCTCAATGTGCATTTACCACGATACACTACCTGGATATTATAGAGACAGCCAGTCACTGGAGGTTCACCAGGGTTCCTGCTCTCAATGGTATAACTTGTCAAGGACTGTGGAAATAAGAAAAATCATATCATTTAAGAGATCTAGAAATAAAGAGAGGGAGGGAGTTTTGAGAGAGAGCACTTACTGTATTTGTGGTATTAAATTTAGCACTTTTGCAAACTCCATCATTTGACAGTGGTGATAGAGTGAAAGTGTAGCCAGTTGCAGTTTCAATATCTGAAATTATTATAGACTAAATTAAATGTTGAGCTAATAATTATATGTATACATGTACACTAGAGAGAGAGAGAGGGAAAGAAAGATTGAGACTCACTTTGAGGTTCTTCCCACTCCAGTTGTATGATCTGGTGTAGAAAGAAGCCAGTTCGATTGTCCAACTCCACAGTGTAGTTGAAGTCAGTCAGTTGGTCAGGGAAGGCGGCACCTATAGTGACGACATCATTGTGACATCATTATGAGAAATTTGAGAATTGCAACATAGTGCAACTTTTTTTGTAAATTTGTGTTCGTTTTACTGTAGATTGGGTAATCGGTGCATCCTATAAATTATTATACGTATGGCAAGGCCATCCACCATGAAATTCAGAAATTTCCCAAACTGTTAACATGAAAATTACTAGTGAACTGGTGGTATAATATTGTTTAATTAAGCGACAGATCTTTAATAGACTACTTTAAGCTTCCAATGAAAAGCTTTCAAGTGCCACCTAGAAGGCTTCCTGTGCCAGTTCAAAGGCGGGTGAACATTCAATTAGACTGACAGCTATGATCAACGCAAGGCTTCACAGTACTGGAGAAGTTGCCATGGTAACTCATTCATTTACCAGAAGCACTAGTTCAATAAGGTCAGGTTTAGTGGTGATGTTATACTGTAGCTCAGAATGTCTGATAACCTCAGATTTGGCTCTCTATCTATTCCCATGAAGTATAGGCAAATACTATGCTTACGGTCTGAAGACATAATAATTATGATAGTTAGATGTTGGCTTTGCATACCGCGAGTAGAATTGTGAAGTTAACATACTATTTTGGTAGCAGTCACTGCTGATCCGTTAACATATTAATGACCCTCTATCACCTCTAACTATCCCACAATTTGGGGTTGAAAAAAGTTATGTTGCTATAGTAACTGCTACCAAATTAAGATAGAGCACATGGATACATAATCTTATTAACTTTGCATACTAGCTGCAGTACGTATATTTGTTGGTAGTTGCTTAGCAACCAAAGTTTTTATAGGCAATTTGCCGGCTATGGGAAGGGGTTGGGTCATCATAAAGTAGGCCAATGATGAACAGAGGTCAACTACCAACAAAATAGTTATCTGACAGTAATTGGGGTGCATTCGACCATGCATCTCATGCACCCCAATTACTGTCAGATAACTATTATATATATAGGCTACTGCCAATTATTACCATGTCCCAGGCATGTGTGTGTTCATGTGTACACTGACTAAGAAAACATTTATCATAGACAACACAACCAATCAGTCACCCAATATGAAATTTTTGCCACAACTTTAATGGTTCGATACGCCACCAAAACAGTGTGCTTCATAAAGTGTTATGTGTAGCATGGATCAGGTAGAGTTATTCAACAAGGATAGATATTAGCATTTTCCCAAACATAAAGTGCTAAGAAATGTTTGTAGGTAACGCCATAATAGGCCAAATCAGCTCAAACACTTTTAAATGCACTGGACACATGCATGGTGATCATTGATTGATCAGTACATGTGCATACTTGCATTGTTGAGTATTGACAATCAGTAGCCAGTACAGTGACTCAGAGGGGGAATAACATGAGGGATGTTGTGATAAGGAGGTATCAAGAATGATCTACCCATGGCAGTCATAAACACATCACAGGATCAACCCTATATACCACAATTATTGTAGCTCGGATCTTTAGCCACTGCTACTATTGTTTTTAGAAGCTACTACCAGCTTTCTTTGAAGAAGTGGCCAACCCATGAGATGCACATGTAAAAATTAATTATTTAGACCTCGACACTTAATTTACAGGTACAGTCAGCAGACTATCATTTTTACTGGTGCATGCAAGTGAGTCATTGGGTTTCTAGAGTTCTGAGGTGAAATGGTGACCAGCCATAGTGGTGGGTGGGTGAGTGATGACATAGAAGCTAGCACCTTTATCTGGCTTTTGTTGACATTGTACAGCTGCACCTAGTGAGTCACCAAGAAACCATTTAACACCACAAAGTGGCCACCACTTGCACTAGCTTTGACATATGTGCCCCATGCAGCAAAATGTAAACTATGCAGTCTCAATACTCTTGGGATTGGATGCTGGGAGAATCATGTCTGAGGTAGTAAGCCACAAAGATCCGTTCTGTAAGTGGTTGATGTGGAGAGAGAGAGAGAGAGGGAGAGCAGAGAGGAAGTGGCATGTTGATAGAGTTTTCTGTAAACACCACAAAGGCAACACGACTATATAAGGAATTCACCTAAAGAACTATGTTTATCTGACCTAAATAATGCTCAATCAGCAAAAATCCATGCTCAAAACTGTTTCATTTTCCCTATGTTCTTAATTCTACAAGGGTAACAACGATCATATGTCTATGGGAAAGAAGCACTATATAGCTAGTTTTATTTTATTTGTTTGGCTTATTTTCTAAGATGTTACAACACTAGACTGGTTCATGATACACACAAGATTTGAAGCACAAGTACTATATTCAACAAGAATATAAATATTATCAATATGGACACAAATTCTGGCAAGCACTAAAAATCGAGATTTTGCTACAATAAAGTGTCTACAACAGTGTCAGCCTAAACATCCTGTACTATCCTGTACTATCCAGTGGTGGGATACTCAAGTAGACCAGTGTAGACAGGAGACTGAGAATTTTAACGTTCTGGTTTGTGGTGGGAGCATAGTTCCTACAAGACACTTAACAACTGTTTACTTGTCAAGTTAACCACAGCTAGCTATGGCACTACCTGCACCTACACATAATATTATATTTGTTGGCCATCGCCTAGCAACCAAAGTTTTTTTTACAGGCAAATTGCTGGCTATCGGAGGGGTATGCATATGGGTGATCATAGGGTAGGGCAATAATGAGAGGGGTGATAGGGCCAACAAACTAGTGGTAAAGCCTTAAGTGGGATGTATTCGACCATGCACCTCACACACTCCAATTAAGGTCTATATAACATAATATGCATGTAGCTGTCTAAAAGCTGTAGGGTCATTTGACAGGTAAAGGCGACAAGAATGTGCTCAATGAAGCCTAAACAAATTACCGTGCAATTCGCAGCTACATGGTCCTCATTGCCATGGCAATACTTGGCAGCTGGTGACAATTAAAAAGTAGCTTGTAGCTAATAACTTGTTGGAGTTCTCACTCACATTCACACTTGTCCCATACTCACACACACACTAATAGTGTATGCACAACCAAGTGTAACCTTTTCCAGGCATCTTTTAAAGGATTCCATTATTAAAAAAAGTCACCCTATCTCTTCAGAATTTTTAGATGTTAAGATAGTCACGATGTTTCGGCCTAAGGGCAAAACACAGTGACTGTCAAAAATCAGAGGAGATGACTGTAATATTATGCATCTAAACAAGCATAGATGTGATACTATAATATCTAACGACATTCACGGATCACTATAGCAATGTGAACATTCATGGCTGTTTTAATAGTTACTGTGACATCACTCATGAGCAATACACACTGTTCCTGTTAGTTCAACCATAGACGATAATAGTTCAACACTCTTCCACCCTTCTTGTCAAGTCTTGGCACTAACTATCCACTTGAGCAAAAGTGCAGAGTTCATTTGCAAGAGATGAAAGCTTTCTAGATCGATAATTGCTAAGCAGACATGAACATGAAAGTGCCATGTTGCTGACTAGCACCTAAGCATGTTGAGGTTCTTGGTTTGGTAAGAGTCATCGCTAACTCGTTAATAACACTCTTAGTCTGCCAGTGTTGGTGTACATAAGAACGAGCATACTTGTAATGACTCGTACTTTCAAATTGCAGGCATATGGTCTCGTTCGTCGTACCCAAGGCAATGCATCCTGTTACAAGAGTTACATGTAACAATGTACACTACTCACAAGATTGTAGTACCACCCGCCACGACTGGAAATTTGGAAAATAGTGGACGATAAAAGAGATCAGCTACACTGCTTACAACCATAACTTAAGCAATTTGCCTGTCCAACCTCATCTCCAGGCCCTATATATTATACCCCATACAGCTTTTATCAATAAAGCATGCTTAAAAGTGGTAGTATCGTTGCATGGAGAGACCTCAGCAAGCAGGGTCAATATGCATAGTCATGGATGGATTACTATTATACCATCTCTTAAGGAAATCAATGCACACTCGCTAGCTTGAGCAAAAAAAAAACACATACTCTAAATTGGATTTGTGTGACCGGATAATGGCATTACACACAATGCTATTCAGTACCACAGGAAGAATTATATAGCCACGCCTAACTTAATACATACACACAGCTCATGGTTAAATCCTGCAAATGGTGAAAGTAATGTCTAGAGTCCTAGACATACTTTTACATGTATGATCTGTGGTCCGGAAGGAGCAGGGGGAAGGCACCCTGCTTTTCGCTGTAATAATAATATTATACTGAAAGCCATTGTGACGTATACCTTAACTGAATTAAGTACTTGAGAGCCACTTCCTATTTACATGTAAAATTACCCTTTCCACTGGACAACTGACTAGTACATACATATCGACCACTAATTTTAAGTTTTACCTGTAGATAGTTCTAGCGTCACAGGTTCTGAATAGCTTGATACAGCCATCTCGCTGGTGGCAACTGCAAACGATATCTCAACTGTTCTGCACTCGAATGGAGCCAAATTGAATTCAAATCCATTCTCCTACAAATACACAAAAATAAAAAAAATGGTATAGGTACACTCATACAATATCTTGAAATGGCATTTAGAAACTACATAGTTACCGTGACCCACACCCTATGGAATGTTACACACTTTTAGGCCATCCAGATTAGATAAAGTAGCTTTTGCCATCTGCTCAAGCCCTGGAAGGGTCTCATCTACCACACAAGTGCAAAAGTAGCTACAGGCCATGCACTATAATAACACAGTTGAATAATTAAACTTCAGCCTAGAAATTAACTCTGTACTCAATTCTACAGGCAAATTAAGTGCAGTAATTCCGTATGTTGTGTACACAAAGAGGTACATAATATGTAGTAGTTGCATGGTTGAATAAATGTCATGTAACTGATTTGTTGGTCGATGACCCCCCCCCCCCCATCATACATTTTTTCATAATCGCCTAGCAGCCCAAGTTTTTTATCAGTAAATCACCCTAGCTATATACACAATGAGTATTATTATCATAGGGCAGCCTGCATGTATGTACACATACACACATTGAGTCTAGGCTATAGCTAGTTCAACCGCGACATACTTCGAGTGCCTCAGCTTGTGTATGGAAAAGCTAATGATTAGATAAACTGTTGACATACTTGTCCAGATAATAACATAATATTTATATTATACAGCGCCCCCAGGCTGTTATTATAGGAATAGAGCATGTGGAATGAAGGTCTGCTAAACAACAAATTAACAGCTGGATTGCACAAGTAAAATAATAATCAATTGCATGGCCTCCTCACTCCCTGGGCTCTTGGGGACAATCAAATGCACACAAAAATTTGTATGTATACTTACCAGGACATAGTACGTGAAGTCGTCTTGCGTAGTTGAAAAGAGGTCGAGAACCCTGACAATGATGGTGGAGTAGCCAAGGTCACTGGAGACACCAGATGGAATGGAGTTAGTGATATTAATCGTGTAACGAGTTCCATTGCCAATTTGAGTGATTACGGGGGCTTGGATTGGATTAGCAGAAGATGGGTATGCTGAGAGAGAGAGAGAGGGAGGGAGGGAAAGAGAGAGAGATTTTGTTAAGTAGAGAGTTTGATCAGTGGTTTAATAAATGCAGCTTACTGGGAGTATTGGTCATATATGAATTTGCATCTGTGCATCCATGTCCACAGCTTCCAGTATCCTGAACGTCGTAACACAAATACATGAATAGAGCTATTATGTAGCTTGATTTTGTTGTACTTACACAATCACGACCACAAGGAGCAACCACAGTGTTTGAACATCCATCACCAATGACGAAAAACGGGAGAACATCACACTGACAAGCAACTGATCTGCAGTTCGTTTTCTGAGGTAGAAATATCAACTTTAGGAGAGAGAGAGAGAGAGAGAGAGAGAGAAAGAGAGACTTACACAGTCCTCAGCACACGTGGAAGAAGTTGATTCAAATTGCAGCATACATCCAAGTTTACAGTCAAGTGCCTGAATGTCATAAAATTACTATGCATACATCTGTGGTCACTGAAATTAAATTTTGTGCATACCAAGCGAAATCCACCAATTAAAGGAGCATCAGGATTCATTGGATCTGGAATTGATGGAACAAACTGTGCACAGTCAGTGCGACATCCATCACCATCAATGCAGTCTTTGCCACTGACTCCATCCTCTGACAAAAGGTAAGACAGAGTGGCCAGCAACCAGACAGGGTATCCAGGAAAATTCTGTAACCAGAGAAAAGAAATTAATGGCTAGATCACTAGTCATTAAGGAACCACCACTTCCACCCCCTAGATGCATACTTAAAGGACTTCATTTCCTGTGCTCAGCAGTAATTGCAAGCTGATCTATTTCATGAGGTCACCATACAAAGTACCAGCCCTGGGTTAGCAATTGCCCTCTGAAGGCTCTATAGTTAGTGTTCATGTATACAAGAATAGGCGTAGTAGCTATAACCATATGAAATACAAACCCATACCGCTGGATAACATACTGCACCTGTTTTTGTGTATTGTCCAGGGCGAAATCTCCACTTAAAGCCTGCAGAAAATTACTTTTATAAAGAATGTGATCCACTATTAATCTTGCACAGTATTATTACTCTGTTGATACAGAAGGAGTTGCATAGAGCTAGTCTCTGCGCAGTCGTCTCTGAGACAGCCGATTTTTGGACTGGATCGCCAGAGAGGGAGCAGCCAGGAAGTAGATCAACAGACATCCCTGAACCTATTAATATCAAGATTGCATACGAGCATACACTGAGAACTTATACACATACTGTCACACAGCATGCAGGCCTAGGCCTCTATAGCTAGCTATATTATTATTAAATTTTATTGTAGCCTACCTTCTTCCAGTGGTCTCAGTGCTGGTGGAGGTGCTGTAGCTGGAGTGCATTGTGGTCCAAATGGTGGAAACTGGGCAGATGCTGGATCAAGTAGAAGGCAGCTGGTAGCCAGCAAGAAGCTCAACATAGATAGACTGAGCATCTTATATCACTAGTATGACAGTTTATTAGCTGGCTGGCTTGGGTGGGGTAAAATTTAATGTGAGGCGTCCACAGGCAGACTGGCAGACTAGTCTGTGAAATTAATGGCTGCGTCGCGATAGATAATATTATAATTATTATAGCCACTGAGTCTCTGACGGTCGATTGGCAGGACAGTATTGCTGCCCGAGTCACAGTGAGGTTTACGATTTCAGCTGCAGGATCGTTTGAGCAA
Organism: Cliona cf. orientalis; assembly: GCA_963930775.1. Lineage (NCBI taxonomy): Eukaryota > Metazoa > Porifera > Demospongiae > Clionaida > Clionaidae > Cliona > Cliona cf. orientalis. The sequence continues at coordinate 8,522,184 of OZ005699.1, read as the reverse complement.
TATCGTGTGCCTATAGGAAAAAAAAATTATTTAGTAAAAATATTTTTGTCGAGCCATTTAGAGTGTACACACACACAATGGTACTACAAAGTCCAGTAGACGGACCAGACCTTCGAACGAATATTATGCTAACATCACAGAAGATAGAGCTTACCCTTCAGCGAGTTTGATAAGCTTGTCCAAAGACGATGAGCTCTTCACCTTAAAGTGAGGTGCACACGATTGCATGCAATTATTGTCATTGTGGGTTTTTGTCAAACTGTATATCCGGTGTCTGTCCGGTGCGCATGCGCATAATGATCATGCTCAAGCTTGTGATGACCCTTACCTATTGGTATTGAAAAAATTGGTCGTCACCAGACATGTTCAATTTTGTGCACGTTCAGTGTTGGCTGGGATTATGAAAGATTACTCGTGTATTAGACTCTTTAATATAAGCATTGTTGATATTGACAATGCCATCCCCCCAGCTGCACAGAATATTTTGCGCATGCGCACCGGATATGCTGGTTGACCAAAAAAACCACAATGCTATTGGCATGCAATCGCCCTCCACTCAAGGTGAGTCTGAATGAGCTCTAAAAAAAACTCTATTATAAAGTTTGCTCAAACGCCAGCTCTAATCCTAAAACAGATCGTCAAAACAGTATCAATCGCGTCATAGCCAGCCAGTGAGGCTACTAAGAGTATTAAAGTGTCTGCTTGTCTGCTAGTCAGGCCTCGTTTACTACCACCCAGCTTTTGTCATACTGGTGATATACGATGGTCAGTCTGCCAGCTGGTTCACTATCTATAGCTGGCTTCTTGCTGGCTATTAGCAGCTGCTTTCTAGTATTTGGTCCATCATCTGCCCAGTTTCCACCCTTTGGACCACCATGCACTCCAGCTACAGCACCTCCACCAGAGCGGACAATGATGAAGGTAGGTTACAAAAATTATTAAGATAGCTATAGAGGCCTGCATTGTGTGCACCCAAAATTAACATGTTGCTGTACACAATCCTGATATTAATAGGTTCAGGGATGTCCGTTGATCTTCTTCCTGGCTGTTCACTCTCTGGTGATCCAGTCCAAAAATCAGCTATCTCAGAGATGACTGCGCAGCGACTAGCTCTATGCAACTCCTTCTGTATCAATAGGGTAAGGTATGAATCTGATGATGATTATTTCAACCATGCACCGATAGCAAATCACATTCTTATGAGACTCATTTTTCTGCAGGCTTTAAGTGGAGATTTCGCCCTAAACAATACGCAAAAACAGGTACAGCATAATTAATAATTATTCAATAGTATGGGTAAGTATATACACCAAACTGGCGGAACTCAACCAAGAACCTTGTAAGCCTTGTCCCCATGCCACTCCTGACCCAATTGAGAAATTTGGAGTGGCCTGGAGCCCTGGATGGGGACGAGGCTAGAACCCCATGCTTAGGCAGTCCGGGGATGGTGTTTAGTATGAAATGTGTTGTCTGTTACAAACAGCTTACAATTATCTAGGGGGTGGAAGGGATAGTATCTTCCTTAATGACTAGTGATTTGGTTGCAGAATTTTTCTGGATACCCTGTCTGGTTGCTGGCCACTCTGTCCTACCTCTTATCAGAGGATGGAGTCAGTGGCAGAGACTGCATTGATGGTGATGGATGCAACACTGACTGTTCACGGTCTGTTCCACCTTTTAATCTACTGAATCCTAATGTTCCTTTAATTGGTGGATTTCGCTTGGTATGCACAAAATTTAATTTCAGTGACCACAGATGTATGCACAGTAATTTTATGACATCCAGGCACTTGACTGTAAACTTGGATGCATGTTGCAATTTGAATCGCCTACTACTTCCACATGTGCAGAGGACTGTGTAAGTTTCTCTTTCTCTCTCTCCCTCTCTCTCTCTCTCCTAAAGTTGATTATTTCTACCTCAGAAAACGAACTGCAGATCAGTTGCTTGTCAGTGTGATGTTCTCCCGTTTTTCGTCATCGGTGATGGATGTTCAAACTCTGTGGTTGCTCCTTGTGGTCGTGATTGTGTAAGTACAATAAAATCAAGCTACATAATAGCTCTATTCATGTATTTGTGTTACGACGTTCAGGATACTGGAAGCTGTGGACATGGATGTACAGATGCAAACTCATATATGACCAATACTCCCAGTAAGATGCATGTAAACCGCTGATCAAACTCTACTTAACAAAATCTGTCTCTCTTTCCCTTCCTCCCTCCCTCTCTCTCTCTCTCTCAGCATACCCGTCTTCTTCCAATCCAACCCAAGCCCCCGTAATCACTCAAATTGGCAATGGAACTCTTTACGCGATTAACATCACTAACTCCATACCGTCTGGTGTCTCCAGTGACCTTGGCTACTCCACCCTCATTGTCAGGGTTCATGACCTCTCTTCAACTATTCAAGACGACTTCACATACTATGTCCTGGCAAGTGATCGCATGTTGGGGTCAATAGTTTATAGTTTATTGAATGTTCTATATGCTCACTCTATTGGTTGTAGGAAAATGGATTTGAATTTGACTTGGCGCCATTCGAGTGTAGAAGAGTTAACATATCGTTCGCTGTCGCAACCGTTCAGTCAGCAGTATCAAGCTATTCACCAGTGACTACTCTAGAGCTCTCCATCGCAGGTAAGTGTGCATGTGCATGTGCATTCAGTTTCTACAAAGAACCTTTTGTCACAAAGTTTCTTGCTACAAAACATCTTTACATAGTAAGGGTATTTTATTGCTTTACATGATGAAGGACATGAATATTCTTTGATCTGTGTACATGTATCCTCCAAGTTGTAAAACTCAATGTGGTTTTGTGCTTCACTTGGCTAATGATTTGAAAGCCCACCATGTTATAGTCAAAGGCCTATTATATCTGCCCCCAAAATTTTATGATTATGCAATAATATTGTACTCATGATAAGATGTCCATACCACCAGGTCCACCACCAAGGTCATGTGTACCACACACTTTAAGGAAGTACACCCACACTCACGGGTTTATCTAATCACTGTAGGTCAGTCCTTCCCTGACCAACTAACTGACTTCAACTTCACTGTGGAGCAGGATAATCGAGCCGGCTTCTATCAGCACCACATCATACATCTGGAGTGGGAGCTACCTCAGGGTAAGGGATGTGTGTACTCAACAAATTATTGGATCCACTCCATTATGTTATATCGCTGATGTACAGATTTCCACATAATATACCATTACCTGATTTTGCCATAGTTCATAACACTATTCTTATGTCACTATAGTTCTATAATCTGTGATTGCCGTATGTAGCTATCACTTTGCATAGTGCTTTGAAAGTAAAATTGATATAAATGCTTTAACTATTTATTGTCACAGATGTTGAATTTGCTACTGGCTACACCATCACTCTGTCACCGGTGTCAAATCCAGTTGTTTGCTTAAGTGCTGCCTTCGACATCACAAATGGAGTAAGTTAGTCTCCTTCCCCCTCCCCCCCTCTCTCCTTCTCTTCATCTTTGTCTCTCCCTCTCTCCTCTCTCTCTCTCTCATTATTTGTCATTATTCCTGCAGTCACTGACAAGCTACACGATCCAGAGCGGCAACAGCACTCAGCCTCCAATAACAAATTGTGTATATATCATCCAGGTATACAATATTCATTATTCGATGGGTACGTACTTTATTATCGAATTTTAGATTGCAGTTAACCCTCGAGATCGAGGAAGTGTGATTGCTCAAGAGACCATTGGCCCCTTGAGTTGTAAGTTGAATGCTGTCATTGGGTGATCTACAATAACTTCATCTATGCATAGATAACGATCCAAGTATTGACAATATTGCATATTCTTGCTCTGCAACACTCGATTGCTCCTCTACCTCCTATGATCTCACGCTCAGTCTACAACTTGATGAGACGTTCACTCCGGCTGTGATTAGTGCTATAGATTTTCTCAGAGCTAGCAGTTTCCAAGTTAACAGTAACGGGGATGTTATAATTGGAGCAACGACGAGCAGACGTTTTGACCTAGGATCCAATGTGACTCAAGGACCCATCACTCTCAACATTCTGTTTAATAATTTTGCTCAACTGGCAAATGGACTTGGCTATGGTTTAATCGTATGTAATACTTAATTTCTAAATTTTATATACCTACCATTGATATCATAAAGTAACTTAAGGGAGGTTGTTTAGTGGCTTGGAAACAAAATCTTATCAAAGTTATTGCTCACCAAGATTTTTTAATATCACATGTATCTTGATATTGTTGTGACTCATAATAATAATATTTGCAGGTAGCATTGTCATGGAACAATACCCTACCTGTAGTACCACCACTAATTTCAGCAACCTGCCTAGTCTATGATGTCACCCCCATCCCTCCTGATACTGTTGAAAATCTTGCCATCACATTCCAGCAAGTCATCCCAGAGATTGACGATCCAACGTCGACGTCAGTAAATCAGCAGCATGGTAGCAGAATTGATCGATTTACCATCACATTGCGATACACATGGAGTGCACCTGACTTTCAAGGTGAAGGAATTACTGGTTACCAGTCACGACTGAGTTTTGAGCCTGCCCCTGAGAGTGGTATGCCATCAACGGGGATCTTACGTCAGATTGGACGCAATGCTATGCAAGATGAGCTAATAGCTATATTTGAGGAGTCAGATACCAACGTTACTCTGTATTTTCAAGTAAGAATCACTTGGTTCTGTCTTGTTTGAGATATTGCGTGTGAATGTGAAAATGAATATTGAATTCTGATAGATTCGTCCCATCAGTGCTAATACACGGGGAAATTGGAGTCAGCCAATCGTTTTAAATGTACAAGGTCAGCCATATGCACACAGCCTGTCATGCATACTTCAATCAAAACTAGCTACTGTAATCACATTTCATGCCTATAACAGGCAGGTGTGTCCGTAGTTGAATACAAGAATAGTGGAAATTAAATTTTGTGCATTTTATAATCATTATATTATTTTCTATATACTGCAGAGATACCTCCAACAGCTCTTAACATTAATGTCACCTGCTCATCCGTGCTCAACATGACAACAAGAAGCTATGACATCAGTGTGGTCTTCTTCATTGATGCTACTTTCACTCTATCAAGAGTTTCAGCTATTGATTCCATCAGGACCACCATAGTCGAAGTAGATGGCAGTGGAAATGCTGTGCTTCCAAACTTCAGACGTGAGAGTATCACGTTTCAAGGCATTGAGAGAGGACCTGGCAACGTGACTTTGACTTTCCCAAATAACAGGCCGCTTGCAGATAGTCAAGGCTTCTATTCTGTGCAGGTAAAAAAAGGCAATGGATGGCTATACAATGTCATGTACTGTCCTACTCAGAATACTACAGTTCAGCATTATTGTACATGAATAACTTTCAATTTTAGCCTGTATAAAACAGACCAGAGCATAATATCTTGATTACTTTTTTGCTATCTTTACAGTCTTTTCTTGTGTGGAAGAGCTCATTCCCTACCCTACCATCAACAGTGGGGGGCTCTTGCCAGGTACTCGATGTCGGTCCCTTGCCCCCAGATCCCGTCACTAACCTTCAACTATTATCCACTCGTAAAAGATTCTCTATAGACAGAAAATCAGTAAGAGTGGCTGCTAACATTAGTTGGACTGCCCCTGAGTTTATTGGGACTGAGGGATCAATTACTGGCTACCAAGTGTGGTTCAATGCGGTGCCCGCTTCCAGTAATGTGACTCGGTTTGTAACTCATGGCGCTCTGGCAACAAGTGCGGAGGTTGAGATGGTGTTTGATGTTGGAGATACAGATTTCTCACCCTTTCTTCAGGTAAGACTCTCTCTCTCCGTCTCTCACTCTCCCCCCCCCCTCCCTCTCCCCCTCCCCCTCTCTCTCACTCTCATTCTCTCTATAATTTATAGCAAATTTCTAATTTTATTCTCAGATTCGTGCACTTAGTGCCAATACTATAGGAAACTGGAGTGAAAGTAACATCCTTTCTCTTCAAATTCGAGGTTAATAGTGCAGTATTATGGTTGTAGATGAAGTGTAAATTGTAGCAGCACAAATTCTCTGTCTCTACTTATATTAAATTTTTTTATTCATTCTACCCTAGGTTTAATCTTGTGATTTCTTCTTTTTTGTTCTAGTTCCTTGTCCCGTTGGTTTCTTCAGAGATCCATCAGTCACGTCCTTCCAGTGCATACCCTGTCCTGCCAACACCAATGTGACTCTCCTAAATGATGCCACTATCTGCCCCTGTCTCCCTGGATATTTCAGAGCTCCTGGGGATAATCCTGGACTGGCTTGTTCACGTAAGCATGTAAAAAAAAAACAAGCAGTAACCACATTATAGATCTACCTAATAATTATTATTTCTGTGCCTATTGGTAGAATTTTGTAATATTAAGTGCTATAGTCTAAGAATGTTGATCAAGAGTAATAACTTCTCTTTCCAATACTCTCCAGTTCCACCGACTGCTTGTCGCAACCTCAGAATCAATCTTCTTGGTGATCGCAGGCTTGATATCATGTGGGAGAAACCATCTTTCACAGGACGGGGTGACCTCTACTACGTTCTAGAGTGGTCAGCATCTCTCTCTCCATCTGTACTCACTTCTCTGGGATTTTCTGATAGAGAGATCAATGGTTCTGCCACGATATTCGATCCGCGCAGTGATACAGTGTCTCACAGCATCACTGGACTAAGGCCAGATACTCCATATTCTGTTACTGTGACTGCTAGGAATGGTGTGAGTGATCAGGGTGCTCCAGGGAGTGAGGACTCTAGCAGATGCCAGCTTCAAGGAGGAACACTTAATGGTAAACGTTAATTAAACAGTGTGCATAGCAATGATAAAACTCTAAGCAGTATTAATAATAATATTATGTTGTGTTCAAGAGGATGCCTTCTTTCCAAAATTCAGTAAAGAATTATGAAAAACTCATAGTTAGGATATAGGATATGGCTACAATTTTGCAAGTTTTGTCTCTTTACTTTCCTCCCCCCCCCCCCCCCCCCTCTCTCTCTGTCTGTCTCTGTGTGCAGCTACAAATGGTTCTCTCTCCCTCCCATCTGGTACTTCCCGGCTCACTACGCTTCTTGACTGTGGCATTGAACTTGTGTGTAGTGGAACAGGATCAATGATTATATGGACATTTTTTGGGACAAGGGTTGATGTGACCAACACAACTAGTAGGACCATTACTGTGAGTTGAAGCAATCCGTAATATTACAAGTATAAAAACAATTGAATAAAATTGAAGGATGAAGTAGGGATGGCAGGATCAAAAAATACATGAACAAGATTTGTAGGGATAATCACATCCACTATACATCCCTACACTTGCTTTTCTCGATTATCATGCACCTAACTTGTTTGTCAAGCACTCTTGACTTGCATTTGAAAGATACTACTGTTCTTGCACCCCTTTTTATTGCTCTCAGAATAATTCATCTTACATGATTCGCTGTCAGTATTCCAGTGTAGAAGAATGAAGATCATATCTGCGCAAAATTCTTAGCCACGCCCCTCGTTAAAGGCTTGCATTCCTATGCCTATGAGGAGGTTGACAAAGAAGGCAGCGTTAGGCGGCCGATATTGATGTAGCAATGAGACTCTTTCGTTTATGGAGAAAACCAAATTCTAAAATTTATTATTGGCAGCAGCTAATCTGTACGTTACTGCTGAGCTCCTCGAGCCTTGCACACGCTTCATACCCATGATCTATCCAGCGGATCACTAGCGCTGCACGTGATAGCGAGTAGCTCGCTTATGACTAGCGCCTTGCCGTTCCTCGAGCCTTGCGCTTTCATATCCTTGATCTATCCAGCAGAGCGCTAGAACACTAGCGCTAGGGCTAGGCAATCGCCGAGGCCTCGAGGGCCAGGGCGCTGTCACATGACTTCACCATGGCAACACATTCCGAGCATGCGCATTAGATCACAAAATGGCGTATCAGATACGCCCAATTATTGTCAATGCACCGTACACACCCACTATTTCTCTTAACTGTCAAGATAACGCAATATTAGCGTGCCACTGCAATGCGCGCTACTAAATGGAATGGATTTATACTTAAACTAAGATGAGAGGTCAAGGCAATCTCGAGCTAGCCCTGGAAACTAGAAAGAAAGAAAGAATGAGAAATGGCCATTTTTTGAACATTTGGTTCTGGCATATACAATTGAATTGATGGATGATCTTGGTCTTGTTAGATAGATAATTTGCTGGTGATTCCGATTTTGACACTTAGAAATTTCACAAAATTACCTATTTTGAGATATTTGGGTATTTGTAATGTATTACATATATGGCATATCCGGGCCATCCCTACTTATAGAGTCTACCGACTCTATGATTAGCAGGATTTTGTGTGAGTGAAATTGATTTTGTAAGGGAGTCTATGTTACAAGGATGTACAAAGCTATATGTACAATGTAGCCTCATGTAAGTCCATGGATGGACTTAATTCATGATTGCTTTACTTTCAGACTGAAACAAACTCAACCAGCAATACAGTTCACAGTCGTTTCATGATTGATCCAACTATGAGTGAAGATACTGATCTTTATACGTGTAGAGTCATTGACCCAGATCCACGTACAGGAATATACTACCACTTCTCACTCACTGTTGAAAATAGTAGGTTGGATCTTTCTCTCTCTCTCTCGCTCTCTCTTATTTCTTTCTCCCTCCCTCCTTCCCTCTCCTTTTGTCCTGCCCTTCTTCCATCTTTCTTTTCACGTGCAGCCGTTGTCAATATTGAGCCGATCGAAGACATTGAACTATCCAGTGATCAACTTGGTCAAGTGATCACTATCAACTGCAGAGTTTCTACCTGCAGAGACAATGCTGAAATAGTCCTTGCACGAGATTTTGAGGTTCTTAACCGAGCAGAGCTCTTCTCCGATGCCACTCGTGTTGTTCTGATCACCGATTTAGTTGCATCTGATAACATAACTGGAAATTATGTATGCCGTGTCTCTCAAGGTGGTATGATTCATCAGACCTCCTTCAGGATCACAAAACGAGGTAAACAATAATTTTTCAGTGTTTTTTTAGCTTATCTATTGCATTGAGCTTGCATGGTGATTGTATCGGGATCCACTGATATTATTATAATTATAAGTCGAAGAGAAATTCAGAATGAGAAATCTATGCACCTGAATCTTCCATAAAACATGCATGCTTGCCGCAAAATTTGACCTTCTTGTTTTAACATCTACTGTTAATTTCATATTGCTGTTAAATCTGCACGATTTCTTCACTTTTAGTGACATGTCCTCGTGGAACTTACATGAATTCAACACTCCCTCCATTTGAATGTCTGCCTTGCCCTGCCAACACCAATAGAAGTACGATCAATGTTACAGTGTGTCCCTGTCTACCAGGGTACTTCAGAACATCATCGGAGGGGCCGCAGATCGGCTGCACAAGTAAGTTAACACTGATTATGCAATAATACAGTGTCACGGGTCTTTAGATCTTAAGGTGAAATGTTGAGGCTTTATATTCGTTATCAAATTTTAACAGGAGTGGTCTATGTTTCGTGCTGGATAGAGATTCAATATTAAATTTTTCATAATAATTATTATTATGGGATAGAGACCTTCATCTGATAGCTGCATGATGATGTACATGTAACACCTTCATGTACTTTAAACTGGACTGTGATTTATTATAATTACATCATAGGACCACCGAGTGCTTGCCGAAACATGAAATTGATTTCAGTTGGAGCTCATTCAGTGAACGTGGAGTGGGAGAGACCAGATTTCACAGGAAGAGATGACTTTTACTATGTTCTTCAGTATACCGACGGGGAGAGTGTTGGCTCAAATCAGGTGATCAATCAGAGTCAAGTGGTATCACAACTGATCACTGGTCTCAAGCCGGTCACTGATTATACGATCACAGTGACTGTGGTGAATGGAGTCAGCGATCAAGACATGGAGAATGAATTCAGGAGAAGATGTGCACTTGCAGTGACTACACCTGAAGGAGGTAATTGCATGTAAAAATGCGATTTTTTGGTGCTCTTATTATGTTAGTGAGCATTGAGCTTTATCATAGTTATGGAATAAAATTGATACTGGTCATTAAGTATGATAATGATTCCTCACAACATGCAATGGATGTAAAATCTCGATAATAGCTTAGAACATTGATAGCCAGAACAAAATTTCAATAGTGTTACGTTATACCATTTTGTCCCAGGTGATGTGCATAATTATAATGTCACATTTTGTTACAGTTTCGTCTGCTCCAGTTGATTTGCAGTCTTTTGATGACGTAATTGTATGGAATGAACCTCTCAACCCAAATGGTCAAATCATAGAATACGAAATCCAGTTCTTCATTCCCAATACCCAGCTGAGAATCACTAGATCGAGAAACAACCAAGGAACGTTCTATGCTGTTCAGGATGAAGATAGACTGGGGGAAAATGCACACTTTAGGGTGAGAATTCCATTGCCGGTTATGTGAATATGATAATATCCCATAGCCCTATAATATATTATTGTATGATCATGTCGTGATTTTATAGGTACGAGCCAGAACATCAGCAGGAGCTGGTCAATGGAGCATAGAGCTACCTCTGAGTGAGCACTGAGTAGTATAGCACTGAAAACTAATTTATTTTGATAACTTCATGGGGGAATTGTCTATAATTATTATAGCTTTAATTTTATTCATCCTCGATTTCTGATGTTACAGGTTCTGCTGCTGAGGAGACCCCTACACCTCCTACAAGTAAGTCGATCTACCTTAAGCTTCAGACTGTGAATTTGATTGGCACCTCAATTCTTTTTTTTCCCCTTCAGCTTGTCCAGTCTGTACCTGTCCCGTGTGTCCCTCCACTGCCCATCCCTGTACGTGTCCCACAGAGACCCCAACATCCCCTCCGCAACCGCAAGGTAATATTTTGCTTTATGATTGATCAAGAAAATCCCTACCAGCCCTTCTTAGCTGATAGCTATCTCAAGCGCTCACAATCTAGCTAACCCCAATTCAAAGATGGTGTTTGGGAGGAATAATTGAAGCCAGCATTCTTATAGTCAATTGTAATATGCATGACATTATTCGAGGAGACTTCAGAAATTAACACCATGTGTGTGCTATTTTAGGTGTTCACTTTGTCCTGAGGGGTCAGCCCCTGGCCAATAACAGTGTAATTTCCCTTACTGATGTCGGAGAACTAGGTGGTGCCCTACTCTGTCGGACAAACTTCACTAGCTGTTGTGGAACTGTGCCAAATCGATTTGGCCAGTTTTACTATCCGAGTGGAGTGACGGTCCCAATCAACAGCCGACGACAGGGGTTCTATCGCAACAGGGGGAACCAGGAGATTCGGCTCCATCAGAGGGCAGGGGTCGATTCACCAACTGGCAAGTTTCGTTGTGAGATTCCCGACTCTAACATGAATCCACAAAACCTATTTATAACTTTGATTTAACACTATAATTATTTGATCAGAACGTCCTGAAACGTTAAAAATTACACTCAATTACATAAATTGATATAATATTGTTAGCTATCAGCAGTAGAGAAAACAATGGCCACATTATTATTAATTTTTGTTAGTACCATGTTAACTAGCACAGTTACGTTTTGGTAGTGCAGCTAAAATGTTAATGTACTCCTATAATCATTATACTAAGATTATTATTATTATTATTATTATTGAATTGAAATACACACCACAATAGGTGCAGCAGTATAGCTAGTAATATACAAGACAAACGATAATTTTTATTCTAATAGTTTACAAGATATCAAAGCATTCTGGGGGAGGAGAAAGCATCACCACTTAGAAGAGTTTATAAAACCGCTTCCTGTACCTCGTGTATTTGGGGCTTGCTCAGGCTCGCCCCAAATTAATAATATCTGGCTATGGTTTTATGTCACAGGTAGGGGTAGGTAAATTATGCTAATTTTTTCGCCTATAATGCTATTCTCAAATGCTCAAAAAAATCCCTAATAATGCTCAAGAAGTGTACCTATAATTCCCAACACATTGCCCATTATGCTCAAGTTGAACTGACTATAATGTTAACAAAAAATGAGATGAGACATGAGGAGACTCAGTTACACTATTGTTGAGTGTAGCAATTTCATTTTTGGATTCGAAAGTGGGTACCAACTGATTAATCAGCCCATAATATGTAGTCCAGGCGTTGTGACAAAGGTCGATTAACAGCTACTTGCGATTGTGCGCCCTAAAATTCTCAAAATTATGCCAGTTGATGCCTATAATGCTAGCATAATTCTCAAATGCTTGCATACACCTATTATGCTCAAAATTATGCTATAGTACAGTGAGTACCCTAATTTAGCACAACATATGAATTGAAGCATAGTATGACATGATAATTATCTTTGCTACATTATAATATTATGGTAAGGTGGGTCAACTTCATGCGGGCTTTGTTGCTGTCCACCAAGATCTATAGGAGCAGCTCCATAAACAGCATTCTCACTCATAACAACACTAGAACCTTCCTTGTTCCTCTGAGTCTCCGTGGTCACTCCATAAGCAGCACTCTGTGCCAAATTAATGGTCACATTTGTTGCTGCTTCATTTGTATTATTCATGTTCTGAGTTGTTGAATTTCTGCTCCATCGATTTCGCAAGACTATCAATACAACTATGACTCCCAAGAGGGTAGCACTAATAAACATAATAACCACTACTATAATAACTGCTATCAAGATGGGAACATCAATGCCTTTTGAAACCGTCTCAGGAGTGTTAGGTGTTATCAGATGACAGCTAGCTACACTAAGCGGGGAAGAATTGTTCACACAAAGAGGCGGCCCTAGTCTTCCAGTGCTTGGTGGATCCGATAGGGTCTCTGTTCAAAAAATAGAATGAATGTTGCAGTATCTCATGATCAAAGCTAAAAAGCTTAAAATAATATCGGTATATATTATTGCCTTACCATATTCAACAGTGATGTATGGCATGACTGATGGGATGAGGGTAGTATTGGTACTACATACGGCCACATCACACGGAGGTGGGGTGGCAGCTAAATCCGAATCAGAAATCACTGTACTAAACATGTCAACTGCATTTTCATCATCACTGGTCGCATGGCTGTAGACAATTGACAATGGTAGCTCAATAGCTTGAACCAGAGTATGAATGTACCAACCAATTACATCACCAGGTTGGAATTGGAGCCTTTCTTGAGCGGGTGGAGTTGACGTTAAATTGAAAAGTTGCGTGCCATCGTCCAAAATGGTACGCCCAGCTCTTATATCATTTCCTATAAACTGAGCAATACTTGATCCAATGAAGCTATACACCCTACTGTCTTCAACGTTAGGCCTCCACAGCATAAAGGTTATGTCATGACGGAGAACATCCAAAGCAGCGTCTACTGTATTAAAATTTGTAAGAGCATGCCAGCTTGTGATGGTGCCATGGCAGCCAAACTTCAGCTGAGGGATAATAACCAGATATCCAATAGATACAGATGTGATTGGTGATTGGCAATCTATTGCTTCAAGATCATTCAACAGGAATTGCTCTCTGCGAGGGAAATTTTCAGTTCCACACTCTTGCCCCTGCGCTGTTCCTAAAAAGGGGTAAAAATCATATCAAACTTACTCACTGTGGCTAGTATTAAAAAGGCTTTCAGGAAATCAATGTAACATTTAGCTTGCTCACCTGGAGGGGTAAAACTGATTACAGCCAAAAGCAGAGTGTACACAGCCATAATCAAGCTCAGCCAGCTACAACTCTCTCAGCGGTGTAACCGGAAGTAGGACCGTTACCTTTTCAGTTATGTAATGATGATGCTATTTAGTTGAGTTGTGCACACCCACCTGATGTATGCATTGCACAGTAATATCTATTGTCGAGAATCCTTGGTGCGATAGAGAACGCTAAACAAGTCGTACAATTAAATTTTATTGGGTACCTTCCCGGGCCCCCCGCTGATAGCTACTCACAATACATGCAATTGGTGCAATCATGCACGCATAATTTGCACGACTAAGATAGTAGTGTGCCAGTGAGATCAAGTAAAATTCACGCTTACAAGTACAGGATATAGAAAACGTACTGCAATTTATTTTTACTGCTAACTATTATGTAGGTATAGCTAGTAACCAAGGGCTTATAGCTCATCTATAGCCCCTTGTAGTAACTTGAATAGTTAAGTTCCACTCCTGAATGGGCTAGTTGAAGAACACTCCTTTGTTTACGCTGCCATAGTCGTCACCAGTTGGCTGATGTTGATGCCCTCACTGATATCACTGTCTTCAGGTGGCACAGAGACAGAGTACTTGGTGTACGATGATACAGCATCATCTGGAGACCTACAAGGGCAGTTTGGTTGCCTGAGAAACGTCTTCCAAACGTAGGGATGCAGCAAAAAGCCAATGCTGGGAGCACAAATTGAATACGGCCTGGGTAGCTATATACAGAGGAGTCAAAAATAAATGTAATAATGTGTGTAGCTACCTCAAACTGAATTTTTGTACTTGTGTGACAGTTGTGTCAAATAATTCAACGGGTCATTAGAAATAGTTCACCCTCCTCTGTATTCGCCATGGTTACTGCATGCATGCTAGCTTAGACTCTAATAAATTAATATTAAAATTAACGCTGTGTCTACAGTGCCGGTACCGGCACCGCAATTTAAGCGTTATAGTGCCGGTAAGTCCATATAAAATACTGTACTCTTACGTAGCCCTAGTCCCCGCCCCCTCCTGCATATGGCAATATAAATTTGTACATAAATTTGCCGGCACTCTAGACACTGCGTAAAACTAATGATCTGTTCCCGGAGTAACCATGGCGAATGCAGAGGAGGGTGAAACCCGCTGAATTATTTGACACATGATTTACATATGCACCAACTTTAAACTCATTAAGGACGAGCATACTTGCAATGACTCCCACTTTCAAATTGCAGGTCTCGTTTGTCGTATCCAAGGCAAAGCATCCTGTTGCAAGAGTTGCATGTATCAATGTATACTACTCACAAGATTGAAGTATCATCCGCTATGACTGGAAATTTGGACGCCATGATAAAAGAGATCAGCTACCATGCACTGTTTATAACTTGCCTGTCCAACCTCATCCCTAGGCCCTACCCCTAGTCGTCGTGAACCAGACCACTCCCTCTGCAGCGCTGGATGTATTACATCACCAGCACGCGGGGTCATTTGATACTTCAGACTCATGCATGTTTCCCGATGGATAGCCGATTTCTACCAGTGTTTTTTCTGCTGCTAGCTCGGATCCCCAGCGTTGTAGTAGCGACGGATAATGATGGACCTGGTAATGGCGATCATGGCCAGGATCCGGAAGAGAGCAGCAGTTTGAGGCCAGAGAATGAGTGCAGAATCCCGCCTTACTCAGATCCAGGTCGCATCCAGGAGTCGGCAATCGTTGCGGATAAGGAGAGATTATTGTTTCAAGGTCGTTGTTTTCTGGCGTGTGCATCCCATCTTGAAGAGCCTAAAGTGAAGAGAATTAGTGATATTTCTGTCTACTGGCCAATCATGAAGGTTAAAAAGAGTTGCGTCGTAGAAAGAATGGTGAGTCAATCATCGATGTAGCATGCGAATAAAGTATTAATTAGCTAACTATTATTTTATGTCATCTGGTGAATCATGAGTCAGGTCCATGAGTGTGTTCGTGGTTGTACACTGCCATCTCATTTTGGTGATGAATGTCCACGAGCATGTGTAAGTTGAATAATGAAATTTAATACACCCCACACGTACAGCTGTGCACCATAAATAGACTCAGCAAAATTAATGTCATAGATCTCATGCAATTAATTGCATCCCCAGAAAATTAAAATTAATGTCGGAAGAGGGCAGCTATAGTATCCTTGCTTCCAAGCTCTCCCTTGATCTCGTTCACTTTTCTTGTATGCAATTTCATGAAAAAGTGAGAAAAGAAGAAGGGAGTGTGGTAATTATTTTCATACAACAAAAAATTAATATGCTCAGATTCTACTTGTATTGAATGCAGTTTGATGATTGCATATCAGAATGTGGAGGATCGACGAATAATGAGTGCCACAACCCTGATCACCACGAACCCTGGATTAGATCCACCTGTATTATCAAGTGTGCATCTAACATAAAGAATGTGAGTATGAATACTAGATGGATTTAGTACAATAGCTACTAGCTACGTATTTGGAAATACTGACAATACATACTACATCATGTGCAGCTGCAAAGTCTGGTCCTTAAAATTCCATTATTTACAAAAATTAATGGTTAAGTAATTAGGGGAAGGACCTTGATAAAACTGGTGGGTTAGTTAATTAAGCTAAGTATGTTGTAATAGAATTGAATAATAAAACAACATTTTGTATCTTGATGACACCAATCTAGCTTAGCTACATTGAGAAAGTATTAATTATTTTTAACTGCAGGAAGCAAATTCATGTCGTGTTGGGTGCAACAAGGCAGCTACTCTAAGATTGGAGGGTATGTAGCTATACACAATGTATGTCGGGATGATAATTACACCTGTATTGACATTTTAATTTGATCATCAGAAGCTGGAGCTCCCCCCAAAGACCCCACTGGGCCTCCCTCACTGAATCGGCTCGAGAGTTCTACAGTTGGGCAATTTTCAATTTCTTTTTCAAATGCTGCTCCTGCACAGCCTCGAGGGGATGACCGGGCAGTTAACGCTACTCCT
Organism: Cliona cf. orientalis; assembly: GCA_963930775.1. Lineage (NCBI taxonomy): Eukaryota > Metazoa > Porifera > Demospongiae > Clionaida > Clionaidae > Cliona > Cliona cf. orientalis. Next base: position 8,505,530 of record OZ005699.1, on the reverse strand, counting down.
GCTGCATTCCTTCTCAGATTGGAGGAGACAATATCACGCAATGTATGGTGTGATAAATGTTTGGTGCTGCTATAATAAGGATGATCTATGTATCATTGCACAGCCAAATCCCCTACAGCAGAGCCCCATGGTGTTGGATCTTGCTGACTATGCATGTCAGCAGCTTTCCGTGTCATTTGCGGTCATTAACACAGCAGGACTGTCCAACTTTTCCATTCCTCAGATAATCAACATAAACGGAGGCAAGTGGTTCATAACAATATCAATTGGCAAATAGCTGGATTTGTAGACTTTTTTGACTTGAGCTCAACCTGTCCATAACAGTTAGCTAGCTAGCTCATGATCATGCAGGGGCTGGCTAGAGTAGAAATTTGGATGCTATTAGTAGTAAAGTAATAATTCCACGGTGTATAGTGCATGTGTAATCATGGTGTGCGACTGACAACTCATTGTTTGGAATCCCCCCCCCCCCACCCCACCCACGATTGTGTACCCAGCTCGAAAGGAAAACTGGAGGCGGTTTCAAAGGTAGTAGCTAAACTAACAGAAAGATGGCTACTGATTATACACTGCATCCATACACTAATGGAGCACATATTACGGCTTGGTCTGGTGTATACTCAAGATGTCCATTCCTCCCAGAGTAAATTTTGTAGCCAATATGTTGACTTAAATCATAGTATACCTCAAAATATTAATTATATTGGTGCATAAGTTTAGCTACTACCGATAACCTGTATACAAAAATTATTACAACGAAAAAGCTCCTTGAGAAACATGTCCACAAGCTACTACTCGAGCATATGGAAAATGCTTCATCCCTTGCCCCCCAGCATACATGAACTATATCTCTATGTTTTGTGAGCATGTACTGATCATGTACTGATCTAACCACAAGGTCATTATCCCATGATTGTGACATTAAACATACTTGTAAGGTATTGTAAGGTATTGTAGGGTAAAGTAGGCCAGAAATCTGATTGGTCAGTTGGAGGTCCACTATTTCACTTCGCTTGCCACAGCCTCGGGCCTCTGAGTGACCAATCAGATCACAGTATTTATAATTATATGGTAATAATATAGGTATTGTAGGCATTGTAAGATATTGTAAGGTATTGTAAGGTATTGTAGGGTAAAGTAGGCCAGGAATCTGATTGGTCAGTTGGAGGCCACTATTTCACTTAATTTGTCACAGTTTCGGGCCTCTGAGTGACCAATCGGATCACAGTATTTGTTACAATTATACGGTAATGTAGGTATTGTAGGTATTGTAAGGTATTGTAAGGTATTGTAGGGTAAAGTAGGCCAGGAATCTGATTGGTCAGTTGGAGGTCCACTATTTTACTTAACTTATCACAGTCTCAGACCTCTGAGTGATCAATCGGATCACAGTGCTTGTTACAACTCTATGGTAATGTAGGTATTGTAAGGTATTGTAGGATAAAGTAGGACAGGAATCTGATTGGTCAGTTGGAGGTCCACTATTTTACTTCACTTGCCACATAGTATTTATCATGAGTCTTTTAAAGTATAATGTTGAATGTTGATGTTATATAATACAGATGATAGAAGGATTCCCGCTCCTCCTACAAATATTCAACAGTCGACTGAGATTGATTCTCGTCATGGATTTTTTGGTCATGTGATTATCAATATTTCATGGGAGGCACCACGAGGTACATAAAATTCAATCATTAATTTAAAGACTGTTAGTTGAAATTCTGTTGCAGATGGTACATATTTGGACAACTTTACTATAACAGTTTCCCCTGCTAGGGGAGTAGACTTGCGTTGTGGCAATGAATCTTGGAGTGCAACTGTCCTACCTGTAATGCTTAGCAAGCTCAGTGCTCTTCTTACATTAGCCGATTGACAATGAATATTATGCTATAACTGTCACTGTCAATGGACTGAGCATTGAGCTAGCTTGCTACCCAATCAAGAATCTATGTAATCTTTGATCATGTGACTGATATCTTTAGGGTCAAACATCCGTCAGTGTAATGGCAGAGTCCAAAGATTCTCTACCTGTGATGGACTGCACATACAACACAATGGTAAGTTATGATACAGGAACCACTTTGATTATTAATGTAGGGTTACTTTAAGTATTGTGCTTGACAGATTTATGCTACTGGATTGGATGGCAATAGCGACTCACTGACAGACAGTCTTCTCACGCCGAAATGTAAGCCGCTGAGATTTCATTAATTTTATCGACTAGAGGTATTAAAGTGCCTCCCAATTTTTTCTATTAGTTGATCCAGACAGCATTTCATTTACCTATGAGAGACGGTGGGATTCTTCTGAGAATCTGTTTTGGTTTCATCTCACTTGGACTCTTCCTCCTTATCTCTTTGACTGGAATAACATCATGATCAATTATTTGCACGGTTTTTATGTCGTTGCAAGAATGATAGATGGTGGAGGCTCGGTGATCGATAGATTTTCATCTCCACAAATACAGGTCCCTCTTCAACAGGTATATCTAATCTAGGGCCTATAGATCCCGAGGGTATGTAACTGCCATATATAAACGCTCCGTAAATTTCAAATAAATTAACTGATTGTTATAGTAAAAGCTGCTGTTAGGACTGCATAATGTAAATTAAATGTGGATATAAATTTGTGCTATTTTTAGCCTAGATAGGAATGTTAGCCAGTTGCATGCCTAGTCACATGTCCTGTTAACCTCCTTTTGAAGTCTATATTAGCCCTTGGATTATTATGGGTGTAGAATAGCAGCGAGTGGGATACAAGTAGAGCTGTTTGCTCTATAAAACTGAAATTAAATTTTGATATTTTAGATTTCTTCTTGATTGCTTTTCAGAACAATCCAGTGACTTTCGCACTAACATACCATGACACTTTGGAAAAATCTTATCATTATCCTCAGCATGATACATCATGGCAGTATTTCATTGAGGTATGGTAGCTATAACTAGATTAAAGCTAAACTTAAAATACTTTCTATATATGCATTAGTCATTTCAAGATTGGAATATGGAAAACCTTCTCTTTACACCAGACTTGAATAAACAAACATGTAGAGCTAGTGTTCTCTCTCCTGCTCCAAGTGTTGTGAATAACGTCACAGTAGTCTCATATGAAATCCAGAACCATGAAATAGTATTAGATTTGACGTGGTACCCTCCCTCCACTCCCAATGGTGTCCTGGCCTCTTACAAAATCTGTGCGGGTGAAGATCCCCTGCAACCTGATGAAGAGGTAATGCCAAATAGTCGTCGACACCACTGCCATGAGGATTTGAATGTAAGATAACAATTAATATTATAGAGAGCAAGACTTAATTGGTAGCTTTTACTCTGATGTGCACAGGTAACAGCACCAAATGCGATTAAAGTCACCCTCATCAATTTGGCTCAATACTGCCTCTTTGTCCAAGTAAGTACAATAAGAATTGAGATAAAACAGTGAGAAATTCTACTCTTTTTGTATTAGATTCGTGCCAATAATCAATACGTTTCTGGAAATTGGAGTCAGCCTTTCATCATTCGTCTCCATCCATCTGGTGAGACCTTAGCTAGCAATGCACGATAGTCTGGGCTTAGTCTATAATAGATTTGACCTAACATTTACAGTTAATTTCATATTGTTTTTAAATCTGCACGATTTCTTCACTTTTAGTGACATGTCCTCACGGAACTTACAAGAATTCAACACTCACTCCATTTGAATGTCTGCCTTGCCCAGCCAACACCAACAGAAGCATGATCAATGTTACAGTGTGTCCCTGTCTACCAGGGTACTTCAGAACATCATCGGAGGGGCCGGAGATCGGCTGCACAAGTAAGTAAACACTGATTATGCAATAAATTATTACATTAGATCCTAACGTGAAATATTGAAGCTTTATGTTCGTTATATATCAAAATTTAACAGGAGTGGTCTATGTCTCATGCTGGATAGAGATTCAGCATTAAATTTTTTATGCATCAACTAGTGCATTGACAATAATATAATATTTATAGAGACCTTCATCTGATAGCGCTATAGCTGCATGATGATGTACATGTAATACCTTCATATAATACTTTAAACTGGACTGTGATGTATTATAATTACATCATAGGACCACCGAGTGTTTGTCGAAACATGAAATTGACTTCAATTGGAGCTCATTCAGTGAACGTGGAGTGGGAGAGACCAGATTTCACAGGAAGGGATGACTTTTACTACGTTCTTCAGTATACCGACGGGGAGAGTGTTGGCTCAAATCAAGTGATCAATCAGAGTCAAGTGGTATCACAACTGATCACTGGTCTCAAGCCTGTCACTGATTATACGATCATAGTGACTGTGGTGAATGAAGTCAGCGATCAGGATATGGAGATTGAATTCAGGAGAAGATGTGTACTTGCAGTGACTACACCTGAAGGAGGTAATTGCATGTAAAAAATGCGATTTTTGGTGCTCTTATTGTCATGATTAGTGAGCATTGAGCTTTTATCATAGTTATGGAATAGAATTTATACTGGTCATTAAGTATGATTATGATTCCTCACAATATACAATGAATGTAAGCATCTCAATATAAGATTAGAACATTGATAGCCAGAACAAGATTTCAATAGTGTTACGTTATACCGTTTTGTCCCAAGTGATGTGCATAATTATAATGTCACATTAAAATTTTTGTTTCAGTTTCATCTGCTCCAGTTGATTCGCTGTCTTTTGGTGACGTAGTGGTGTGGAATGAACCTCTCAACCCAAATGGTCAAATAATAGAATACGAAATCCAGTTCTTCATTCCCAATACCCAGCTGAGAATCACTAGATCGAGAAACAATCAAGGCACATTCTATGCTGTTCAAGATGAAGATAGACTAGGGGGAAATATACACTTTAGGGTGAGACTTCCATTGCCAATTATGTGAATATGATAATATCCCATAGCCCTATATATTAATATTGTATGATTATGTTGTTATTTTATAGGTACGAGCCAGAACATCAGCAGGAGCTGGTCAATGGAGCATAGAGCTACCTCTGAGTAAGCACTGAGTAGTAGCACTGAAATTTTTGTATCATGATAATTAGCTATATATCTCTATGAGAGAATTGTCTATAGCTTTTATTTGTTAACTTTCATCCTCAATTTCTGATGTTACAGGTTCTGCTGCTGAGGAGACCCCTACACCTCCTACAAGTAAGTCGATTTACCTTAAAGCTTCAGACTGTGAATTTGATTAGAACCTCAATTCTTTTTTCCCTTCAGCTTGCGGGGCCTGTACCTGTCCGGTGTGTCCCTCCACTGCCCCTCCCTGTACATGCCCTACAGAGACCCCAACATCCCCTCCACAACCACAAGGTAATGTTGCTTTACGACTGAGAGTCCCTACCAGCTCTTCTTAGCTGATAGCTATCTCGAGCTCACAATCTAGCTAACCCCAATTCAAACATGGTGGTTGGGAGGAATGATTAAAGCCAGCATTCTTATAGTCAATTGTAACATGCATGACATTGTAGGAGACTTCAGAAATTAACACCATGTGTGCTATTTAGGTGTTCACTTTGTCCTGAGGGATCAGCCCCTGGCCAACAACAGTGTAATTGCTCTTACTGATGTTGGAGAACTGAGCGGTGCCCTACTTTGTCGGACAAACCTCACTAGCTGTTGTGGAACTGTGCCAAATCGATTTGGCCAGTTTTACTATCCGAGTGGAGTGACGGTCCCGATCAACAGCCAACGACAGGGGTTCTATCGCAACAGGGGGAACCAGGAGATTCGGCTCCATCGGAGGGCAGGGGTCGATACACCAACTGGCAAGTTTCGTTGTGAGATTCCCGACTCTAACATGAATCCTCAAAACCTATTTATAACTTTGGTTTAACACAATATTTGATCAGAACGTCTTGAAACGTTAAAAATTACACTCAAATTACATAAATAGGGCTATTGATATAATATTGTTTGCTATCAGCAGTAGAGAAAACAATGGCCACATTATTATTAATTTTTGTTAGTACCATGTTAACTAGCACAGTTACGTTTTGGTAGTGCAGCTAAAATGTTAATAATCATTATACTAAGATTATAGTTGTCCATCCGTGCGTACGAGCGGGAGGTGACCGGAAGCGATTCGACCCGAGCTAAAAAGTTTTCTTTCTCGGCGTCACTGGACTTGGGGCAATACAACAGATAGCCCACTGACACGGCTGGCTATGGCCCAGCAGCCACTAAAGTGAGCTGCTTCAAAAAAAAAACAAAACGGCAGGGCAAAATTAGACTGAACTGTACACTTACATATGGCGGCCTGGAGAAATTTGGCCTATTCCAGATAATGAGGATACACCACTATGGAGGAAGATTGATTAGTATTGTAGGGTCAAGATTTAAGGTGATTTAATGAAGTATTGAGGGCATTTTTATGGATTTTAATGAGGTATTGTAGGTACCATTGTAGATAGTAATGAAGTATTGAGGGGGCATGGCAGTGAATAATTAGTATTGGTGGAATAGCTGGTCAGGGTATGGAGGAATTACTATTAGTTTTGTAGGGTGTAATCGAGATTATTGATAGGGTAAAATGAGCAAATTGATTAGTTATTTTTGCACTTTAATTGGTATTTAGGGTAATGAAAATAAATCTCTTCCTCCATAGGGGTGTACGCCTATTATCTGGAATACCCCAATGCGAATGGGTGACATTCTGGAGTCGACATTGCCCATAGGTGCTTTCCAGAGGGAGGCGATTCTATTCTAAACATCTTCTCTTGGGACCCCTTGAGAGCGAAGCTGCAAGACAAGTAGCTAGGTGATTGACAAAGTCACATGATTAGGCAGGATGTGCACGTGCGCTAGCTTGCCCTCTGTGCATGTGCACAAATATTTAGATAAAGGTCGTCGACCACACATGCACAATAATAGCACAGGGATAAAGGAGTGAGCGAGCGAAGCGAGCTCACTCCTTGTAATAATAATATATTAATAATATCTGGCTATGGTTTTATGTCACAGGCTACATAATTCTGCATTATTATTCCACACATACACTATAGTACAGTGAGTACCCTAATTTAGCACAACATATGAATTGAATGACATGATAATTATCTTTGCTACATTATAATATTATGGTAAGGTGGCTCGACTTCTTGCAGGCTTTGTTGCTGTCCACCGAGATCTATAGGAGCAGCTCCATGAGCAGCATTCTCGCTCATAACAACACTAGAACCTTCCTTGTTCCTCTGAGTCTCCGTGGTCACTCCATAAGCAGCAGTCTGTGCCAAATTAATGGTCACATTTGTTGCAGCTTCATTTGTATTATACATGTTCTGAGTTGTTGAATTTCTGCTCCTTCGATTGCGCAAGACTATCAATACAACTATGACTCCCAAGAAGGTAGCACTAATAAATATAATAACCACTACTATAATAACTGCTATCAAGATGGGAACATCAATGCCTTTTGAAACTGTCTCAGGAGTGTTAGGTGTTATCAGATGACAGCTAGCTACACTAAGTGGGGAAGAATTGTTCACACATAGAGGCGGCCCTAGTCTTCCAGTGCTTGGTGGATCCGATAGGGTCTCTGTTCAAAAATAGAACGAATGTTGCAGTATCTCATGATCAAAGCTAAAAAGCTTAAAATAATACCGGTATATTACTGCCTTACCATATTCAACAGTGATGTATGGCATGACTGATGGGATGAGGGTAGTATTGGTACTACATACGGCCACATCACACGGAGGTGGGGTGGCAGCTAAATCCGAATCAGAAATCACTGTACTAAACATGTCAACTGCATTTTCATCATCACTGGTCGCATGGCTGTAGACAATTGACAATGGTAGCTCAATAGCTTGAACCAGAGTATGAATGTACCATCCAATTACATCACCAGGTTGGAATTGGAGCCTTTCTTGAGCGGGTGGAGTTGACGTTAAATTGAAAAGTTGCGTGCCATCGTCCAAAATGGTACGCCCAGCTCTTATATCATTTCCTATAAATTGAGCAATATGTGATCCAATGAAGCTATACACCCTACTGTCTTCAGCGCTAGGCCTCCACAGCTGAAAAGTTATGTCATGAAAGAGAACATCCAAAACAGTGTCTTCTGTATTGAAATTTGTAAGAGCATGCCAGCTTGTGATGGTGCCATGGCAGCCAAACTTCAGCTGAGGGACAATAACCAGATATCCAATAGACACAGATGTGTTTGGTAATTGGAAATCTATGGCTTCAAGATCATTCAACAGGAACTGCTCTCTGCGAGGGAAATTTTCAGTTCCACACTCTTGCCCCTGCGCTGTTCCTAAAAAGGGGTAAAAATCGTATCAAACTTACTCACTGTAGCTACTGAGTAAAAGGCTTTCAGGAAATCAATGTAACATTTAGCTTGCTCACCTGGAGGGGTAAAACTGATTACAGCCAAAAGCAGAATGTACACAGCCATGATCAAGCTCAGCCAGCTACAACTCTCTCAGCGGTGTAACCGGAAGTGGGCCGTTACCTTTTCAGTTACGTAATGATGATGCTATTTAGTTGAGTTTTGCACACCCACCTGATGTATATGCATTGTATAATATCTATTGCGCATGCTCGGCGGGATAAAATAATGATCATGGCCAACTGAGTGAGAACGACGAGTTGAGCTATCTAGGGCAATCGAGAACCCTTGGTGCGATAGAGAACGCTAAACAAGTCGTACAATTAAATTTTATTGGGTACCTTCCCGGGCCCCCCGCTGATAGCTACTCACAATACATGCAATTGGTGCAATCATGCACGCATAATTTGCACGCATCTCTATAATAATACCGGTAATTATTAATAACTACATATTATGTATGTTACTCGTACAGCAATAGAATTGAGTGTTGCTTATCTTTTCATCTTGAGTTTTCAGATTACTATGAAATTATATAATTAATTCAAGTTAAGGCCAGTAGTAATAATATCCTTGTTTCCCGTCACCATCAAGATGCCAAGAGTATGCGGGCGGGCGGTTATTATCTATTATTGCCTAAAAAATTATTATTCATAGGCCACAATACTGCAGAATTATTATACGACTGCTTCCTCCATGAATATCATTAAGGGGACATCTGCTATTAATGAGATTCATAAGCCTGAAAATTCAATAATAATTGTAGATGCGGTAGCCTAGAAAGGATGCGGGCGGGTGACAGGAAACAAGGAATCTACCAAGCTTGGCCTAATAATTATGCAGATTGTATGGTGGTTAGCTATAGCCTGCTTGTAATATATGATTATTGTGACTAAGATAGTAGTGTGTGAGATCAAGTAAAATTCACGCTTACAAGTACAGGATATAGAAAACGTACTGCAATTTATTTTTACTGCTAATTATTATGTAGGTATAGCTAGTAACCAAGGGCTTATAGCTCATCTATAACCCCTTGTAGTAACTTGAATAGTTAGATTGAGTTAAGTTCCACTCCTGAATGGGCTAGTTGAAGAACACTCCTTTGTTTACGCTGCCATAGTCATCACCAGTTGGCTGAATGTTGATGCCCTCACTGATATCACTGTCTTCAGGTGGCACCGAGTACTTGGTGTACGAGGATACAGCATCATCTGGAGACCTACAAGGGCAGTTTGGTTGCCTGAGAAACGTCTTCCAAACGTAGGGATGCAGCAAAAAAGCCAATGCTGGGAGCACAATACGGCCTGGATCAGCAATAGAGTGTAGAAGCCAGAGTGGATAGAATGGAGAGTGATCGATGTCACTAGCTGTAGACTTGGAGTGCACGAAAGTATAGATTCGAGTGGCAAGCATGATGGTACAAAATAGACTATAGATTAAGGGGTAGATGAGTAACATCCCCATTTCTTTCATACTGCTCTTGTAGCGCTGTCGTATCCCACCGTGCAAGTACTTGGAGGTTCTGTGAAGTAAGAAGATGATGGCAATGAAGCACACCAATCCAAATGTGACGATAGCTGTTATAGGTCCATAGAATAGAAATGCCATTAGAGCAATACTCCAGTGCTGAAGCTTACTATTTCCACATCCATTCTTTCCAACCGTTTTTATCCAGCACATGAAGTCCGAAGGGCCATACATGTGCATCACAAAAGGTATCCAGTTGAAAAGAAACGGCACAAATATCACAAACAGTACACCAACTATCTCTCCCACTCTTACAGTCCGATCAGCGGGCTGTGCCTCAACACGATGACTCGCTTGTTGTAGGCGATGTAACTGCCAACTTAGCGAGAGCATGTAAAGCATTGTCCAGACTATCACCAGGTTGCCCATCCACACCACTCCTATATCCAAGTACCCGATGACCGAACACACCTCCTCCCAACCAGTACCGTTCCTCAAGAGTACGATATTATCCTCAGTCACTTTGATAGGAATTAGCTCCAATATTTGGAACAAAGCTTGAAGGGCATTGATAGCCATGAGGTATAGAACCAGACGATAGACAAACTGCTTGTAGAGTTTCATTATTCCAATCAGGAGCACCACGAGGAGGCTGGCCAGTACACCTGTGCTGCCTAGAGCCACTTTGATGATGAAAATGGTGTCAGCAACATGCTTTGAAAATTGAAGGCAGAGCTGAGAGTCAGAGAAACCCATCTTGTTCAGTCATTTACTAGAAAAGTGCTGTGCTAGCTCTAGCACAATATGATGTCATTATTGTAGTAATACACTGGGATACCATATAAGGGAAGGGATCACCACGAACTATGACCTTGTGTATCCTGTTTGGGTAGATAGAGGAGCCAAGGAGCTGAGTGGTTAATGACCAACTTCCTGCATTCTGACTATAATAAGGAATTAAATGGGGAGTTAGGGACTATAGCTAGTTATCTCTGGCTAGTATGTTAATCAGCAATAAAGTAACCACAAGCACATTCGATTATAGTATTATGAAATTAGACATGACAGCATGATTTAAAATTTGATCATTATGTTAAAAATTAATGTTAGCAGCGGGATGATTAATTCTCATTTGATATGTTTCTTGGAGGTACAGAAAAACTGCTGCTTCTAATTTCTCCATCCATGTTAATCTCTCTGCCTCCATCATCACCAACCTGGGAACAGTCGGGAAAACTGCTTGTTGGCTTAAGATTAGCGGAACCCTTCCCTCTTTCCAATCCAGTGTCCAATGAGAGGTCAGAGGTCATTGTCATAGCAGAATGACTTAACCCAACGACTGGTGATTCAACGTAACGCAGGTCAACAAGCTCAACTTCGTTCAAAGATCGAAAACTCCCTCCAATTCCAGATGCAGCCGTGGGTAGAGACTGTATCCCTTGTCTGCCGATGATATCAAGCCGGTTCATGCTCGAAGAATTGGAATGGAGTTCTTGGTTTGAGGCACTGAGTCGAAGCAGCTGCACGGAGCGGTCACTGAGCATGCTCAGACGATTCTCATTCTGCTGTGGGAGGGGACTCCTGTGTAGTAAAATTAATCAGTAGCATAGGATTAGCTAACTTGATGTGAAAAATTGATGTGACCGTAAAAACTGCATCTTAAAGGTTCAAACATAGGGTCAGATGCAACTACAATTTATTAGCTTACAAGTGTAACATTCTTCCATTTTCTGATGACAGAAACCCTCCTTTTGTTGGCGACGTAGAAGCACTTCCAATCCCAACAGACATAGCATTGTGATCCTCCAATAGACCAGCTATCCTCACATCACAAGCAGAACCTCCACTGCTGCTACTGTCAAGCATCTCATTGGTCAATTGACCGGTCTCTGGTACCAGTCGCTCATAGTGGTGATAGGAGGACTGGAGCTCCATGTAGGGGTAGTGGTCTTGCACGTAGACTGAGAGAAATTGGTCAAATAGGCTTCGGAGCTCAGGGAAGCTTGGTCTCTCTTCTTGCTGGTCGCGCCAGCAGCGAAGCATGATGTCATACCTATAGAAGGCGTTGTGTGTGTGAAAATGTGTGTGCTAGATTATTTTAATAATCCAGGAGGGGAGAAATTAGATGTGTTCCAGTACGTACTACCCCGGGGTAGGGGGATCCAGTAGCTCCCCCCCTTCCCTAGCTAATACAGAAATCCCTATGACAATACATGTGTATACTATGGCATGTCAGACATGTGCATGCATGTCTAGCTTACACTTCAGTAGAGCAGTTGTTTGGTTTGGGCAGACGGTAGCCCTGCTTGAGAAAGCCCAGGATATCATGATTGGCGACGGTCTTGTATGGAAAGTCACCTTCAAAAAGAAACGCATTGTACATACAATTTCCGCCAGTTTCATTTAAGCTAAACATTATTTTATTGTACAGTGGCTGAGTCATATTATACTTACACATTGTGCAAAGCTCCCAGAGGACAATTCCATAAGCCCACACGTCTGAAGCAGTTGTGAACTCTCTGGCATGTATAGACTCAATGGCCATCCACCTGAGCGGGAGGAGCCCATGAGACATTGGTACGTAGACCTCGTCCTTCGGAAGGTAGCGAGACATGCCAAAGTCGGAGATCTTGAGATTTTTTTGATCTCCAATCAGGATGTTACGACAGGCAAGATCACGATGGATCACCCCTAGCCCAGAGAGAAACTCCTGCAATTAATGCATATTATTATCATTCATTACCTAATGCTACAAGAAAATTCAGTATACATTTATCACTACCAATCCTAAACCTGAAAGTGGCAATCATCTTATTGCCATACAAAAGGCGGAGTAACTTAGGTGCCTAGTCTTGAGATTTTTTTGTACCATTCCAGCTGCGATTTGTCTTGCAAACTCCAGTAGGTTTCTCTCCTCCAAAGTTCCTAGCTCAGCATACCTCTCACTGCCAGGATTGAGTTCAGAGTACACTCCTTGAGGCTCCTAAAGTCACACAAGCAAACGTTCAAACAACGATGTAACTGATGGCTCAATCTCTTTGCAAGGATAAATTGAATGAGCTACTGGCTGTGAATTCCACTTACCAAATATGGTGCAGCAGCACTCTGCTGTCTCTGAAATCGCACAATAGTCTGAAAGGATGACACAAAATTAAACCCACAATCCACTTAATATCCCAACCTCCCCCATGTAGCTACTTCTCAATAAAAAAAATCCTAGAACCAACATCTATAATTAACAGAGGAAATACTACTATACCTGTTTCTTGATTGTCCTGAGAAAAGTTTGAAGGTCGCCATGTTTGACAAACTCAACTACCAATAGCAGTGGTTCCTTGACAGTGATACAGCCAACCATGTTCACAACAAACTTCTTCATCTCATTGTCAGCACTGGACACCATCTTCATCATTTTCATCTCCTTGAAAAAGTTCTCTTTCTCCGAACCAAGAGCATCCGCTGTACATTCAAAAAGTATAGCTAATAATATGATGGCATAGCTACAATTCATACTCTAAGAGTCACTACTGGGTAGATTGCATTTTGTATAGGCTATCCGTTGATGAGTGCAGATATTTGATTTAACAATCGAAGGCCTTCAACTACTCAAACTAATGCTTATTTGCTAGACTACTTGCAAATTAGCTGCATGTGTCTGAGTTGAGAGCCATAAGGGCTCTGGGGACCCTTTACAAAAAGTTACCATAAGAGACCCCCATCATGCTTATAAGCTCACATTTCAACTGTTTTATAGCCACAGGACACGTAACAGAAAAGATCGGTGGTCGAAAGTTTCCCCTAGGTCGATTCTGCAGCGAATGTCCCATGAGTAGACCCTTGTACACTCTGCCAAAACATCCCTCCCCCAGTGGCTGATCTTTGAAGACTGTTATCTCCGTCTCTGGTATCTCCCACTCATCTGTTTGAATAGGAAGAAGGCGGGCAGCAGGATTGCTATGACCTGCAATAGAGGGACGTCCTAATATGGAGCCCATGGGCATCATTTCAGGACCCTGTAAATGAGAAATCAAAGAGTGATGGAATTCCATGTATTGACACTAATAATTATTTCAAAAATTTTTTGAACAATGTCAGAATAATATTAGTAAAATTTTTGCCTGGACATTTTAAATTCACAACACTATTGTCTTAAATTAGTACGTCTCATTTGAGCTTCATAACAGATTATTATCAGCCTACCACATACATCAAATTTTAAAGCTATCTCCATTCTTACTATGTCAACAAAGTAGTGCTTCCTCACTTTAGAAATACACAAATACATCACGACCATCAGCACAGCCAGAAAGAGGAGCACAGCCACAGCTATCACTGCATAGGCGTAGGTGGGGAACTGCTCTCGAGGCTGAGGGGGTACTGGGCGGGGTGTTGTGACTATAACTATGATGTCAGACAGATTAATAACGGCTGGAGAGCTCCAGTTACTATAGCGACTGAAGTTGTTAACAGAACGCATCTATAGATGAGTCATGCAACAAAGAAGTTTCAATTGAAGTTAGAGAAGCGAAATTTAGATAATCTGCCTTACTTGTATGTAGATTTCACTTAGATTTTTGTTTTCAAGAAAGAACTCAACAGATAAACTTGTCTCTGCAGGCTAACAATGATGGAGGGAGAGGGGGAGGGAGAGAGAGAAAGGGAGCGGGAAGTTGAGAGAAATTATCAAATAGCACACAGAATCTGAAAAGATCGACAATAAAGCCTCACTCACCCCAATGGCAGTCCGTGACAAAAAGGTGATCCCAGACTCTTGATTATCCCTTGTTGGAAGGGAACCAACTCGTATCTGATAGTGCCGGAGCACACCATTACTATACTCTGGAAGCATCCAAGACACTGCCAAGCTAACAATATCTTCAGATGGGAAATACGCAGCCTGATCCACTTGTACGGGGTCTAGTGTGGAGGGCGGCATAGGAGGAGCTGTCACATTGCACTGCTCATTCTCATTACAGTTGTGTGGTAGTAGGAACGCTCTCCAGAAAAATGGAGTGTCTAATTCCACTTTTAAGCACCTCACTTCTATCTATACACAATTAAATCACAAGCATAATCAGTGGTGATACTCGATATCCACTGGATGAAAATAATATTATTATTATGTGGTTTGATATATTATTATAGTCTAAGAGAGTAGCTATACTAATAATAACATGAATACCTCCACAGCATAAATGCCAGGATCACCATCAGCCGTCTCCGTTAGAATGGAAAGATTTTCGAAAATATAGCTACTGTCCTATAGGGTAAGTGCATTACAAACAATAATCTACATACATGTAATAAGACAAACATCATTAAAATTTATTCTTCTTACATTAGTGATCTTTGCACGGTTGTTACTGAAGCCAGGATATTCTCTGATTCCGACACCATATCCTCTGTAGAGAGCTGCCTCCATTGCAAGAGGGTCACTGAGAGACCAGTTGGAGACAACGTTGTACTTCTGTCTTGCAGGATTGTAGTCAGTAAAACAGTCAACAAAGAGCTTAGATCGGCTATCTGAATGTAAGACAATTGCCATAATTAGTAATTAATTTTATTGATAGCTACTAACGTCTGATGAGTATATCCTCTGTGACATTTTCATTTCCAGGAATAGACAGAACCTAAACGTTAGAATCACAAATTTCAATCACATACTCTAGTCTACTATAAATAATAATATTATTATCTTACTGTGAGTCTATAGCGGCATTCATAGAGAAGTGACAGTGTGGAATTTGCTTCTAACAAACTTTCAGTAGTCAGAGTCAAATTCTTGATCTCCTAAGTATAAGTATAGAACGACGTACATGGCAATAATTTTAAAATTTAGAAACTTTGGGACATAGTAACAGTACTAGTTCAATGTAGCCATGCAGGTGAATTAATTGCCTAGTGGTGGAGATGACACAGTGTACCTTATTGATCGGGGGGAATACAACATCGTCAGTTATTTGACAATTAAGATCACTAGAAATTCCTCGAATTCTCAACTCGTAGTAACAAAGGGAGCTATCATCTGTATTTGTGGGGGAACAATTCAACAAAGGTCAATGATTTTCCATCATTCTTTTTTCTTACCTTCAGGTTGATTCCATGATAGATTGAGTTCAGCATGCCGTGGCTGTGTAGCTATCTCTCTGAAATGGTACTCCAAATTCAAAGGTGGATCGGGCACTGATAATGCGCAATTGCTTTCCTAGGTAGCAAGTCAATAATGGTGAATAATTTAAGAATAATATGTATCACCTCAGTAAAAGATTTAGTATGTTGAAATGTTGCTATTCATAATATAAAGCTTTAGGGTCATGCTAAGATCATAACTTCGATCATGATATATAGCACAAAGCGTTTTGTACTGTTGATTATACGGTAGCTGCAAGAGATCTATATGGATGTTGTGCATCATATCCGGTGTATACATTAATTTTATGCATGTGTCCTGCATGGAACTAGCATCCATCATTACTTAAAACACAGAACTGTTTAAGCCGATATTTCCTGTAAATGTCTTACACAGCAAGGTTTCAAGCTATTGAAGAGTTTGTAAATTGCTTCAATTTGCTCATAATAATAACGCCGTGGCTATTGATCCGGCAGTCCGTAATACATTGCCTATGGAGATCGTCGACGCATGCGCAATCACGATTCGCTTGTATCTCGTTTTGTGAGCAGCGAGGCAAGTTCTAGACCCCAACGGTTAGCCTAAACCCATAATTTTACCCTAGAAGAACCCCTAACCCTACCCCAAACCCTAGTCCTACCCGGCTTCGCTTGCCGTCGACTGCCGGATCAATAGCCACTCCGTAATAATAATACACTGAGCACCCTCCAGACGTGTGCTAGTGCAGTTCAGAGGCTGGGTAGTGACAGTACACACCCTTGATCTTGATCGTGCACTTCCCCAACTGGGACCATGCAGAGATAGTGTCAGGCCAGGATTAGAGAGATGCCCCTATTAATTATCATAAGTCATTAAGCAGAGAGGGTCCACTGTAAATAATAACTTTAGCTAGCTGCTTAATTCTGCCCATAAATACATTCACAGTACAGACAATTGTAGCTAGCTATGACTGCTCAATGTTTACAAGTCACTAGATCCATAGTGCAAGTAGAGTGCACTGATTCGAAGGTGTGAAGCTACAGGAAGGCCACAGGTGGATGCAAGTTTTGACTAGCCCGAAGCCGAGATCACCACCCACTGATAATTAAGGTTTCAGTCATGAGGCACTTTAGCATTATTAAATTGATGTCCCATGTACCAGTCGTAAACAGATTCCACACAAGTCAACTTGCACGCAACATAAACATTTAATATTACGCTGTGTCTACAGTGCTGGTACCGGCACCGCAATTTAAGTGTTATAGTGCCGGTAAATACATATAAAATACTGTACTCTTACGTAGCCCTAGTCCCCGCCCCCTCCTGCATATGGCAATATAAATTTGTACATAAGTTTGCCGGCACTCTAGACACTGCGTATTTGCAACTGGGCGCGCATCAACTCTAATGCGTGCGACATTCAGTGGGTGGAGTCTAATGTAATTCGATGCCTGTAGTGAACCACAGCTTGCTATAGTATAATCTTTTTGAATACTAAAAAATTATAGGCCTACGTACACGCGAGACATTGGCTAATAGCACTTACATTGCTGGATGCTGAGTTGATATCTTGTTCAGATGTGAAGCATGGACAGTCTGATGTGAAATTATCACTCAATCTCGAGTCGGTAAGCGGGTCCGTTCCTTGAGCTTGAGTTGACACCAGCACCCTCAATATCGGCAACGACCACAAAATTACCAGTCCCAGAGCCATGGAAGTACACTGCTGTCCACGGAGAGCCATATCATTTCGAGCTTTAGAGCTACCAGCGCATACGAGGTGCATAGCTAGTGCGCATCACTAATACACTTCCGATCATTAATACACGTCAGAAGAGGGTGGGGCTCATTCAATTTGCCTGACCAGCTACGTACTCGATTATGCAAGAGGGGCACGTGATGAGCTACAAACACTCCATCATGCATTGCTTGATTAACACCTCAAATAATTATTTGTTTACATTGTATCTAATTATAAAACATGCACTAGCCTCATCTTCGATCTGCATAATGTTTATAAAACATACAGGCAGAATTCAATTCATCAAGTGTAAAAATGGCTCAAAACGGTAATTTAAATGAAAGTTTCAAAATTAATGTGCAGCATAATAACTAACTAGCTAAAAAAATTGCAGTCTTTGTTAATCGCTATATCACATCTATGTGCTTGGGAAATGATCGTACTCTTCAGCAGACATATCAATGTTGCGGTCTCTCACTTCAATTGGATCGAGATGATCGTACCCCTCGCCTGTAATCGTGGCCGGAACGGTATTAACCCTTGCCACTCTCAAGTGCGCCGTCCTCCTACTTTCTGTATTAACCCTTCTCTTCCTCTGGTGAATGGCCTTTTTTGCACCCCTCGCTCCAGACCTTCTTTTACCTCCACCACCACCTCTCTTAATATCAATCTTCGTAGCATCCTCAGTTTTATCAACTCGAAATCTTGAATTAATAATTGCTGTCGGCGTTTCCACGTAAGAGTTTGAAGCAGACCTCAAAATACTCGAAGCATTACCATCGTCCAAACTAGCAGTATGGCTGGATACGTAGTCAAGCAAGGGTGCTGAAAGTGCTCTAGCAGCAGGTTTAGATTTGTTGTCAGCATGGGAAGCATTTCGTCTCTGAACGCCGTTGGTCTGCGATGGTGGGTCCACGGTAATCGAAGGTGGGGGGAGGTGATCGTAACCTGGAGGATTTTCAACAGTAGTCGTGGCTGCATAGCTACTGAACTGAATATAGGCATTGTTTTGGAGAAGAAGTTTGTCAAACGTTGATTTGAGCTCGGCAAATGTTGGTCGCTGTGCAGCCTTCTCTGACCAGCACTTCAGCATGACATCATACCTATATTGAGGATAAGAGAAGTTATTATTATCCCCAAAGCAAGTACTCAGATAAGAGGTATGTAATTCCAATGGACAATGCTGGATTATCTAATCATTAGCACGTAGAATAGTTTCTATATCAAAAATCAGTTGCTTTCTTGCTACAGTGTCCCTTTACCCTATAGGTTGCTAGGATACACACACACACACATACCACACACACAACATCTGTTCTGTAATGATCACACTAACTTACACCATATGATTGCATCCATCTGGCTTCACTAGACGATTCCCACGCTGAAGATAGGCAAGAAGTTGCTCGTTAACCACGGATGGGTAGGGAAATCCTCCTGTAGAAGTGAAGAGGAGAACAGAATAACATCGAGGAGGTGGTTTCAAATTGGTACCATTTTCCGCCTTAGAAGGGATGTAGTGTCTACAATGTCTTCTAGGAAGACCAACAAAAGTACAACATCCCCCACCCTCTGGCCTTGCATGGGCGACCACCATTGGATATCATAATGACAAAGAGCAATGTATGACACATTCTATAGCTGTACAAAAGGAGTATATACTGTTTGTTGTTATACCTAACTACTTATGTCTAGTGTACTGATTGAAAATAAGATTATGGATGGCAAACAACTTATACATTTATGAACACACAGCGTACGATGCAAGCATCACAGGCTGTGTGTTCCTGCATCATGATCGTTGGTTTGTCCACTCACAGACGTCATAACTATGACTAGGCTATTTACCAGACAGGAAATGCTCCCTGCTCACACACACACACACACACACACCTAAAGAGTGTACATGTGAGTGTATTTTGGCGTATACTCTCTTAGCTGAACTATCAATAACATTAGACTGTTGACCTCGTGTGCACTGACAACAGTAGCCCCCCTCAGCTCAGAAGCATAATTATTATGGGAGGCCATAGCAATTAAATTTAGTGCCTAGGTGAGTGTATTTAGCCTACACTCTCAATATCAAAGCAACAATATTATTATTCAACTGTGCACACAAACAGAAATATTAGAATCCTCAGAAGCCATAAAGCAAATAAGTCGATTGGGATGCTGTAAATATAATATATGTACCTTGATGAATAACATCTATACTTTATGATTATTTCAATTTCAAAAAAACTCAATCCCTGTACTAAATACTTGATTAGCTAAATCCAATGCAGCTACATGCATTAAATCAGTTAAGCGATGCATGAATGTTAATTAGTCCTAGCTGCTTACGTACCCAGGGTTGCAATCTCCCAGAGTGTGACTCCATAAGACCACACGTCAGTGGCTGGGGTGAACTCTCGGTTCTTGATCGACTCAATGGCCATCCACTTCCACGGGAGACGACCGTTACTTGTCTTGACGTAGACCTGGTCTTCGGCATCCACAGCTCTCGACATGCCAAAATCGGCAATCTTCAGCACTTTTCCCTCTCCAACTAGGACATTACGACAGGCCAAGTCACGGTGAACGATATCAAGGCTGGAGACGTACTCCTGCAAGAGAGCACGAATTAACAAAATTAATTATATTTGTTAATAAAATTAGTGTGACTTGCTCCAGAAAATGTGACTTTGGGGAATTTTTATAATAATTATAATTACGCTAAGTAGCTTAAATTAGAATTAAAGCTTGGGTGTCCTTTTTTAAAGGGATTCTATTGCACAATGCTTCATGACTTAGATCAACAAGCATGATCCATGCAGTGTAAACACATACCACACCCAAAATCTTGACATTCACTAACTCGGTTAAATGCAATATTAAATTTTAACCCTTTCAGTCACAAAATAAACTTTGTCGTTTGTGCAACATCCTTGAGGGAACAGTTACGTCTAGCTAAAGTTCATTATCGCTACTGTGCGGTGTTTCAGTATGTCCTACCATTCCTGAGGCAATCTGATAAGCAAAGGAAGTCAAGTCCACCTCCTCTATGTTGCCGAGAACTGCATAAGGGCTATCGGGTGGCGGCTCGAGACGATCGTACACCGAAAAGGTGCCACTTTTGTCCGCCGGCACGGGTTGCTCTTCGAGGTGGTCGTAATCGGAATAGGTGTGTTTAACAGGAGGGTGAACTTCAGCGCTGGTTTTAGATCCGGAGGTGTTCTGGTAGTGGTGGTGACTTGGTGAAGGATTGGTGATGTTGTCAGAAGATTTATAGCCACCATCACTGATACCGTTATTATTGGCCATGGGCTCATAGCAGCTGTCACCGCTTAACAGTTGTGAATCCTACGAAAAAGGATATTTAATTTGAAATTAGAAAATTAGTAGCTTCCACAACAATGCAATCCCAAGCCTAGAGGCAATTGATAAATCTATATTTGCTATACTGAGCAAAAGATTAGAAGCCTGTCCTGTAAATTATTAGGGATGATACAGTGTAGGTTGCAAGCATAACATTAACTTTTATTGTTCACCAGCTCTGTAATGATCTTTTTACTGTTTTAGCAAACTTACAGGATACCCAGAGTCAGCAGCACCAGAATTGCAGGGATGAGCATCAATAAACGCCTGCTTTAACTGTGTGTGTGTGTGGGGGGGGGGGGGGGGGGGGGGATTGTCTTATTGTGTGTGTATACACCTAATATTTCTATTTTTTTTCTCATCATCATTACCATTTTTCTGATGGAGTGTAGATAAGAGAGCAGATCGCCGTAGGGTAGGTACTCGGTGATGAGACAGAGTGGCTCCCTTTCAGTGACGCAGCCAATCAGAGCAACGATGTGAGGGTTGTTTCCCTCGGCGATACTCTTCATCAGTCCAATCTCGTTGATGAAATCTTTCCTTTCTGGGCCATTAGCAAATCCTAAAATTAGCGATCAAAAACATTTTCATGTTATCGAGCTAAAAGTCATATGCAGGGTTTCAATGAGAGGGTGGAGCACATTGAGATCTCCACAATACAGCCCAAATTTTACACCCCCTTGTATAATAATTATACTCTGTTTAGCTTCCCCTCCACAAAATTTTGCAATCCCTAGTGACAAAAGATTCAGTACAGAACACTGTTATGGTAGTAAAATTGAGACTTACGTTTCAAAAACTTGATGGCAACCGTTTTACATATGGCTGACTTCATCATGTGCGAGTTAGGCAGGGGCCCCTTCACGATGCCCCTGTGTACCTCTCCGAAGCATCCCTCCCCTAGCATCTCCTCCAGGATGATCTTGCTAGCTGGGATCTCCCATTTGTCTACGTCACGATGTGGCGTCCTGCCAAGTACAATTCTGGTACTCTTCGAAGCAGATATCATGGAAGCCTATATACACAAGGGACAAGAATAATGAGTGAAGTTGTGCCAATCTGAGATTTGCAGGACCATCAGGCCAGGATCCTCTTATATGAAGATCTCAAGAGTTCAGATAATTTTAATGCAATCACTAACCTTAGATACTGAGTCGAATAGTTTCTTCTTCTGTCGATAGTTGATGGTGAAGGGAATAAACAACACGAGGAAAATCACCAATATGAGGACCACAGCTGTTCCCGCTCCAACCCCCACTCCAATCCACAGCTTTTCACGATAACTCAGGCCAGTCGATTCAGTAGTTGAAGCTGTGCCACAAGGACAGTGGGGCAGTCATGTGACAGTCCCGCTCATATCGATAGCTAATCATCTCAACGCCATTAAGAGCCATAGGCGTACGTAGGTACATGTATGTATTCTTTTTCACAAGGCCCATAGATATATTATATAGCTGCTACTCTAAGGTGATCCTTTTTCACATGTATGGTTCAGTTGGGGATATGCAAAAGCCCAGTGCCATAGCCAGAGTTGTGCATGGGCACCTGTATGCTAAGCTAGTATTGTCATTAATTTTATGCTCAATTATCAAGTTTTCTCACTCTATGACACAGAGTTGCATAAAATAATATCAGCAGTTACTATAATGTAGTAGCTATCTAGCAGCAGCTTATAGTTCAAATGAAAATGATGCAAGTATATTGTATGATTGATTTTTAGCCTAGCTACACTAGCTAGTAGAAGCGATAGTGTGCTATATTAAACAAAGATTCTTAAAACGTTGCGATTTCACGATCAATCGGTCGAGCCGAATTGAACTGAAACGGAGCGAATTTGAACCAAGACTGTCACATGATGAAACTTGTATATTATAATGTAGCTATAGGTATCAATGAGACACTCACTTGGCTGAGCTTGCTCTAGGCCACAGAAGACCAGGTATGTGGAATTTTTCGCCACTGAAACAGGCTCACTCCAGTAGCTCCACAGACGGTGCTCATTCTGAATACGAGCCTATTATTGATATAAAATTACTTAATGGAGTACATTATCAGCATAAAAAAATATTAAAGAATAGCATGCACTATGATTTTAAGATTTAGATAATGATGTGATTCATATTTGTACTGGGACCGGAATGGTTAAATTAATTCATCAATAATGGGATGGAGCGGAAGATTTTTATGCATTCAAGGCATTGTACTGGATACCTAGTGTATGCACTGGCAGTGTAGCTGAAATGTAGTGCAATCCTTACTTGAATAAAGAGGCAAGGGTTGTCTTCTTCGCGAAGGGGGCTGTCCAGCATCTCTTCTATGTCTAGCCTAACAGAATCCTGCAATTCATGAGAGATGATCAATACAATAGTCTAGATGATGACGGCATGCTGCTACTCAGCAATGATACGAAATTTAATAGTTCAAACATATATAATATTGTACAAGCTACACCTATATCATAGCATAAATGCAATCAAAATACACCATCTTTGTGGTGGAGATGACTCCATGTGTACACATTTTACAAACTCACATTCAGCACGGGTGTTCCTGAGTTTCTGAATATGACTGAAACCGCCGTATCAACGCTATCCATTGCACTCAGAGGCACCTTAGTGACGATTAACTCATATCCGGACACGTCTCCATAAGTAGCATTCGGATGTTCCCAGGATATGCTCAGGTTTACTCTCGTCTTCTCGTAGATCTCAAACATTGTCACAACGATGGAAGAGTTATCGACGGGTTCAGGTCTAACAGGTCTGGCGTCCACGACACAATCGGTGCTGTCCACCATCTGCCCTAGACGATAGCGAAAGCTCCCCTTCACAAGCTGTTGAAACTGCACATGGAAAGAGCAATGACAACTCAGCAACACTGGCAGTGCTATGCACTTTCTTATCCACTACATTCATTCCAAAAAGATTCAGCTACGATATAGGCCTAAAACGTATAGATTAACATTACTAGGTTGTTATTACTCACCACTAGAAGGTAGTGGTCATAGTCGCCAACAGTATACGGAGGCAGTCCAAGCACATGGATAACTCCTGAGCCATTTGCTCTTACTTCGAGCAGGGAAAGTACAACGACATTATCAATCCTTAGACGATGGGTTTTTTGCTCCTGTCCCAGTCCATCCATGAAAGTGACAAGTATACCTCGATTCTCAATGCCTGGATCCCTCGAAGTGCTATTGATCTTCCCACGAAAGACAGACAGTCTTGTTTTGTCTAGTGTATCTCCGTAGTAAGATGGAGGCAAATGGCTGAAGTTTCCACGCCAGGTCACTGAGACGACGAGTTGACCTGTGGCTTCATCAACCTCTCTGCTACACACAAACGACTGCTCTATGCGATCAGCACCCAGTATAACTGAAACGTAAAATAGCACAAAATTTTAATGATTAAGATTCTGCATGTACTTCTATGTCAGCAGTAATAGTCTACTGGTATTAGGTTACGTTGGCGATCGCCTAGCAACTAAAGTTTTATAGGCAAAATTAATTACTGGCTACTAATTGCAAAGGGGCATAGATACATAGGCGATCATAGGATAGGCCAATGATGAGAGGGATCGAGTCATGTGAACTCACATCGCATGTCCTGAGTCGTACGAAAGCGAGCAGTAAATGGGTCTCTTTGCGGATGAGTCAGCACCTAGTAATTATTTAATATTATCAACAATGGTGATAACAGCTGATCAATGGATGCCAACTGGTAGAAATAGATCAGTACTAGTACTGTAATAATTTGGAGCAGGGAATTAGATCTACTTGCATGCACTCACGTGAATCAGGTAAACACAGCTGATGTCAGCATTACTGAACGCTGGTAGATCAATCGTAGACTTTGCTTTCACTAAAAGATTTGTTTCATTCTGCAAAGAAAAATTAATACAACACTAGTTATCAAGTCCCTAATTAGTTACAATTATTACTGTCATAATAATATTATTATAATATATTATACCACATCAACAGTGTAGACTCTGCGCACAAATCTGAGTATCGGACCAAATGCTTGCTCCTCCGCTGGATCATAGCACTGACTTGGGATAGGAGGGGGAGAGGCAATGAATTCCACCGTGTAGTGGGTAAGATGTTCAAACCCTGTAGAAATTATTACATTTATTGAAGGAGGTGATTATGAGGTATGTGTATTGATATACTGAGGTAGGGAGGTGGGGGGCAGCTAGCAAACACTTCCTATCCTACCAATCAGGAAATAATGTTCTTCAAGCACAGTGACAAAATTAACAGCAAAAACATTTCTACCAAGTCTGGGTAATCACGACACTAAAATGATTGCAATACCATCAGGTCTGTCCCAAGACATGTTGATGAAGCCTCTCCTTGATCCATAGAAGCCATCGGTATAAATCTCTCCCACTTGATCAAATCTCAAATCGGTGATTTGCGAAGGAGGAGGAGTCACTGAATCACCATACAAAAATGCATACATAAAATTAAATTTGTGATGGATTAATTATTTGTAACTGACCTCCATGTACTAGAATTTGGATGGGAGAAGAGAACTGGAGGCTGTCTTGAGTGCTGGCTGTGTCAACAACAGCAAATGACACGTTCACTTGCTTGCAAGCAAAGTAGCTTAAATCAAGCAGATCTGAAAGACTGGCCTGTGGAAGAAAGGGATTGTTTAACAGTAAGGAATAATGGAGAGGTGAATGAGGGACAAGATGGGGAGAGTAAGAAAGAGAGAGAGAGAGAGAGAGAGAGAAGGAGAGAGAGATATTACAAACCTGCACAACATATCGTACTGAGCCATCCAGCTCCACTCTGAATAAGAAAGTCTTCAAACTGGTGTCATCCTCAGCCAAAGGTATATCATAGGTCACATTAAAAACTCCTGCATCTAATCTCCTTAAAGTTCTGACGTCTGTTCTCGTTAGAATCAAGCTTCTTGAAGGATCAAGAATAAGGTTTGCATCAGAGTAATCTGTACAGAATCAATAAATCATTGTGGTGACATAAGCTACAATCAGCTCTATAGATTAAGCTACCTTCCATTGTGGAGTTTGTGGAATTTGTGAGATTTAATGTGTGAGCAAAATTACACCCGCTATCACAGTAAGTGGCTGGAGTCTGCATTATATTATGAACATAATAATTGATGACAAGGCTATACGGTGATCATCAGCTGGTGTACAAACTCATGTGACTTACACATGTCCTAGGGCACCCGGTTCCATCATAATCTGGATTGCAGTAACTCCGATCCTGACAGACATTACTACAGACCTCCTCCTGTGTACAAGAAACAAAGAGAGTTGTGGCAATCACGCATGGTAGTAGTATTCAAACATCACGCTTAAGATAACTGTCTTCCCTAGCCCTCCCTCCCCCCTACCCCCTCTTTCACTAGATTTCAGGCAGCAATATTTGGAACACTTGCATATACTAGGAGCAGGCTTGGAGATGAGCTACATGTACATGGATCATTAGCTAAAATTTTGGTTGTCTAGACAGTTAAACTATGAAACAGTTTACTTAGCTATAAACTTGATGACTACTTACGCATTCATCTCTACACTCCTGGAGGAATAGCTCGGGTGACTTCAGTGCAGTCACACACCCTCGTCTGCACTCCATAATCTGATTAGCATAATTGGTAAACACATTATTATCATGAAGAATGCATTGATACAAATTTTGCAAAGTAACGTACTTGTTTAACGTCTGTACAAGCACCATCAGCGATGGAAGAGAGAGGAATACTGGGCCAAACAGTTTGCAAATCTGTGATGAGTGACTGAAATGTACAACATGTATAATAATAATGTAACCCTTGGCACCAATCATACATCCTTATGTGATTTAGTTTATTTCCTGTATTGTACCAGTTTGACAGGTTTTTCCCTATTATCAGTCAATATTCAGTTGTGAAGTCAGTCAGTTGATTCTCTAGTCAGTTTTTTGTCTAATCTCTCTGTGTGTGCATCATATGTTTGCTCCTAAAAATAATATGAACTACTGCCAAACTCGGAGCATGAGATTATATATAAGGTAACACAAAAAGAAGTTCAAGTTTGATGACAGAAATAATCATTGTAGTATTTGAGTGCATGTCAAGAATTGAATTTTAGTATCACAAAGCACAGAAGGATACATAAATTGTACACATTTAGCAGAGCTGCACAGGAATAAGCTATTTAACATACAAAACAATTTGACTGATCAGGTTGATCAGAAACCTATCAACACAGAACTTTTGTGCATAAAGGGCAACTTAAAACAGTACGTGGTTGTATGTGTAAGCATGGTACACTACAGATGTGACATTGTGTGGTGTGTTCATAGCTTGTCAACAGGCCCATTCCCAAACTTTCAGCGTTTTCATACTGACAGTTGCTCTGTATAATATTACGCATTGAACTCATAATAATATTATTATTTAGGAGACTTATACACCTAAAATAGAGCAACCATTCTTGGAATGAATGGAGCATGTTTATTGCTACATGCGCTTACAATTTCAATTACGTAGCCATGACAAGCAGAAAAAGAGTATTCCCCCCCCCCAACATTGTATTTTCCTCTGTAACTACGTTGCATCTATACCCATGCATGGAATAATAGAAAGCAATCTATGGTGGCATGTTGTCGTAGCTAAGTGTGTTATGACTTGCATGCAGCCCACATTTCCTTGGCAGGTAGACAGCTACGCTATATAGAGTAAGGCTTCAATCGGACATCAGTGATTCCATTTATGTGACTTTTTAAGGGTGCTTGCACCATGAGATTACATTATATCATTAACTAACACCCATCAGCAGAAGTTCCATGCTAGTAGCTACCGGCAATATCATTGAACTGTCACGGCTACTAAATTGAATGCACATTAGTCTCAAGTTGCTCTAAGCTGATCGAGGTACAATGGTACATGTATATAAATAAGAGCACACAACAGTGTGGTCTGCATGTATACCCATATTAAAGCATCATGCATCCCCACAGAGCGGACTGAGGCTCATGATTGATACCTGATCTTTTAATTTTTAGCTCTAAGGCTGACAAATCATAGGTCTTGCATCTGCACAGGGCAATATGGAGTGCAAAACTCTTCTCCCATTTCTACTCTTGATTTGATTAATGCATGACAATGATGTACAGCTGCTCAGCATTAAAAGTACCTCGTTCAGAAGATTGTTGGCACAGGCCACGTGACACTTCGCCTCCACGAGAGCGGTCTCCTCATCTTCAAACGGTAAAAGGATGGGGTGAGTACCAGCTGGGAGTTGGCAATTCTCCGCCGCGGAACCAGGCAAGGACTGGATGGCGATACTCAGCAAGAGCGGGCCGAGACAGAAAAAGGTGAAAATCTGTGAGTGTTGATACGCCATATCTCTGTGATCGAATGACCTTCGATCTGGATATTGTCATTAAACTTTATGAAGTGCCTATTTTTATTTGGATATCAGTGCTGCTTGTTGTTTACGTAACGTTCCTGCTACGAGCGTTAATAACGCACATGCCACGCCTATTATCCGTGTGGATTCGTAGCGCATGCGCAGTACGTGTTGGCGTGGGTGAGACTGCTGATACACAAACAACTGGCTACTACAGTCAATATAATACATAATAGTTTTTAGACAAGTACAATTTGCACAGCCACGCAAAAACTACTATTACTCTATTTTGGTGACAGCACACAACTGTTTACACTACCATACTTTAATATCATGATCCCCAGTGGGACGAATACTAAAACCTTCAATATCATCACCTTCGGCCGGTACAACGACCGCGAAATTGCTATTCTCTTCAAGCTGGTGGTCATAGTTGTAATGAATGAGACACTCTTCCATATGTAAGGATGTAGCAGATAGGCCAGCGCAGGGATCACATTAAGGCTGGGGTCTGCCAGAGCATGGATTATCCACAGTGTGTAGTTGGGGTTCGGACGTCCTTCTGAATAGGTGGAGGAGTAGATTTGATTTATCAACAAAAAGACACAAAATAGGCAATAGATCACGGGATAAATGAGCACGATCCCAACATTTCGTATGGCTTGAATATATCGATCACAGTTTGCTCCGTGTAATTTCCTAGTGCTCCGGCATAGAAGTAGAATAACCGTCACCATACATACGATTCCAAATGCTATAACCAGCACTAGAGGGCCGTAAAACAATGAAACGATCAAAGCTAGGCTACGGTGCACAAATCCACTATCATTGCAACCATCCTTTTCGCTGTTGACGGTCTTAATCCAGCACCACAGACCAGAAAGTCCGTACATATCCATAGCAAAGGGAATCCAACTGAATAGAAATGGGCTACAAAGCAAAACCAGGACACCTAGAGTCTCTTTGTACCGACTAGAAGATTTCTGCTGACATACTTCACCACCTACGCTGACTGCCACTTGGTGAAGTCGCCAACTAAGCACCAGCATGTATAACATGATCCACACGATGATTAAATTCCCCATCCACGATGTTACCATGTCTAAAAATCCGAGTGCCGCACACATGTCTGACCAACCGGTACCGTTTCTGATGGATACTTGTTCATCTTCTGTGACTTGTACTGGAGTAAGCTCCAAGATTTGACACAGTGCTTGCAAGCTGTTCACGATCATGAGGTACATGACCAAACGATAAACAAACCGTTTGTAGTTCTTCGAAATCAAAATGAGGCAGACGACAAGAATGCTAGCCAGAATTCCAATAGAGTTGAGAGTCACCTTAATTATAAAGATTGCTTCAGCTATCTTTGTTGGAGATTTGAAGCAATGCTCGTCAACATTGCTAGAGTTAGAAATTTCATTAATTTGCGTCATCTTCTGTAATCAATCTGATTCAGAGCAAGCTAAGCTGATATCATAAAGCATTAATTTTATTTCTGAGACTAGATTTATAGCAACAAATGGCGATTTAACCAGGATTAAATTTCAGTGCCTATTAATACTCAGCGGTATAAAAGTAGCCTCGTCCCCAGTCTCCCCAATCGATCTTTTTCAAAACATGGGAGTGGCCTGGGGACGAGTCTAGGTATAAAGAGTATCTTTAGATAGAGTCTAGAGATTACGTAATTTATAATATCTGCTCATCAGTATGAAGTCACTCACGTATACAAAACTGTGTATACTCTGTACGATAATTATCAAGTTGTACTACAGTATACAGTATACGTACCTGATATACAATAGGTCTTGAAATAATAATCATGCATGTATGCTATACAATGTCTTGCATCAACTTGTAATAGACTGTAGCTTATCCAAGCTTACTTCATAACACCCACACGTGCATTAGCTATAGACTTTGAGGGAAAGTGATTGGATAATTAATAATAAGTGAGATATCCTGCAGGTGAATTGGGATTGATGAATAATTAGTGTACAAGTGAACAGGTAATACAATAATAGTACTACTGATCTATAGCTTGGTTTCTTGAGTATAACAGCCGCATAACATGAAAAAATACAATTCTATCACAGTAGTATAACAACTATGACGAAAGAAATAATCTGATACAAAAATAACACAAACGTGCACTTTTTATGCTTTTTCAAAAGTATATACGATTGGAGAAATGAATGCATGAGGTTGCAAAATATGATGAAAAGTGTGCGAATAAGTCTCATGAGTGTTCTCATCAATTCACAGTAGAGAATTGTTCATGTTTCTTCTGCTTGTGTGTGAGCGGCGTCAAGCTGCTGCAGCTCAAGCTGAACTGATCGTTGAATCTCGTCCAAGCTGCTGTCAATATCAGCTGCCAACTTTGCTCCTTCCTCATCCTCGTATGTCGACAACCGATGACATTTCGACGAAGCTGACGTGGGCGTTTCTACGTACGGATTTGAGTGTGGATCTTGTGGAGGTGGCTCTTGCCTCAGAACGGGCTTCAGATAATCGTAGCCACTTGCCGTTGCTCCATTCATAGTCATGCTCGAGGAGGAGGAGAATTCGAAATCGCTCGTGGTGCTGATGGCCAAGGTTCTCTCGTCGTCCGAGTGAGAATCGTGAGTTGTGTGCTGTGAGAGTTGGCTATTGTAGTAGGGCATGTGAGCGTTGATGTTCTCAAACTGGATGTAGGGGTTGTCTTTCGTGAGAAGGGCGTCGAATTGGGATCTGAGATCGGTGAAGGTTGGTCGATCGTTGGGATTCTCCATCCAGCACTCTTGCATCAGCTTGTAGCTGTGAAAGTATGATAATGAATGAATTTAGATGATAAACAGTGGGTAGTTGTGTATGCATAGTTTCTCCCTCTCTCTTTCAGCCGTGACTCTCTCCCTCCCTCCCTCCCTCCCTCTCACTCTCTCTCTCTCAAACTTACATATCATAAGAGCAGTTTTCTGGCCTCTCAAGTCGATAGCCTCTCTTCAAACACTCCACGAGTTGATCGTTTGAGATGGTTGGGTAGGGAAATCCACCTGCATAGTAGTAAGATATCAACAATTTAGATGAAAGTATAAAGATCATAGTATATTATTATATGTGTGTAGAGCTAGTTCTATTCTGGCTAAGCCAAAATAAGTGAGCATATAGCCTGCCATGGTGCTGATTTTCTCCTCATGATGACAGTTTAGTAAAAATCGGGGCTTAATAGTCACTTATGACAATGTATACATGTGTTACAACAAACATAAGCAAGTGGCCATGCATACCCAGAGTGGCAATCTCCCAGAGGGTGACTCCATACGACCACACGTCCGAGGCTGATGTGAACTCTCGGTTAATGATGGACTCCATGGCCATCCACTTCCACGGGAGGCGACCTTTGCTAGTCTTTACGTAGATATCATCGTTTGTCACGACTCTAGACATGCCAAAGTCTGAGATCTTTAGATTCTTATTTTCTCCAACCAGAATGTTTCGACAGGCCAGATCACGATGAACGATATCCAAACTTGAGAGATATTCCTATACAAAAATATTGAGTGGAAGGATTGAATGATAAATTTTTATGAGGAATGTTAAAATTCAATTTTGATGCAGTGGAATCTGGCCAAAATGGTCACCTATGTGCCATAAAGTATTGGCTGCAATAGAAGGTGTCTGCTTTAAGTTTTGATTGCATGGAGTTTTGCCACTTGATCCAGAAGTATAATATTATGTAAGCAGAGCTAGAAGTAACAGCTGGTCATCGGACATTTTCCGACCAAATTGTTGAAATGACCGATCAAATTCCCCATGCAACTCCATAAACTCTTGTACTGTGTCCTAGCAATGTCCGACCAAAACATGAGCCTTATTTCTAGCCCTGATGTAAGTGACTGTAATAAATATACAGTGACTGTGTTATTGTACACAGGTTTGACTATAAAGAATCTACTAATATTATATTACTAAGCACTAGAACAGATGCATAGGCCATCCTGATTCAACTTGTTACTAGCATTGTTCCATAGATTGTTACAATACAAGAGTGCCCACTTGTGTGAAACTACAAAAGTATTAAGCCAAAGCCAAAGGAACAGGAATGCAAGGCCATCTGCCGTGGCAAGCTAATTGGATTGTTATTAAATTCCTGCTCCCAAACCGACATCCTTTGATCAGCGATAATACACGTGGGTGGAGGAGCACGTCGCCGAATTGGTAAAGGTCGTCGTCGTCAATAGCGTATACTTGCTTGAAATAGGTAATGGTCGTCAACAGTGCCGACAACGCCTTTAGAGCTTGTACATGCATCTAGATTACAAACAGTTATGACATTGTGTTCTTTTACTCACCATTCCTGAAGCGATTTGGTAGGCAAAAGAGAGCAGATTGACTGGTTCAAAATCGCCGAGATCAGCATACAGTGATCCGGGAGCTGGCTTAACCTTCACTTTCACCTCCTCCTCCTCTCCAACTCCTCTTCCTCCTCCTGCCGTTCCCTGTGTTTCAGTTCCATTCTGTTCCTTGTCCCTGGGTTCCGATTCCGACTTTGCACCACCGTCACTCCGCTCCTGGTCGTCATGGTGATCCGCAGCCTCTGTCACCACAACTCTTATGTCGGGCTGCTCACCAGCTTCGAGAGATTTTGCTAATGTAGAAGAAGACGACGCTGCTCCGCTCTGTTCTTCAGTAGCTGGAGCTTCGTGATCACTACTAGGATTACTTTCGGCGCTGCATCCATTTTCCCCCTCATCTGATGCACGTTTTTGTTCCACTTGATCACTGCGATCCGCTGAGATTTCTAGCGGGTCTGTAGCAGCTTCTACTACAGTAACTACGGAGATGGAACTTGCTTCTCCAGGAGGGATGAGTCCTCGGGCGGCCATTTTTGATCGTGGTGAGTTTGGTTCGAGGTAAGGCTGAGGCTCATGCAGTTTGCTGGACCTCATCAGCCTTCTGTAGCGATTCCTTTGCATAATCTAATGGTATAAAGATAATTATTATACTAATTGTAGTCTCACAATCTGATGATTCTGATGAAAATACAATTGTTGCCAAGGTTATACAACATTTATAGTCAACCATTTTGAAATTTCAATTAGCCTTTCCCTGTGAACATTGGTTATAGCTCATGACATTGTGTTTCACTATGGGGTAGACCAATTCCCCTCTTTGGTTAGCTGCCTAGTCTAGTGGCCACCAGGGAACTCAAGTGGTTCATGGCTATGTAAACAACAAACCAACCACCAAATAGTGGTGACAATTGTTTGTCTAATCTTAAATAATCAGTGTACAGCTACTCACTTGTAATAATATAAGAATCATACACTGTCAGTAGTCTGGTTCACAGTTGAAAAGGGTGCCTAAATTCGCTCTCAGATTAATTATGTATAGATCATGCATCTTACAAAAGCTGTTAGCCTACGATATTTTTGGATCACGCATATTGCAAAGGTAGCTACATTTATATAGCCTACAATGTAATGCATCTCACCAATTTTCTGATTGTTTCCAAGTAAGAGAGGAGATCTCCATGCTTCACAAACTCTGTGATGAGACAGAGCGGCTCCTGGATGGTGACACAGCCAATGAATGTGATCACATGAGGATTGTTGCCCTTAGCAATCTTCTTCATCGTGTCAATCTCACTGAGAAAGTCAGTTCTCTCGCTTCCTGTGGCACTGGCTGTAGGGAGGGAGAGAGAGAGGGAGAAAGAGAGAGGGAGGGAGGGAGAGGGAGAGAGAGAGGGAGGGAGGGAGAGAGGGAGGGAGAGAGACAGAGAGGGAGAGAGACAGGAATACATCAAGAGCCACCAAATAAAAACAATTTACTGTCATTACAATGCCAGATAATGAAATTCTCCGTCCAATTATAAACTTTCATAATGTCACTAAAATTAATTTCACAACTGCCCCACCAAATTGCAGCCTAGGCGTACACCACACCATACATGACGGCGACGCCACTCACAATCAAATTTGCAATCTGTTATAGCCATTAGCCATGCATCAACACGTTCACTCAGCTTACCCTTTAAAGTCTTGATTGCCACGGCGATGCATATGCTTCCTTTCATGGTGGGCGAGTTTTGTATCGGGCCTCGGACGAACCCCTTGTGTACCTCGCCGAAACACCCCTCTCCGAACTTGGTCTCAATTATGACTTTGTTGACGGGGATCTCCCACTGGTCGACCATGGGACTAGCGGCCATTGTCATACTGTGCTGCGTCAGACGATTGCCAGAGTTACCCTTACGGACCAAGTACATCGGGTTAGGGTAGCCATTTTTCTATAGAATACAGAAGAAATTATATTGTCACGTTCATTTACATGTAATTATACAGTACTTGGCATTTCTATTTTGCTATGAAAATTGAATGGCTAGAAATTAAATTCATGGAATGAGGAAGGCTTGTGTATAACATAATATTATTACTATGCAGGGGGAATAGCAATGCCCCCTCTCTATATGTTGACTCTACAGTGCATGGAGCTCCATGCATAGACCTATCAAAATAATTAATATTCCTCAAGAATATTATTTCAAGATCAAAATCTAGTTATT
Source organism: Cliona cf. orientalis (assembly GCA_963930775.1). NCBI lineage: Eukaryota > Metazoa > Porifera > Demospongiae > Clionaida > Clionaidae > Cliona > Cliona cf. orientalis. The sequence goes on along the minus strand of OZ005699.1, from coordinate 8,470,587 downwards.
ATAATTAATTTTGCTAACCTCCACATCAAAAACACGCCTCATTTGCATCCTCATTCGGTGGCGTTTGTAAATGACCACTCCAGAAATTACGACAAAAGCAACGCCAAAGAGAACGATTATTCCCACGACGAGGCACACTATGGCAAAGCGGGGGAACCCACCATCATCGCTACTGGGAGAGACTTCACCTATTTGAAGAGGAGGGAGAGAGAGAGAGAGAGAGAGAGAGAGAGAGAGAGAGAGAGAGAGAGAGAGAGAGAGAGAGAGAGAGAGAGAGAGAGAGAGAGAGAGAGAGAGAGAGAGAGAGAGAGAGAGAGAGAGAGAGAGGGAGAGAGAAGTGAATATCATATACAGTGGAACCTCTGTATCAAGAATCAATGGCAGCGTAATAATAATATGGACACCTATTTGAAAATACTTCTTCAAGTTACTTTGTTCTACTGACCTTGGTCTGGTGTTGTAGGTGGGACCATGCAGTTTGGATACTTGACTGGGTCTTGCATCAGAATGAATGAGTCGCTCCAGCTGCTCCACAGCATAAACTCATTTTGAATACGAATCTACACATAGTACAGTAGGAACCGAATAAGAGCAGTGTTGTAGCTAGCTCATAATATTCTAAAGGGGGCGGTGCTTAAAATATCAAAGCATTATTGTGGTTTTAAAAACCACATGAAACAAAACTAAGGTCAGAAAGGAGGGTGTCCACCCTCCATTTTACCCTCTGGCTACAACCCTGAAGAGGTAAGATTAATTGAATGGAATCTATCAGAGATAATATCACTTACCTGAGCATGGTAACAGAGGGTGCTTGGATTTACACTGTGCAGCTGGTCTGTTATCACTTCTGTCCGGTCAGCCTGAGATTTAGAAATTGAAAAAACACACACGTCAGTACAATTATTAAGTGTTTCAGCAGAGGGATGATCAACTCACTGAGGTGAACTCCTTCTGTGTTACTATGTTGGATGAAGACGCCTCAACGTTGGAACTGACTCGCGTGTGTAAAACACGTACTTGGTAACCTTTGACCTCACCGTACGTTGCATCGGGCAAGTCCCAGGTGAAGTTGAGATGGAGTTGATCGTTTGAGTTGATGCTAAAGTCGTTGACTTCAACGTCGTTTTTATCGATGGGGTGGGGGGCATGTGGACGGGCCCCTTTGATGCACTGCTGCTTAGAGGGTAGCCGTCGATTTTGATAGCTCTCTTTAGCCAGTGGTTGAACCTACATGTAAGTACATGTATGCATACGGAAGGACGTGTGCGTGATGGGTGGGCAGAGTCCAAAGAGGGTTGGGTAATGCTTATATTAATCATAAAAATTATTCATAAACATAGGCCAGAATCAACCATTGATCCCCTAATTAAACACAATATTACCATATAGCCGGAAAATTTGGCGGGGAATTAAATTTGGCGGTTTGGCGGTCTATGTTATAACCGCCAAATTAAAAATCCGCCAAAATTTCCTACTCGCATATATACGTATGGCGATCCTGTACCGAACCGCCAAATTTAAATCCGCTCAATATTCTTGCAATAGCGATTTTGGGCTCAACCGCCAAATTTAATTCCCACCAATATTTCCAGCTATACGGTATTATACTTTAATCCTTCTAGGTTTTAGGACACTATTAGGCTACTGTAATACCTCTCCAATTAAGAAATTAATATATCAGATCAATTTAAGGGAATTTCCAGGTACTTACCCCGAAGATAATGTAATTATTTTCAGTCCGTGGATAAAGATTAGATATCTCATATTCATTCCTGTTGATCTGTTGTAAATTTGAAAGTGAGTTAACTTGTGTTACATAATATTCGCAGTGGTACACGCATTATCATTATCACTAAAGTTTAACATCACTCACTGCTGAGGCAGAATAGTTGAGTACAGTCTTGATTTCTGTATCAAAGACTGGAATATTGTTATGCAGTGCACCCCAGTGCACTCGGAGTTCGTATCTGCCAACTGCAGCTACATCAGATTCCAAACCTTGGATATACCACAGAGCTGAGATGGTGACTAAACCAGTAGTCTTGTTGGTTGCTATGTTGCAATCCAGTTTTAGTTGAGACTCTGGTTGGAGAGAGAGAGAGAGAGAGAGAACATGATAATGTGTTTGCCCCCCCCCTCCCCACACATACACACGTGTACACAGAGGTATACTTGTCTCCACCTTTTTACTGTAACTCAGTGACTACTTACCAATATCCAAATCGATTACTCCATACGATTTTTGATTAGTGTTTGGAGGGAGTGGAAATGCTTGAATCTGTATAAACACATAGAAACAGGTGTCAGTTAGATTAAAAAGCACTTTCGTCCCATGGAAACAGCATAAAGAGTAGGTAGCCTTGTTGAGGGCATGAACGAATGATTGTAACTCACTGTATATGTATAGATGCAACCGAACTTCAGGAAGTTGATACTGCCATTGGAAGCCAGCAGCATGAATATGGTTGTGCTGCCCAACACCTCTCTGTAGTGGATGGAGTCCATGTCTCCTTCACCACACTCAGGGTCATCGCTGTACACCCAGATGTCATAATGGGTGATGAGATCTGCCCCTGCATATAAATTAATGTATTGATGATAGAGTCGGTAGACTCTATAAGTAGGGATGGCCCGGATATGCCATATATACATTACAAATACCCAAATATCTCAAAATAAGTTTGTGAAATTTCTAAGTGTGAAAATCATAATTTCCAGTAAATTGTCTATCTAACAAGACCAAGATCATTCATCAAATCAATTGAATCAGATGTTCCAAAAAATGGTCATTTCTCAATCTTTCTTCTTTCTCATTTCTAATATTATTATTTTGCCAGTGAACAGTTATTACAAGAGTTTGATGATTTACATTAGCTGCATCTCCTAGCAGACACCTTGAAATTTTTATGGGGTTATTTAATTTCCCTATTACCTCGTGGTGGTAGCCATGTAAGATTGACCATAGCATATCCTTCAAAGCCCTCTCTGCTGTCCTCAGTCCAAGTGAAACGCAAGCTGCTGTTGCTAGGTTGAGAGGGGTACTGGGTGGCTGTTTGTAGGTAAGATATACGGAGGGGAGGGATAAGGAGGGAAGGAGTTCGGATTCAGGTTCGTGGAGTGGTGGGAGGAAGAGAGAGAGAGAGAGAGATAGAGAGAAAAGAGGGAGGAAGCGAGAGTGAGAGAGAGAGAGAGAGAGAGAGAGAGAGTGCACTAGAGTGATATGACCAACCAATTTCCATTACAAATGAAAATATCTACACATTCGAGTCTAACTAGTGAAGAATTTCAACGATGTTTATTGCCTAAAATTGGTGCAACCACGCACAAGCCATGATCACAACATTCCGACAAACCTACAAACCACTAATCACATAAAGCGAGCAAGTTTGCTCTAGACTTTTGGCTGCGGTCTACATCGCATTATGCATAAGAATGTGATCTCTAATTTCCATAATTGCACACGCCCACGTTGAAAGTATGACATTTTTTAAAAATTTGATTATCGTCTGCACGTACCTCCATACACAAGAAGTTCAGTCGACGGTGAGAACTGAGATATGCCATTTGAACTCACGGCTGCAAAGGAGACGTTTACCGTCTGACAGGACAGGTAGCTCAAGTCCAGTTCTCCATTCAGGGCAGTCTGGAATGGGAATGGAAATTTCGTTAAATTTCATTCCAGATCATTCATAGAAACTTCCGCAATAATTAAATTTTGATATAAAATTTGTCAACCCTCAAATTTGTGGCTAGTTACATTCACACCATGCATAGTATAATAATATTTTAATGTATCACTGCAAAAATTTGCTTTCTAAGTCACTTTCAAATTTCAGACATGCCACTCCTAGAAACATCACCATTCCATTGCTAGCTACCAATTTAAAACCATCACCGTTAATGAAATTAACATAATAATCACCTTTGATTAAAGCCGTGCTTACCTTGAAGTAGTAATGCGATCTTGTACCATTTTGTACTTGGAAGATGAAAGCCGTGAAGTTGCTTGTAACGTCTGTTGCCGCTTGAGACTCTTGATCCGCGAGATCGTAATCAACTCGATAGATTCCAGGGTCCCTCTCCAACGCTGTACTGGCTTCGGTGAGACCGGGAGGGAGGAGAGGGGTCGGGAGGGAGGGGGAGACAGGTGATGTAACGACGTCAGTATAGATTCCGCAGCCTGCGACACAACTTTGCCTTGTTATTCTTGTTGCCTGATAAATTTTTTAAGACAAAGAATCATAATACACTCTCTCTTTCACACACATACATGCATATGCATACATGCACAATACAATAACATGGCATTGTATAAACAGATTGGCATAAGGTTGGTTATAAATGTAACTCCGAGGATAACGCTACTGATATTAATAACTCACACAAGTGATGGTGCAGTGTGCACCTTGGTACACACAACTCGCAGAGCTGGCAGGGCATTCCATTAACTCTGCCGAACAGTTTGCAATCTGCATAGGCAGTAAAATTAATAATAATTCATAATGAAAGCAGCATGTCATGTCACTCTTAATAATTATTAGAAATTATTGATAGGGATTATCTGTCATTGTATGTATAATGCAAAATTGGTGTATGGTACTGAGTGGCTCATTGTGCATGTATAATATTATAGCTATAGCTAAGGATAGCCACAGAGACTAGTTTTCGAGTTTAGGACCAGTTTGGCAGGATGCAACACAATCATTTTGGAAGTAATAATTTATATAAATACACGCATGCATGTACACCTCCAATAAACAGGGCTGGATGCTCTAGCAGACACTCACACACACGTGCACACACACACACAAAACAATGTCTGCCTTAGTTATAGATAGGGAGTATTTCTGGTCAGGTACTCGGGTGCGTGCGTGTTACCAGTTCCGTTTACTATGCATTTGTGGCAATCGGTACAACTTCCAAACCACAAACTAGCGCTTATTTACTAACCACTATTGTCATAACTTGCAGTCTAAACAAATAATAATATGACTACAGTCTTGAAATAAACAGCCGGATTTCTGCTAGCAATTATTAACATATTATTATTATGCATGATCAAAATGACATACTTCATATTATTATATATTAGACGTCATAGCTATAATTATTTAACATGTGTTAGTAGACTATCCATTATAATAGTATTATTAATATTGTAGGACTTACACATCTATTCCTGCATGGGTTTCTGCCGAGGGTAGGGTCGGTTGACTTCTCTATGCACCCACGGCGACACTCCATCATCTGTGAAGAAGCAAATGACAGCAAAAACGATACAAATTGTCGGCGCTTTGAGTCACACAATCTATTAGACTGATCACTTTCAACATTCCCATAATTATAATAGCGGCGAGTTACACTAGTCTAAGTACTGCAGGTGAAAGATTGCATGCTGTACGTAAAGTGCATTATGTATTTTCTCAGGACATAGTACATGCAGCCCAGCCCTGCACGTACGAGTTGCTATCGGTGACAATAACAAGAATAATATTATAACTAGTTAACATGTATCAGCTTGTGATAGACTGCGTATAATGTAATACTATCATCAGGGATGGATAATAATTATTATGTACTTATCAGATTATGATGTAGTTTCCATTCCTTAATCTTACTTCCCCTCCCCCCTCGCCCCCCCTCCCCCCCCCCCCCCACACACACACATACATACACTCCCCTAGCATAATACTAACTCACCTCTCTGAATCTTTCACAGTTTCCATCAATTTGAGTGAGGTCCAGGGAAGGCCACACCCCATTTTCCATCGGCGCCTAGAAATGTGCAAGTAGGCGAATTAGAGTTGATTAATGCTAACCACAACTAGTAACTTAATATTTGAGTACAGCGACTATAATACTATGCTAATAGTATGGTATTTTGCTAATATTACATTCTTCTGTTGCAGTCCATCAACCTACTCCTGCAAACCTCTGTAACAATCTCTGTATCAATTAGACTGAAACAGCTGTCACTGACAATGGCACTTTTGGCATATCACACATTAATTCAATCGTTAAGCTATATACCTATGTGCTCTTAAGTCACTGGTATGGTCTCACTAATAAATCATCACTATGTTATGTTTGTTTGTTCCGTGGGTTTAGAAATGAAGCATGCTCTTCCTGTGATGAACATGAATTCCAGCCTACTCACTGGTACTCGTAGCCAAGTGGGTCAGCCGTTCAACAGGAAGATAAGAGGTTAGCCAGGAATGCTATATACACATCAATTCTACAAAGCTTGATTATTAAAATGTGGTCTGATTGCATTGGCATGGGATCTATAGTGTACATTTGCACTGAGGGATTGCTGGCTATTCAGAGTAAGTATGTTTCATGTATGTGGTTGCTCAGACACAGGATGCTGGAGTGGACTGCTCCCATTAGTGGCTAGAGTGTCTACCTCTATACCAGCCTCCCACTCCACCAATCTAACATCATGGCTAATTGTACTCCCCCTTTCTGTCTCGATCTCCTAGCTTCTCAATCCCATCCCTCTCTCTCCCCCTCTCTGCCTCTCCCTCTGTCTCCCTCCCTTTCTCTCTCTCTTTCTCGCTCTCTCTCTCTCTCTCTTCCCCCCTTCCCTTTCTTTCTCTCTATCTCTCTCTCTCCCCCTCTCTGCCTCTCCCTCCCTCTATCTCTCTCTCTCTCTTTCTTCTCCCCTTCCCTTTCTTTCTCTCTGTCTCTCCTCTCTCTCTCCCCTCTCCTCCCCCTACTTCCATTATCTAGACCTCCCACAGACAAAGTATTGATTGAGGTTGTATTCATCTCAGTAAGCTAACCCAGCTACATAAACACTATAGACAGTGTGTGTCTATAATTAGTAGCTCTATAGCTATTGTTGTCACCTATGCATGCAAAACGTTTACACCAGTTCTGTTTAGATAGAGTATCAATTCTCTAGTCAAGAATGCAGTCCAAGGCTTTCATGTGTAAGTGTAATGAATGAAAGAAGGGAGATGGATTTCACTATTTTGGTGTATTCTAGACCAGCCTTAAAAAAATATAATCTGTGTATTTCTGAGTCAAGTAATTTTTGTTAAAGAGTTTCTATTCAAGATATGATGCATATTATGCACTAAAAGAAAGTTTATGCAAGTATGGTGATTCCAATAATGCCAGATTTTGCTTTAGAGGTCTCCTTTGATATTCAATAATATTAATCTAGAAATGACTATAGCTAGCTTGCTCTGATCACTATAGTTGTACCTGCACCAAGCAAATCTAAATTTCCTACAAGTGCATCAATTATACCAAGCATTGCTATTGCAGAGGTCAGCAATGGAGCCCATCAAAGAGAGAACACTCTTTCACACAACAGAGTTAACAGAAGCTACTAACACAGTCACTCTCAGACTAGTCCAGTTAATGCTTTGTTGTGGAGCAACATAGCCCTGTTGTCCCAGGTCCAGGTTATGTTGCAGCCCTTTTTGCTGCAGCATAATAAATAATTATATTAATGACATTAAGTTAGCTCTGTTGTGAAGCCATGGAGAGCAGGCACAACAGCCTTGGTTGTTTTGGGGGTAACCAAACTAACATGCAGCTCCAAGCTAGCAAACCCAAAGCTGAGCCTGTAGGGTTTTTGACACCCTCCACCCAGGAAACCTTTGACTAGACAGGACCAGCTGATTGTGTGAACCATAATCGTGTTATTAGTCTCATGCAGGCTTTGCACTACTCCAAACAGCAACTCAGGTGTTCATGCAAGCATGCCTTGCCTGCCTTAAGTAAGCACTACTCTCCCCTTCCACACACACAAAAATTCTCGATTTAGGGCTACTTAATTCCTTCTCCCCAGCTTTTCAGCTTTTCCCTAGCTAGTTGCTTGCTGTTCCTACCTAGCCTTGCACATTGTGGAAAAGGATGGAACAAGAGTTCTGCATAGGTGTGGAGGTATAGATAGAGAATGTCCGGCTGGCTGCCTTCAAGTTGACCAAGATACCTTTTAATGAGCTAGGGCCACCATTAGCTGTAGCTATGTAAACTATAGGTTAGACCACTCCACCACCAATGAGTATCGGTGACCAGTAGGAAGTTAGCCTCTGAGGGCGTGATCAGCATAACTCTCGTTAATTTTAACACCTCTTAATTAGAATGGATTAATTAAAATTCCTTGCAACCATAATGCACCTGCATTCACGTTATAATTGTCAATCCATACCAAAGAATAAGCTATAATTTTGTAGGTACAATATGTACATTATCGTAGTCACGTGGAGTTTGCCTGATGGTCTTGATCCATAGTCAAAACTTTCCTTACAATTAGTTCCATGCATGCACAGAGACATGGACCCTAAGCATGCATGCATTATGCATTATGCTTTATATAGCTACAAGATGCTCGTGAAGGGATTACAGGCTGCGCATATAGCATGATATGCATGAAGCTTACTATAAGCTTTCCTAGGAAAATTTTTGACTATTATAGATCAAGACAGTGCATGATTGGGGGATCTTCCTGGTCATCTGCAAGTGCATGTCTGCAAGCATGCAACATTAGGCGTGCCACCCACTTCAACAGTATGCACGTGTAGGCTAATTAGCTATTGGATTGAAGGGTTGACACCATAAAGATATCAAATGTCAGTGGTAGCTATATATCTCAGCATGTCTCTGTCTACCTACCTAGACTATAGCCATTATAGAAGTGGTCTACACAACAAAAGTGGCCAATAACTTTCCTCTCTGCCAGCAATTATCTCTGCCAGTTCCTGACTAGCCCACAGAGAGAGAGAGAGAGAGAGAGAGAGAGAGAGAGAGAGAGAGAGAGAGAGAGAGAGAGAGAAGGGGAGCCCCAGGGAGGGGAGAGGAGGAAAGAAAGAAAGGGTGGCTCCTCAATAAATTTTTGGGGGGAAGACCGTAAAAAGAAGGAAATACAAACAAAAAAACCTAACCTTGCAGCCACGGATGATTATTTTGTGGAGAGAGAAAGCATAGAGTGGCAAAGGTTTCGGGAAGAGAATCGAACTACAAAGGCTGTCGTGGTGTCCGGGAATGTTTGTATTTTTGAAATGATTATAAGCCAAAAGATCTCATGTGGCAGGTACTTTGGTGGTCTAGAACGTTTGATTTTTGTAAGCCAAAGATATCTAAATTTGAGGGAAATATAAATTTCCTGTGGAGCCAAGAATGTTGGTATAATATTTGAAATGATTATACACATGCCTTAATTGCCCAGAGATGGTAATAATACTTCACTGCGTTTATTTATCTTAAAACAAAACCTTCAGAAAATGATTTTAAGCCTGAGAAATTGGTGTGCCAATAATATATTTGTGGTCCGGAAAGCTTACAATTACGAAGATCTGGTGAGGGGGGCAGTGCTGATTGTGGTAATCACGCAGTGTATCTTCAACTAATGAGATTTGACAACAAAGCTCTTTCTTGTGGTATTTGTGCATAAGGTATAATGCAGTTTGTCAGCACACATAGCTAGCCCTTGCAGTGGAATCCTTTGTGTGTTTATTCAACCAGCTTTCAAACGACAAAGAAGCACTAGGCATGCGGAAAAGAATATTATCAGGGTCGTGTATTTTTTGCTTTTAAGCTCTAAGAGCTAGAAGGTCTTGAGCTCGAGGGGGCTGGGTGCTCCCATTTTCAGTGGTACAAACTTGAATTTGATTCGGTAAAAGGGAGCCGTTTAACCTTACGTAAAAGCTCAATTTGAGTACAAAGCAAAGCGCTCATTACAAGAATAGTTACTTAGCGTTACCCACCTACAAGTGTTTATTGCAAGAATGCTGAGCATAAGATTATACCATAGCCACTGCGTATACCATTAATTGCGACAAATTGCCAATTTACTTTCTGTATCTTGTACAAATATCGAGAGTGATTAACATGCCATTTTAAATTGGAACGCACAAGTTCTAACACTACAGTTACTATAGGGTGCAAAATTGTCCCCTTTTACGAATATTATGCACAAGGGTAATACAATTCCGGTATATACAATACTCTAGGCTAAGCATATAAGTTAATGTGCATCTTATGCACCTTATAGCCATGTATGATAACTCAAAGTAGCATATAATAGTCCAATATACCAACATGATAATATGGGCTACCTTCCTTAAACTAACCCTTCACAATCATCCATCACATTAATATCCACCCAGCTTAGCCCTATGACAGCTATGGCAGATCGATGCACAATAGGCCTTCTGTTTCAAGCTAGGTGCAGTGCTACTTAATAGTATTATGGTCAGCTTGAGCACCAGTCTGATCAGCTGATTCCAAGCCACACACTACTGCCCATGGACTCTACTGTCTCACAGCAGGCTTGCTAATTAACAACCCAAAGTTGTAAGAAATGGAATTACTGGTCTATAATTACTCATGCAATGGTTGGGCCACTAATCTGGCTAGCTAAAGGAACTCTTGATGCACCAGACTTCAAAGTGAGAGAGAGCAATGGGAAGGGAAGAGAAAGTTACCCTATGATACAAATTGTTTATTTGCATGGGTCAGACAAGTTTCACAGGATCTGTGAAAGTTTAATGATAATTATTACAGGGGTGTGGGGGTGGATTCGGAGGAAGATAAGGAGAGACGGAGGGAGGGAGGGAGCGAAGGAGAGAGAGAGAGAGAGGGAAAGAGAGAGAAAGCAGAAGTTGCACTCTAGGATACCTACTGTAGCTTGGCATCAGATTTTCCAAATATCAAAGCGTGAACGGTACACCGACCCTCACGATTTACAACCACATTTACTCTGGGTACCATGGGACTGTTCCCCTAGTACAGCACTACTGGAAACAAGCCAAGGTCACTATTTTCATGCCAACAGATCCACCTGCATTATTATAGTGTTCCCGCTGCAATAGCCCTATGTAGGTACTAAAAAGATTGCTAGCTATTTACTATAGACTGAGTCAGAATTGGAATCAATTGGGGCCAAGATTTAAAAAGTGATGTCGTTACTAATAAGCGGCTAGTACTGTGTATGGAGCATTAATAGTACACTAAAGTTCCAATTTTCATCCAAAATTTATCTTTATTAGTTACTTAAGATCACGCAATGCATGACAATTGCAGCGATTTTAATAAAAGCATAGCACTCTAGTGGTCCTATGTCCTGTAATAGTAAATTATGTAACCTGGGTATATAACTTACATGCAAGCCTTATAGCTGGAGGCCATAGACGTCTCATGTGTACACAAAATTATTAGGCCACTCAACTTGTGGTACTAAAAATTAATTCAGTTTCTGAATCTGTCTCACGATATCAAGTTCGGAACTAGTATGATGTAATAACTGTCAGCATAAGCTGAGTACTACATGTACTTACTTCAGACTCTGTCTTCACTTCTTACCTAGCTAAAATGGCCTATTGATCGGTGTCCCGCCGTTTTTAAAGCATTTCTACTATAATATTATAGTGAGGAGGAAAGCGTCACTCTGACGCCAGCTACAAAACTGCTCTTCAAAGGTTTAAGCTGTGATCAATTTGTGAATTAACCCAAATCACCGACAAGTGAACCATGAGGCGTTCTTTCCTGTGTACTAAGTGTCATGAATAATATTATCATGACAGTAACACTAACCAAACTGCTCAATGGTTTACATAAGGCATTGTAGAGGTTTTTGCCTCAATCTGTATCCAGTGTCACTTCTGGTCACTAATGGGTGATACTCAGCAAGTAGCTGGTAATCAAATCCTCCATTTCGTAGTAAACACTGAATCATTTGCATTCTTGAACTAGGCCACAAACATCGATGGCAATGGAGTGGAGCTCATGAATTGTTTTGATAGCTACAGCACATCCTTTGGGAAGGAAAGGTAGTTAGTATATTATAAGTACTGGGCAAGAGTACTGGTTTGCAGTTTGGTGGACTAGACTAACCAAAGTGAAAGTTCCCCCTTGCAAAAGCTTCTGGGCTGCTGCAATGGGAAACATGCCAGCACCGTTCTCAACGCTCAATCTGTCCAGGGACCCATACATGTACACTGTAGGATAACTCTTCTAAAAGTGGCACAGGCATATTATATGGATAGTAGAAGTTGCTTTGGTTGTATAATACTCAGGACATGAACAGGCAAGGTTCATATAATTATTTATGCCTACATAGATCTGGCTCTAAAAACAGCATTTCTGAATGTACACTAATTATCGCCATATGTTAGTAAAGTGTTGATTACGAGTACATGAAGTAAAAGTGATGTTAACAAGCACCTTAGATACTACGAAATTAATACCCCTTGATGAACATGCTTTCCACCCAGGCTACTAAACAACTGACTGGATAGACGAACTGACACTTCAGAGGCTTTTCAAACCGGACATGATAATTAGTAGCTACAAATGTATCTGACCAATCAGGTGTCACATGAATTCAAAGTCACGCATTTCTTCGCCGGACATTGAATCATTCGTTAGAATTTCCTGTGCTAGATCACGACAGCAACCACGCAAAGCTAGGCTAGGCATGTATGTGTGGGTGATCGCACACATACGTACGTACATGTGTGTGTGTGTGTGTGTGAGTGTGAGTATGTGGGACCATACGCCTCCAAGGTTGTAACTACATGTGGTTCTTCGGGACTTGTACCTCTCAGCGTCCGTTCCCAGGAGTAACGAGCGCATCAATTAGCCAGTCCCTTGTAAGCGAACAGCCCCTCTAGCCTATACTATTAATACTAGCTTATAGTATAATATTATTATACATGTTGTAGCTTAGTGGTACGGTACGTGACGCCCACCCAGGGTACTCTTGAAATCATGTGCACTTGCTGTCTCTCTACATGCAGTGCATCTGTCGTTTGAATTAACAGCAAAACCAAAGGCATGAAGTAAGCAGAGGATGTTCAGGGGAAGGAGACCACATGACGTGATATTGTGTCTTAATTATTACAGAATCCCATGGCTCAGATGGTATCACAATGCTTCAAAAGGAGAGATTGATTAATAATATTATTGAGGCAGTTGTTGGATAAAGGATGTGGAATTCACTACTACAGGGAGATGGCAGTCAGTGGTGGATGCTTATCACCCACTTTAAAAAGCAGTGACTGTCTAATTAAGAGAGGGAGGGAGAGAGAGAGAGACAGAGAGAGTCAGAGAGAAGAGAAAGAGATCATGCAAAACTATGCATCAACGCAGCAGCTTGTTTAGCATTGATCCCTTGAAACAAAACAAACCAAAGCCATACTGTGAGAGGTAAAAATTCTTATGCAAACGTTTTCCACTTTCTAGGAAGCCATAGTGTGCTTCTTTATCACTACCTTTGGAATGAGCCACTTATAAACCGTGGTCTAGAGGCTTCTTAGAACTCGCAAACCTATACCTCCCTGAGGTCACCAACGTCAGCTCGAATTAAGCTGGATTACTTGAAGCACTTGGCTACTTGTTGGTGCCATTAGGAAGCAAGCTTGCTTTCATCTCGGGGCGGTGGTAGAGATCCATAGTTACGGAAATTTACAACAAAAGAAAGAAGCCTATTCGATATGGGCATAATTGTACTGAATCAAAAGCTGCTCATTAAGTGAAGTGGGTATACATTATAGATTAAAAAAATGGATTCATAATTTTTTCCAAATATAAGTTTAGTAAGACAGTTATGCATGATAGCATCCTGAAGGCTATGTTACATAGTCTAAGAGATTTCAAGGAAAAAAGGATTAGTATTTTTTATTTGCTTCAGTCCTATTACAGATGTTCCTCCACAACATATCATTATAGTAATTATAAGGGAAAGCGCCCATCAGTGGTTACCATGGCAGCAACCATTCTGTATACTATTCCTACCACACGGTGCACCCAAACCCTGCCGTTATCTCTCGGGTGAAAACCAAGATAGATAAAAGCTGCACACTTAACTTAATTTGCATTCACATTACCAGATTTGAAAAGTAAACCAGAAGCTAGGGGAGTGTGGAGGGGTGGGATGGTGGGGGGCAGTATAGATAATGATCTAAGGAAGCGATTTCCTGGGGGATACAATATACAGAGACTAGACTATAACAATAATATATATATATATATTGTGGCAGTCCCAGGTAGAAATCATTCCTAGTCAATTTTGACCACTTTTTTTGAATTTGAAGCTTCATAATTCAGGAATGGTAGCATCCCAGAACTTCCCATTTAGTTTAGAGATACTACAATCACCTTAGAATAAGTATCTAAAATTTGGGACTAAACGATCAAGAGATGTTAAAAATATAATTGATTTAATTAACCCAATTAAAAACGGAATAATATTCGATTTCTACCTGGGACTGCCACATATTATATATATATATATATAGGCTGGCCATGGCAGGGAGGGATTCAGGGATGCATTGATGACAGATCTGCAACTCTTTTGACCATAACAAAGTTTAACTCAATTAGTATGTCATTCTGGTGCTCTGATAGGGCAAGCACTGGTACGGCTGCTCTCCACCTCTGAGTCTGGAGCTAGATAATCACAGCCACTGGAGGGTGCATGCACCAAGACCAGTGAGGTGAATATTTAGCACAAAATTATTATGACACTGTGCAGTACGTAGAACCTCTGCAATCAATGCTTATACATGTGTAAAATTAAACGCCCAAAGGCACACACTAGAAATTTTCTATACTTAAGGTACTAAGCATGGTCCTAGCTATAATTATATTAGGAAGAAATAATCATCGACTATCCCAGAGTGAGGACACTTCCATTAATCAGGATCATCTGAATGCACCTTCTTAACTACACGGAAATTATCGCCAAAGGTAAATAACATCATCTCTTTAATCAAGACACCTAGCTAGCTCCCCAGGATTTATTCCTAGCTTCTTTCGAATCGATCAGTGTTGCACTCTGAAACTTAAGCTGGAAAGGGGCCTATGTGGATGAGGCTATACATAACTATAGAGAAGAGAGCCACTGAGATCTGTAGTTACTAATTGTTGCCTTTCAACGAGTGGAGGGAGTGTGGGATCATGTTCAAGTAATTAGCAACTACAAGCAGAATCTTCAGAGAATGTGCAACTATTATCACTACTTTTTGGAGGGAATATCACACATCTTGTGTCACAATTGGCAAGAATTATTCACTGAAAAGATGCCTTAAATTACCAAGGAACCTGCTTTGACATTTTATGGGGTGCTAGCAATGTGTGTATATATACCTGAAAATAAGTGACTTATTTGAATGCTTCGTTTCAATGTGCAATTTGTCTTCAAAATTGAATCATCAGCTTTAGCTGTTTATATCATGCTTCAATAGAGAAGGGGGTGACTCTACAACTACTTGGCAAGCACATAGTAGTGAGCCACCAAATTGTATCTGCAAACTCGGTTAGGCATAGAGCATTCACCTTTTCAACCAAGGTGACTATGGCACATGCCTGCATGCACACATTACTTACATGTAGCTAGAGGTCTCTAACAAAAATAGTACTCACCCTTTGACGGTCTACATCTTGAATATACTGGATATGGTGTGTGCATGATGTTTGATGGAATTCACATAAAATTAATATCGTATCGGCTTAGTACTTAGTTAGCTCTCTTGAACTACAATGCAGAGACATGGATATTATGTAGTGTGATATGCACAATAAAGTGGGCGTTAGAGGCTGCATCTGGGGGGACTAGGCTTGTGTACTTCTTACCACCATACTAGTGCTACGTGCTGATGCATGGCAGCTAGCTGTAGTTTACATAGTACACGCTCACACAAACACACAGCTTCCTACGCGCTCACTCAAGCGAGGCGAGTGGTACTCAGCTGCTACGGTACGACACTAGACTAGTTTATGGACGTACCTTCTCCACGCAAGCCACGTGGCAACGGGCATAGTTGGAAGCATCTCGTTCACTCGTCCAAGGTAGCAGCTCAGAGAGGCTTCTCCCCGGCCGACAGCTGCTCAAACTCGTCTCAGTGTCGACGCCGTACGTCGCGGGCACGAGAGCGGCCAGTGATAACACAAGGCACTGCACGACAAGAGTTCGCATCATTTGCCAAGAACAGATTGGAAGACGGTCAGCTGCTGAATGCTGATCAGGTCAGTAGAAACTCATACGTAGCACTCAGTTAGATGGTCGGCGTCTGACTCCTACACTTCAATCCCAGCTGCTTTTTTTTTCTCTGAGTGAAGTGATGGCTGTTGGTTCTGTTTCAAATTCCGTTTCAAAGGAAGCAGCGGTGAAGCACCTACAGGCTAATAGACCAGTGAGAACCCGCAAAGACCGCAATTGTCTCTCCTTGGAGGCGTGTATGAGAGTTGGGCCAAATCTTCAAAGAAACTTCGCTTTCCGTGGAGTAGGCACTCTCTTGTTTCAGAGTTCCGAATGTTTTCCACCAGCCAAAGACCTTTACCTTTATTCTGCGAGCCCCGACCCATTCTGACCACCACATGCACAAGCATATGCGCATGCGCGTCAGAGCTCTCACGCACGCGCGTATGGTGCGGTGGGTGTGGCCTTTCGTGTATGACCTCCGCACTCATATCCAGATTTGCGCAATCTGAATCATCCAAAGAAGATATTGAGAAAATGGTTGCATCTACTTCTGCTGCGATTTGCGTTCATCTTCTGTTGCTATTCTACGGATTCATAGCTACATCAGCTATTGCTACCGTGAGTGGGGAGAGAGAAGTGATCGTTGAAGGGCGAATTTTTAACATCACTTTTGGCAGTGATACTTTCAACTTAGAGTGTGGACCGGAATGCAAGAGAAAGGTAAAGCTATACAAAATAAATTAATGATACTAGATCTTTAGCTACTTATGTTTGTAACTGTTGTTTTGTACCATACAATATGTATAAATGGAAACAGATGCTATGCACTATCTCCAGTAATTTTATTTGCAGCTATGATAGCGTGCTAGTAAAAATGCATTGATAATTAACATTCCAAAGTTGCATGCCACATAGTTGGAATGTACCAAGAGTAATTAAGGAGCTATGTAGCCCATGAAGTCAGCCGATATTCTACCCCCCTTAGCCAGAGCCTTCGGGCTATAGGCAAAGCATTAACCACGAGCCAGAATGATTGGAATCGTATAGCTGTGCTATGCGGCTGTTTGTAGGTTATCATTGGTAACTAAAACACTGGAATGCAATGCTTTCAAGCTGCTGTTAAGATGTGGTTAGCATTTCGTTAATTAATGTGGGATTCTGAGATTGAAGTACACAGATATAGGCAATTACTTTCGTGAGAAACTATGCCAGGATTGAAAGTTAGCCGACAGCCGCACCCAGAATACTGCCAGTAGTCTGGCGCCCACACTAGAATAATAATAATGTATAGCAACATTGTATTAACTGCATAGCAACATACAAAGTTAGTCTGTGTTTAGGCCATGACTTGTAATATACTTGTTTCCCGTCCCCTGATTTGCCATCAACCCATGCGGGCGGGCGGATATTTTTTATTATTGTATTAATAATATTATTTTGCTGCTATTAGTTGGCATACAGTTCAGTAACTTTGAGCATGATCTTGCATGCAAGAATCTGACCACACCCCAAACCCGCCTCGAATTAAGGGGTGTGGCCAATGAAACTGCCAATAATAAGTGAGGATGCGGGTGCCAAAACAGCATGCGGGCGGGGGACGGGAAACTATTATATTATAAGTGATGGCCTTATGTTACAAAAGCTGATTTCACTGAGTAGGCATATCATGGACATACCTACAGCCTTACTAACACTATTACAATACATGCACCAAATGATCCCAGCAGCTGTTTCTCATGGCTACTTGTACTCGAGATGATGCTTTTGAGCAACTGACGACAAGTGATGACCAAGATCTAGACAGTTGGCTGACAAAAATGGAAAGCAAGTATGTATGTACATCTATAGCTGTCGCACTGTAGACATTTTCTCAGCTCGTTCCTTAACAGGAGAAGTAAATGTCTTACAATTAATTAGGCCTTGGCCGCTAGCTTGTATTTTACAAGTTCATCAGCCTAGCCAATTAAATAATGTAGTTGTATGATTTATTACGTCTGCATGCATGCATGATCATACTTTGCCATGTTTTGGCGCATCATGCAATTTCTAGAGTTAACTTGAGACCCTGTGTCATGAATTCAGTAGGTGGCATTTTGTTGAATGGCTAATTATAGGTCGAGTCTTATTAGTTACAGCTGCCAGGCCCACCAAATTTACTTATACTGGATTCCTAGGCTCCTAAATTTGGTGTCATTATGTTGTATACAAGTAGCTAAACCTCGTACATAATATTGAATGTCATGCACACTGGTATATATGGCTAATAATATTATTAGTGATAAGGCTGAAGTATAAAAGTCATGCATATGCACGTGCACACCACAAACATAATTAGATTATCTGAGGTTGAGCATGTCCTGAGCACCGGTCCAAGTAAGGAGGAGATCATGAATGGTGTTGAGACACTAGAGACAAAGCTGCTCACTCTGGAGGAGAAGCTTATGCGCATCTTGTAACACCCTCTGGACTTTATATGCATGCATGCATTGAGCAAATGATGAATAATTACTGAGGCATTTATTCCACTTATTATCATTAATTAAACAATCATGAGATGAGATTATATATAATCTGCATTGAAATGCAATATTATTATTATTTAATGGCATATCAATTTGGCTGTAATAATGAAATTAATAATAATATCAATGCTATTACATATATTGGTATACTGAGTAATGGTCATTGAATTTTAATACGATCATGTTGATATCGGTCGATCGTCATGGAAATAGTTAATTCACTGATCTAGTATAGGTAGTCAAACAGCATAATTATTGAGAATACATGATCATGAGTGATGGGAGCTTGTTCAGTGCTGTTAAGCCATTCTTGAACCTAGCTGCAAATTGTATTATGAAAAAAAAATATGGAATGCGAGTGGGATGAACCATAGTACAGCTATGCCACTATTCCCAACTGAATATTGCATTTCTGCTTGAGGCGTTTTAATAATTCCTGCAGTCCGCGCGTATATACACGTAATTGGAACTAGTCTTGAAAACTGATTAATTATAGCACCATAGATAATAGAGGGGTGGCCCGGGGGGGGGGGAGATGGGGGATAGCACGTGGTAGGAAGTGGGTGGAGCATGCATGATAATAATCGGTGTTCAACGGTGGCGAACCAGTTCAAGACTTTTTTCCTCAGCATTAACAATTATTTCGTGCTAGTGCTAGAATTTCATTTCTTTTCCATTAGATACGATGCAATCGTCTTCAACAGCTTCTCCGAAGCGACGTGCCTCACGCGCTCCAGGAATGCTCTTGTCCGTTCTGCTAGTGCTGGTGGTCCTTCCCAGCCGAGCTGCAAGTCAGTGTTCAGCCGGCAACCAATGTATCCGCCCTCAGCCTATGCCTGCCTCCTTCGCCTTGGGAGAAGACCAACTGAGCACGGCGCTGATGGCGCTAAGATGTGAAATGGTGTGCATCAAGGAGGTACGTTTGCACAGCTTGCATGCAACATTATTTTAGCCATGCCATGGAAATAGCTGCTTGCCAGCTATAAGTTAATGTGCATGGTCACCTGTTAAACTATGGTTGGATGTTGGAAAGTTTCATTTATTTATGATCTAGCTTGTACGATGCATGCATCGTGCGCGGGCGCGCGCTCGAGGCTTATTAGCGGTATGAGGGTTTGACCGAGTCAGCAAACACTAATTGCACATCAGAACCCTGCGCAGTGAAGCTTGCAAGAGCCCACTCCACTTCAATGTTGTAAGCATGGCCCCAGAATACTATACACGCACGTGTGGTCTCAACCACATTGACCTTGGTATTGCTAATTAACTCTCTCTCTTCTCTCCTCTCTCTCTCTCTCTCTCTCTCTCTCTCTCTCTCTCTCTCTCTCTCTCTCTCTCTCTCTCTCTCTCTCTCTCTCTCTCTCTCTCTCTCTCTCTCTCTCTCTCGTCCACTCGTGCACGCACACCTCCTTCCTGGCACCTCACCGTCCCAATCTTCCGCTGAACTTCCACACTAATTACGTCTCCTTGTACCACTTTTGATGTAACGCTTTGACCTTGGAATTTCAGTATGCTCCGGATGCTGAGGTATGTGCACTTTCTGCATAGCTACATGCCATTCCTGCATGGTGCTCTGTGCATGCTATGCAACCCTGATAGTGCATGTATGTACAGTATAATAATATGTACGTAAAACCTCGATTATGCATAACTTTAACTAATTTGTAGCTTGTGGTATAGAGATATTATGTTCAAGATGAGTTCGTTTCAAGTATTTTGTACTTCATAGATGATTTATTTGTCCTAAATGGACTTTGCTAAATTTTTAAGCACAAATGCACATCTACCTAGGTATAATATGGCAGCTGTGACCGCCAACTTAAGCTATAGTCATCCTTTCTCACACATGCATAAAATTAAATTTATAGTTCCTGGAGACAGTTAGCCAATTGTTTTATGTGCTAATAACATTGAGCTAATTATTGCTACTCTGCTTCCTCATAGTAAGTAGCCTACACCCCCGAGAACCGTGCTCTACAAACTATCGTTCACAACAGTTTGGTCGAACGATCGCACGAACATCTTCTAGTGGCAAACGTTGCCAACCCACATCAGAAGCCAATTGATGAAATTTTCCTTGGCAGCAGACTAAACCGCACATAAACTAATCAGTGTTAATTGTTGGTAGAGCAATCGTAGTTTGTTTGCATGGACAGCTAGCAATTATTACTGACAAAATTAACACATCAAAAGACACGTTTTAGTGTCAGACATAGGTGTCTCAGCGTTAAGGGGAACATTAATGGTCTAAGAGTGAACATTGAGTCAGATATTTCTCACTGCATGAGTGCCATCTATGTTAAGTTTTCAAGCCATATATGTGATTTCGGCATTGAAAGTATATACCTATTACAGCAAACTAGTACCCATCTATTATTCTAGTGAGGCCTAATTTTTTTCCTCAGATCCAAGATTTTGGACTGTAAGAATACTGATTATTTTAATGTGCCAACACGGTAACCAATGTCGACAAAACTCCACTTGGACAGATAGTGCAGCACCGTCGTAGCGTGTGGGTGCAAATCAGACGATGAATAGTATACTCCCTATTGCTGGTCTTGGCCTAGTCCATGGGATGTAGGGCAGGGGAGAAAATTACTATAGCTACAACTGATTTTACTCTGGGAAGCAGCATTAATTTTGATTCAAGGGGGCATAACCTTAATTGGTGCCCGTAGCAACTGTTGTGTGTACAGGACTTTCCTGAAGCGGAAATATGCGATCCACCTACTGACGCCCCTGAATCACGAATGTCTCCATTTTTGATCAAAGCACCATCATTTAAAGATACTCCCTTTTACAATCAGGACATTATACTTCCTTGAGTTCAGGACACACTACCCATGAGATAGTGCATACAACTACAGAAAGGTTTCAGCTTGCAAACATACGTCCATGAACCATGAGTCTAACACCTAAGCAAAATTAGCAGCTAAAAATGGTATACTGGGTAGTCACATTTTTTAACAGCAACAACAGCAGTTATATATAGCATGCCAAACTTTCTAAAGGCAGGAAAGATAGATATATAAAGCTAAAGAATTTGATGGTATGGTAATCAGCTTCACAACCCCCACGCTTCAGATGTACTTGTATTTGGAATTGAACTCTCATAAGTGGCCTCCAGCATTGACATTTTTTTGCTAGTATATTCTGGCTACCGATATTAATTATTCTGCATATCATTAATTATGCAGCTGATCAATGGGAATTCCCTCTGGCCAACATACGCTGATTTTGACTTCAGTGAGAACTGTGGACTATACAATAAGGTATATAATATTATTATGACTAGCTATAAGGCAATTACTTATTAATCAGTTCAGGTCAAACAAACAATATTATAGGTTATGGGCACCTGTCCTTATAGAGTAGTACAAAAGATTGTTGTATTCTACTCTCTCAATTGGTTTGTAGCCACACTTTAATCACCTTGCCTCTGATGTGAATCCAGTGTTTATATAAATCCAATTATCTCGTTCATTAAGACCGACTATTAAGTATAACTTACGTACCATATTATCTTTCAAATGCACCGCTCCTTTTTTGCAGATCCAGGGATGTAAACTTGGATGTATGGAACACTTTGCGGTCCCAGATTTAACAATCAACAGGTGCCGGGACAGCTGCGTAAGTTGGTTCGAAATCTTAGCCCGTCTAGAATTCATTCCAAGAGTAAAAGAGACCTGTACGTGTGTGCCAGTGATGTTGTGTGTATGTCTCTTGTTTCATAACTGTCGGCCAAATGAGCAGCCATTTCTCTGCGGAACATAAGCTATGTGGGTCACACACACACACACACACACACACACATGCATTTATGCTCTATTAATTTTGCATACACTTAACATAATATCATAATCGCGATATTTATGATGATACATCTGCTCAGTACAAAGTATGCAAAAGCAAGTACACATAGTCGCAATATTTGTGGCATGTACTTAGATTGATGCGAACATTTTATGGACTATTTCATCCCCGTTGCCTAGGCTCCCGTCTTTGAAGTTTCTCCTCCGCACAAACACGCTCATTTAGATCATACATTGATTCTACTAATTAGATTAATGGATGATTTTTATCCCTGCACTGCATGCATATGTGGGTCCTGACCATTAACGTGGTCGAGGGTAGCGTCCCACACTACTATAGATACATGCAATTTACATGACCACCATACCTCTGTGAATTCGGAAATCACATGGTATTATTAAACATCGAGGCATACTTCTAATAATATAGCTTGCAGTTAATATGGTGGGAATCTCTCTGTTTTGAACACTACTGGGACATTGCAGAATGTCCTGATTAAAACTCGAGGTATCCTTATTTCAGAGATTCTTCGTAGAGAAATCACACTCGCCAGTGATATCAGAGCTTAAGTATCACGTGAAAATTATTGACGATATGTGTGAATGAAATGTTATGAATCCGGAAAACCACACATTAAACATTGTGGCTTTTACAACACGTGTGACTAGTTGATAGCGTGTGTAGTGTACATAGTGATATCAGAGTCTGAGCGTCGATCAGGTGAAAACGATTACGATCTTTGTGGCATTTTCGGTATTGTCATCCGATGTACCCGTACACCCTGATCTACCAGATTGGATCGATAGCTATGTCCGTAATTGCACGTTCTCATGTTTGACAAACCCATAGCATAAACGGACTGAATCCGTGGTTTTAATATTGGGGCACTAAAGTCAACATTGGCACATGGAAATTAAGCGAGTGGGCGAAGATAGATATCAGTGTTAACTAACCTAACAATGGAGTATGGTGTTATTTTAATAATCCAATCCCACCCACCCATGCATGCACGCTATTGTTCCCTGCAGTATGAAAAGTGTGAGGATCCGCAACAAAATGTAAGAACAGGACAATGCCCTCGAGATTGTGTAAGTTGAAGTAACAAAGTGTTACAAAAATTTATTATTTATAATGATTATGACTTAACTGTGCGTGGGCAATCACAGATGCAGATTGAGAGATTAGTGATTTACCATTAATTTTTATGCAGAGCCTATAAAGATGGGCAGAATCTATTACGATAGTTCCTCTAGCTATATATTAATATTATGCCTAGACATTTTAAATTAATTTGGTGAGTCTTTGATGAAAATGTACTTGAACAACGTACATTAATGCTTGTTCTTTGCACTTAATCAAAATATCATAATTAACTCACGTAATTTTATCATAGTAATTAATGCTTGCTTCATTATCTACCGATATGCAGCGCAAGACTTACTGCCGGTTTGGCTGTTTGCTCTACGATTCATTCAATACCAACAGTAAGTTTTTGAGTTTAGTACATGTAACTTGTCTCCAGTGATCCATTTACAGTCAACCCAATCTATGTAAAGTGAGAGGTAGTCCATCTCCTTAATACGGCCACTTATTCAAGCTCCAAGTGGAGTTACCTCTTTAAGATATGCAGCCACCTCCTTATTGCAGGCTGCTGATTACCAGTTCATGACCACAAGTGACCATTAACTAATAGACACTATCCAGTATTATGCAGTTGAAAGTAACGAGATATTATGTCAATATTATTTATCATTATGTCAAACTAAGCTTCAGTAATGAGTTGATTATTTGTCAAGATTCAAAACCACGTGCAAACGTGTGCTTTTAGACATCTTGCCATCCCATTCGTGTTGATTTTGGGAAGAAAAATCAATAACTGACGTGAAACGTACACTTTCTAAATGTTTTACTTTAGCCTATAAACCTTTTCAGCCAATGTTTTGCTTTGACGTGTAAAACAAACGCAGTAGTGATCAATCTAGTCCATGCATAAACAATTTGACTGTTGTATCAAGAAAGTGCAACATTTTTAGTAGTAAACAGCAGTGGAATCATAGCTGTAAACAAGGATGACATTTTGTACACAGAAAAACTTTGTATCTCCGCGCTCTCTACTGCACAATTTGTAGAGGTGCATGCGGCCAGTGACTGTGTAGGCTAGCTATCAAGGTTTCATAGTATTGCGGAGTGAAGCAAATAATTATGGAACTGCTCTGCATTCTGTGTGCATGCTTCTTTGTATGCATGTGATATTGTGTGTCATTCTTTAATTGCAACACTTTCAATGACATGTGCTCTTGCATAAGCTGTGTGTGATCTGTAAGCCACGTAATTATCATTATTGAGGTTTCAGTTTTCAGTATTGCAAGCAAAGTTTGTGGTTTAGTGGTCTTTCAGTCTCTCTCGATCTTTCTCCCTCTCTCTCTCTCTCTCCCTCCCCCCATCCCTCCCCTAGCTCCTCTTAATTTTTTGGGGTTTCAGGAACTTAGGCTCCATGGGGTGTAGCTCAAATTTCATGTCATTCAACTGGCTAAGCTTGCTTAGTGAGAGGGACCAACTAGGGACTAATCTCAGATCAAATGGCATGCACAAATATGATCTTTATTGCATTGACCTCCAACAATTCCATTATCTTTGTGAGAACCGCCCCAAGGAAACATATGTAACTACAAACGTTCTCCATTCAGTCACTTTCTAATCAATTCATGCAATAACTGAGCAACCAGTATAGCTTGTATAATAGAAGCAGCTAGCCATTATTATCACACATATTCCCCTCTTTACTTCTTTTCTTTACCACTTCTTACTTAAAATATTTGCAGATGTATCGAATCAAACGCAAGCTGCACTGGCCAGGCCTGAAGTTGTTCCCCTACAAACTACCAACACTTGCACCAGATGGCAACACGCGGTCACTATTAGCCTACCTGCATCACAAAATGACTCCAACCATGGCACAACAACCAGTGCTGCTCAACAGCCAAACCCTGTCACATTTCTTCTCAAACTCTCTTCACAAGATGGCAGCTTTGTCAGATACATTTGGCAGGTAACTTTTCACTTGGATTTCATTTGCTTCTGACTACAAAACTGACTCTGACGTGGTAGCTATAATAAAAGTGATGCAGTTTAGAATTGATATACACTTCACTAACCACACTTTGGGGACTGTTACCTAAAGCCTACCCTGGATAGCCTGTGGTCAAAGCTATTTCTAGTCTAGCTAACTAAGTTTGAAGGCAATCTCTAACAGTAGTTAACTTC
Organism: Cliona cf. orientalis; assembly: GCA_963930775.1. NCBI lineage: Eukaryota > Metazoa > Porifera > Demospongiae > Clionaida > Clionaidae > Cliona > Cliona cf. orientalis. Next base: position 8,445,048 of record OZ005699.1, on the reverse strand, counting down.
CATTCTGAAAATTGCAGTGTAGCTATGCGTGTAGGTCAGCACGTGCATGTGGCAAAGTTGGGGAAATCTGTAGGCATAATATCCGGTAGCATGAAGGTGAAGCACTTAAATTTAGTGGCCAGACTGGCAGACTAACCATAGTTGCTATGCAATGCAGGTACATACATAGTGTATACAATTTCCTCAGCGAAAATGTTGCCCTACTACACCTAGTAAACTTCAACCACGAAGTGGTAACTGGGTATTCTAAGACATACTACTTTGAGTCATAATAGCTGTCACTTTCCTCATTTCACATGTGCACACATATCATCTGCAGAAAACTCTCAATATATCCATGAACTTTGCATCTTTCACTTGTCAACAAATTTCCCTCTCCTACGCTGTGGTTTCCACATCAACATCACTTTCAAGTCTGGTCTTCTCACCGCAGACTAACGTCTGTGTTCCAGGATGTAAGCTATAGCTGTCTCTACCGGTATTATGCTAGGCATGCTGTGATCGCACCCCAGTGACATAACTGTCATACTTGATCACTGAAATTCTATTTATCTCTCTCATTACTATGGTTACCTAGTTTAAGTTCCACAGGTGACAACATGCCCTGCATCATGCTGTGTACGTAAATAGATTTTCAACCTTCATTATGGGCATAAAGAATTTTTAAAGCCAATAGATGATCTTAGTAGTGGGATTCTACTGCCTTAAACTCACGCACAGAAACTAATTAAGCGATCATGTTTTGAACTTCAGTCCACTTTCACAATAAACTTTCACGCAATATGCTTATCTAGTGGGAATAGTTCAGTTATAGAGTGTTTTGCTAAACTGGACTTGTTTGTCTCCATTTTCCAATTTATTTTTCATCACGACAGATGCGCTATCCTAACCCATGGCATGCATGCATTGAACCTACAGCCTATGGTACAGCCGTATACCAACTGCAGGGCAGGGAGGGTAAACAGTTGCATGGAGGGCATGTAGAACAACTTTGTAATTCCCACACTAAAGCAAATTGACATGCATGCAACAAGCAAGCAGGCTGCTTGGCGCCTGGGCATGAAGTGAGATACCCTTGATGACAAAGCTGCTTTCGATGTCTGATTTCACTTCAATCCCACTGATCTGAATAGCCGAACGCTCCATGTGAATTCAGTGTTTCCGTACACACCTATCGCTGACGGATGTACACAATTTGTTCTCCCGTTAGAAAGTAGACTTTGCACTATTCTGTAATTTAATGTGCGTTTTTTTGCAGCCTTAGCTCCTATATACCTGGCTGGCATGATATGTATGTGGGTGTAAAGTTATGGCTGATAATGCGCAGGCTTTTGAAGTCATATCGACTATTTACCAACACCAGATGCCATTTTCTGGACAACGCGACGACTCCTCATCGGTATTAGGCAAATAGCAAACATCAGATTCTATGACATTGTGTCTGGTACTCAGTCATTCCACATACCTGTATAATATTATACATAGCTAGCTAGCTGTTACATGCAATGATGAGTTGCTTGCATAGATAAAGTGTGACAGTGATTTGTGGGATGCTCCCACCCCACCCAATTGCTAGGGTCTTGGTTGTGTAATTGTGTTAACTCTCCCTCTTCAAAGTATTCAAAATGTATATTTGCATAATAATGCAAATTCTTGCATGATGTATGATGAATGCATGAATGATACATTACTATGTATGACACATTGTGATGATAATTTGTATACTATCACTGCAGTGGCCGCCTATCCATCCCAAGTGAATCAGTCGAGCATTCACGTTGAGTTTAGTGAGGATACTCGCAACGGATTCTTCGGATATGCCGTGGCTAACCTGTCCTGGGAGGCATCTCCAGGTATATACCATTATGAAACAATCAATATGCCTTACAATAACAGCACTTAAGCACGGCTAGTATCCTCCCTTTACCTGAAGAATTACGTATCATCCATACCTATATACTTACTGAACTGATGCTCTAAATGTTAAAGTTGTGATTCTCTTAAAAGACGAGATAGCAAAATCATATATACTTTACATTCATTTTGATGCTCACGATGCAGATCTTGACTGTGTCAGTAGCTATCAGGTGAATGTCTACCCAGACCGAGAGGAGTGTGGAGGTATTGCAGAAAGAGAACAACCTGGTATACAATTCATTAACATAAACAGAGTAAGTAGACTTTCCATAAAAATTATTATTGGATCAAGTTTCACAGCTGTATATGACTATTCTTGACAGACATTTACAAGCTTTATATTCCGTGCTAGAGAAGCAAACGGTTTCATGAAGTTCGGCTGTTCGTACATCTTCGAGGTGAGAATCTATTATTAGTGCATGCGACCCAATAATAGCTACAACGTGCCTGTCATATTTTAATCAACTTAATACAATTTAATCCCTGTTCAGGTTGAGACACTTCCGGTACCCAGTATCCAGATCGGACCCAGGATAAACAGATTAGCCCAGTGTAAGCAATTCATGTGCCCTTGTTGTACTATAATGCATTATTGGAGTTAGTTCGGTGTGAGTAGTGTGTGTGATTACAAATTAAGATCACATGAACGGTGGTTCGCGACAGGAGATATGGCGACTCTTCTGAAGCATGCATAGCTGCCATATCTTACGTTGGTGGGTGTAACTACCAGCCCCAGCAAGCCTGACTGACTCGACTGGAGGCAAGGTTATACAGAGCTAATTATTGCCGAAGCTTTTAGGCTTTGATATCTTCTTGAGATGTACAATGTCAAGATGCACACTTATTGCGTTCCTGACGGATTGCTGACATTCCAGTGGCTTAGTTATTTCACTAGTCCATCTTAGCTTTATAATTGTTACTGACTACATGCTTTAGTCATTAGTTACCAGATTGTACAGTTAATGGGAAAATTTGTTAACCGAAACGATGACTTAATTTTTTCAAACTTGCATTCCTTTAGTGACTGCTGGTCCTTCTATGGAACTCCAGTGCAAGAGAGTATGGAGCAAAGATGGCCACTTCAATGTATCCATTTCTGTCTCTCTGCCAGGATCAGCGCCTTCAAATCATATAAATCGATTCAGGTTTTATCCGACTTTACAAAGAAATGGACAGTCAATTCAAACTCTTGATCAAGACACACTTGATATTCCACAGGTATACACAGTTCTTCTTCACTCTATATAGCTAACAGTAGATTATTTCATCAGTATTGTACTTATTCTTGCATGACTAATTTGTCCACTGTCATCCATGTAGGGAAACAGCAGTCCATTTGTGAAGGTGTTATCGACACGGTTTGTACCAGAGGGGGATAACTTGCACACAATGAAGATTCAGGTATGTTAATAATTATGATTCCTATTTTGAATCATAGTATACCAGGCAATTGCAGTTAGTATTTTGACTCAAGGGATTTTCCCTTCCAATTTTGAATATTGTATGAAAACACCTGCTTTCTATTGTAACTATAATGTACTTCCTTTCAATTTCTCATTTCAGGTCATAGCAGATAAAAATATATCATACTTTTGGCGAAGCATTCCACAATTCAAGGAATGCACTGTTTCAATGGATCCCATTCCACCAGACTCAGTTAGAGACATTCTAGTAGAAAACGTTGCCTATACATCGTCCACAAGCAGGCTGAACTTTGACCTAAGCTGGACACCTCCAACTCCTTACGGCCAACTTAAGGACTATGATTTAATAGTGCTGGATAGCACTGATCGCGATCGATTACTCTCTGGCGCCAGTGTTGATAGTCTTGAACCTTACCACAGACAGACACTCTTGGTAAATAAACAATCATAATAGCAGTGCACTATAGCATTTATTAATCTTTTACTCACTGCCATGTGTAGCCTGGATTGAGAAACACTGCTATTAATGCTTCGGTTCATATCAACAGCGATACACACTGTCTCTACTTAAAGGTAAGTATGATTGTCATATTATGGCTAGTTAATCCAGGCCAATGATTACTACAGAGAGAAATTTAACAACTATTGTAGAATTGAGAGAGAAACTGTCCTTGTTATGTCCAATCCTCTCATTCTTGCTTTTAATTAACACATTCACCACAGATGAGAGCAAGAAATAATTTCACGCTATTCAGTGGTTGGAGCAGTGCCGTTGTCCTGCCACTTGACGGCCACTGTATCGTCCAGCCTCCCTCCCACCCTCCTACAGCAAATCCCCTTACTAACGTCACCTCAATACCGATCGACAGGGACGACGATATTCCCAACTCGAAGATCTCAGTGTTCTACGAGGCTGATGATGGAAATAGAGTGAGACTGCTCGACGTTGGTTGTGAGGCAAATCCTGGAGCTTCAGAACAGAATATTCATAATCGGCTCCTAGGAATCGAATCCAGGTATATTATAGCTCTAAAAATTTAATTATGACTGGTCATGCATTCCTAGCTTGCTCAAAACTTGGTATTCCAGTTCTAGATATCTAGCAGGTTGTGTATGAAAATATGCCCCAACTAATTTAGCTGAGTCTCAACTTGTACTCAATGACTATAGGGATTATTTCAGTTATGGCACTCAGTTAAGTATTATCATCTCTGTTCTCTATTTAAGGGTGGACGCTGTTCTTTCTCAGCTGAACGCAGAGCATGAGGCCTTTGAAAGGCTGAGCCACCTTCAAGCGAAACTCAACAACATCGAACAAAAGCTGGATGCCCTCATGGCACTAGTCACAACGCATGTGTATGGGCATGATTCCTAGCTCTGTCAAAAGTTTGTACCAGTGACATTTTTTTATGTGGCAGAGGCGTGTGTTCATGTTTCATCATCATAATAAATAATAATATGGTTGGCATACAGTCTTCTAATTGGATTATTACAGCATCACAAATTGTATTATTATCCTGCGTCATAAATAATTTGCAATGATTGCGTGTACCTTATTAAACCTTCCACCAAAATTAATGACAGCACTTTGTTCTTATTCAAGTCATCTTTTCAAAACTAACCTCCATTTGCTCACACCCTCCTTTAGTTGATGTATAATAATATTATATTACCTTATTTTTGCTCGGAATCACATCATTGTATTACTATATCACTGACATGGACCATTGTTTAGCTACTACTTTATATGCAGTGCTGTGAGTGTGTGCTTTACAATATATCCAGTAATATATACTGTATTGTATATTTTGACATTTTTTTAAAGAGTCCCCTTCTTCCTTACAATAAAATTTTATACACTGCCATTTTAGCTATGTTGGTGCAGATCTGAGAGTAAACTATAGATAGATAATATTATGCAATCTCATTATCAAAGTAGCTGTGAGTATAATATATTATATGCATACTAAGCAGAGAGTCACCCAGGATCGACTTAGACTAATTTCCTTTCCCTGTCACAGTAAGAAACAACACGTTACTGTTTGTACTGCCGTAGAGAGCATTAGTAGTATTAGTAGGACGAATGGTATAGCCTTCACTGATATCATCATCTTCTGGTGGAACTGAATACTCAGTTTGTGCCGTTATGGAGTTTTGTGAAGAAGTTCGACTAGCTACAACTTTCTTCCAAACATGAGGATGAAGCAAAAATGCTAGAGCAGGAATCATGATACGACCTGGACCTGCCATTGCATGGATGATCCACAGTAGATGATTTTGAGGATTACTGTTAGAATCAGTGTTAGTGTGGGTGGTGGAGTAGATACGATTGACCAGTGGAAAGAAGCAAAAGAGGCAGTAGACTATGGGGTAGATCAGTACCAGCCCTATCTCCTTCATGCTACTCTGGTAGCGTTGACGAACTGCTCCATGTAAGTGAATAGAACTCTTTTGAAGAAGTACAAGAATTATTACCAGACATATCAATCCGAAAATGAATATACCTATAAGAGGGCCATAAAACATTATCATCATTAGAGTGAGACTTAAGTGTTGGAAATCCTTGCATCCATTAATATTGTGACTGTCACATTTTGTCTTTATAAAGCACCAGAGACCTGAAATTCCATACATATTCTTCACAAAAGGTATCCAGCTGAAGAGAAATGGACTAACCACCAGAAACACTACACCAACTATCTCACGAGTATGTGACCTTTTAGATGGTGGAGTAGCCTGCTGATTTGATGGTAGGCACCGAAGCTGCCAGCTTAGCCTGAGCATGTAAAGCATGATCCAGATGATTACAAAGTGATTCATCCATGCAGCAACTATGTCCAAATAGCCAATAGCGGCGCATAGTTCAGTCCAACCCGTACCATTCTTGATTATTGCACAGTCATTGGTCACCTCGACTGGAATCATATTTATAATCATACACAAGGCTTTCATGATATTGACAGCCATTAGATACATGACGAGACGATAGACAAATTTCTTGTATAATTTCAACTGTACAATAAGTCCTATAGCAAAAAGGCTCAACAGTATATCAATGGAGCTCAAGGTTACTTTAATGTCAAATACAGCTTCTGCTATTTCCTTTGAAAAGTTGAAACATTGGCCGCGAGTTTCATCAAAAGAGCCTGTCATCATTAACAGCAATTCACAGTCAGCTATAGATTTCATCAAATTACTGATACATAATATTAATTATTGCCTTACATCATTCTGGTAGCTATATACAATATTGACTATACAATGTAGTATAAAATTTTATACAGCACAGGCATAATCATAGTATGTGCATGGCATTGTGTGCCAAAACAACTCTGTCACATGCAATGTACTCTTACTCTTGCGCCATACCAAGTTTAATTGCTTTGTAAACTACATCCCCATTTTTGGCCTTCCCATGATTATCCTTTACAATGCAACAGACTGTGAGGGACTGAATTGAAAGCATGTGATTGCTTTAATGTGACAATGTCCTACTCATACTGAGCAATGTATACATAGCTGGCTATATGCATGTATATTATACGTAGATGCTATGATGAATGTAGTAATTGATTGGATTCAATGATGAACTGCTCCATGTAAGTGCATGTGTGGAACTCCTCTTTCAAACAAGTACAATAATTGTTATCTATCAATCAAAAGTTTGTATCAGTGACATTTTTGTATGTGGCAGAACCATGTATTTACGTTTTCATCATAATAATGATATTCATAAGAATCAAATCAAGGTACACACACAGAGAAGAATGCAAATTTGTGACTAGCCATTCTATAGCTTGTTCAAAACTATAATAATTATTACAACAAGTTTGCAGCTACATGTATGTATACCTGCCCACAGAAAACATGCCCCAATTGAGTCTCAGACTAGTATTAAATTTTTAATGATAGGGATGACTAGTATAATAATATTATTATTAATGATTTAGGGATTACCCCTTGATAATATACTACCTCCATTCTCTTCTCTATAAGGGTGGACGTTATTCTCTCTCAGCTGAACGCGGAGAATGAGGCCTTTGAAAGGCTGAGCGAAAATCATTATTATTATTATTCGCATAAGAATAATTATTTCACTGCCATCTGCATATTAATTCAACCTATATATATGTAGCTAGCTAGAAACTGCATTAGTATTGTTAACATATTCAATACTGTTACAGATGCACAACTGTTACTATGATTATAGTTTGACAGCAGTCTGTCGAGGAATTTAATTATTAAGATAATTATAATATTATTCATCATAATATTATTATAGTGCTATACACAGTTAACAATAATGATTAAAAAGGTCACTCACATCAATAAATAAAAACTATATAACGTATTCTTTAGATTCAGAATAATGTGTCCCCCTCCACACACTCTCTGAATAGTTAGTTTCCATTTGCTTTTGGAAACAACAGGCTGGTGGCTGTACTGCCATATCCACCAGCAGAGGACCGAATGGTGTATCCCTCGTGAATATCATCTCCCTCTGGTGGAACTGAATACCGAGTGTTGCACGTTGACTCAGCATTTCTGGACCAGCCTCGAGAAGCCAGCACATTTTTCCAGACATGAGGGTGAAGCAGGAAGGCTAGAGCAGGAATCAATATGCGTCCTGGATCAGCAACCGCATGAATGATCCATAGTGTATAGTTATTAGGCTTGTCGTTGGAATAGGTATGGGTGGACGAGTAGATACGATTGACTAGTAGAAAGAAGCAAAAGAGGCAGTAGACTATGGGGTAGATCAGTACCAGCCCTATCTCCTTCATGCTACTCTGGTAGCGTTTACGAACTCCTCCATGTAATTTGTTAGAGCTCCTTCGAAGAAGTGTGATAATCGATAGCATACACACCAATCCAAAAAATTAATCAGTATGCCTACAAGAGGGCCGTAATACATCACCAACATCAGAGTGAGACTCAAGCGCTGAAAGTCTCCGTCACTGCAACCATTTTCACTGGCTGTTTTTATCCAACACCACAGACCAGATATGCCATACATGTGCATCACAAATGGAATCCAGCTGAAAAGGAATGGGCAAAAGACCAGCAATAGTACACCTGTTATCTCACGAGTGTGTGAGTTTTTATTCATATTTGAAGGTGGGATAGCCTGGTATTGATTTGATTGTAGGCGATGAAGCTGCCAGCTTAGCTTGAGCATGTAGAGCATGATCCAGATGATGACAAAGTTTCCCATCCATGCTGTAACTACGTCCAAGTAGCCAAGTACTGCACATGTAGAGCATGATCCAGATGATGACAAAGTTTCCCATCCATGCTGTAGCTAACTACGTCCAAGTAGCCAAGTACTGCACATCCTTCTTCCCAACCCGTACCATTTCTCATGGTTATACGATCATCCTCTGTTACCTCGACTGGAATCAGCTCTATGATTTGACACAGGGCCTGCGTGATGTTGACTATCATGAGATACAGAACAAGTCGATAAACAAACTGCTTGTAGATTCCGGAGGCTGCAACAAGTATGATCACAAAAAGACAAAGTAGAGTTCCAAGGGAGCCCAAGGCTATCTTAAGATCAAATATGACATTTGCTATCTTCTTGGAAAATTCGAGACAGTGCTCTATTTCGGATTCATTGCTAGAAGCATGGAGAGACATCACCCTACACTGCAGATGCTCACCTTTGAGGTCAGTGCGTAGCTACACCTCTTCCCAGGCCACTCCCACATTTGGGAGATGCGTTTCCGGAACTTGGCCGGGACTTCCTGTAAGGACGTTGATAGTATCAAACGTGCTTCACAGGCTAAAAAAAAAAAAAAACGATCACATGCACGTACGTGCATGCAATCAGTCCCTCACGACCTATTATAAATAGGGATGTAGTTTACATAGCTAATTTAGTGTGGCACAATACAGTGTCATGCAATTAAGGAGAACATTGCATGGGACAGATTATTTTGACACACAATGCTGCAGCAGCTGTGATTTAATATATGGCAGGGCTGTTTATTTACATAATGCCATAACAATCATAGCCAATAATAATATTATGTCAACATTGTGTTACAGTAGCGTATTGACCTCAAAACAGCTTTGTAGCGATGTGTTGGTAATTTAAATTTTGATGAGATCTGTCAGTGACTGTGAATTTATAATACTGCTAACAATGATAGGCTCTTCTCATTGTTTTGACAATGAAACTGGCTGTTTCAACTTTTCAAAGGAATACGCAAATGCTATATTTGATGTTAAAGCAGTACTGGGCTCCTTTGGAATCCTACTAAGCCTCTTTGCTACTGGTTTAATCGTATGGTTGAAAGCTTACAAGAAATTTGTTTATCGGCTCGTCATGTATCTAATGGCTGTCAATATCACGAGAGCACTGTGCATACTAATGGAGCTGATTCCACTCGAGGTGACCATTAAGGATTGCGTAAAAATTCGAAATGGTACGGGTTGGACAGAAGTGTGTGCAGTGCTTGGCTACTTACAGTGTGGATGGGAAATATTGCCATCATCTGGATCATGGTCTACATGCTCAAGCTAAGCTGGCAGCTTCATCGTCTACAGTCTAGTCGATACCAAGGTACTCCATCATCTATAAAGTCACACACTCGTGAGATAATTGGTGTAGTATTTCTGGTAGTTAGTCCATTTCTCTTTTCCTGGATACCTTTTGTGAAGAATATGTACGGAATTTCAGGTCTCTGGTGCTTTATAAAGACAGCAAGTGACAATGGATGCAACGATAAGAATTTCCAACACTTAAGTCTCACTCTAATGATGATAATGCATAGGCGTAGCTACCTATACGGTCAGTACGGCCATGGCCGTAGCTACCACATTTTGGGCCTAGATCTTCCCATCAGCTCTGGCACACCAGCCAGGTCAATAGCTCAATGACAAATATTATAACTGATAATCGATGACTGGCAGGTACTACCAGCAATAGACTTACTAGCCTCTAAACTTGGCTCCTTAAATAGCTGTTCTCATCACTACCAGCCTTCTTTGTACAGCCAGCTACCATCGGGAACGCGTTTATTATTAGGGGCGTGGTCAACATTTTGGGGGCGTGGCTAAAAAATTTTGCGCGCGCGCTCCGCGCGCGAAGTGTGCCGTACCACATCAGATTTGCTAGCTACGCCACTGTAATGTTTTACATCCCTCTTATAAGCATACTCATTTTTGGATTGGTATGTCTGATAGCTATTATTGTACTTCTTCGAAGGAGTTCTAATCAATTACATGGAGCAATTCGTCAACGCTACCGGAGTAGCATGAAGGAGATAGGGCTGGTACTGATCTACCCCATAGTCTACTGCCTCTTTTGCTTCTTTTCACTTGTCAATCGTATCTACTCCACCACCCATACTAATTCTAACGATTATCCCCAGAATTATCCACTGTGGGTCATTCAGGCAGTGGCAGGTCCAGGTTGGATCATGATTCCTGCTCTAGCATTTTTGCTTCACCCCCGTGTTTGGAAGAAGGTCCTCGCTTGTCGAAATTCTTCACAAAACTTGATATCAGCACAAATTGAGTATTCTGTTCCACCAGAAGATGATGATATCAGTGAAGGCTTTACCATTCGTTCTACTAATACTACCAACGTTCTCTATAGCAGTACAAAGAGTAACGTGTTATTTCTCACCTCGACTGTGGAAGACAAATAATAATAATATTAGTCCAAGTCTGTTTTTGTTTAGTATAACCACTGCTACTCATATTGAGAGTGTTATCATAAAATGATGGTCTAGTATTATATTATAATATTGTTATCAATTTCTAGATAGTCCATGGGTATATATTGGCATGACTGTTCTTATTAGGTAGCTAGCTATATACGCAACTGCATGTGCAGTGCATGCCACCCCTATATATGGATGATGCTGTGAATTTATTGTAGCTGTAATAATAATAATCATGATTATACATCATTAATTTTATGGAATTCACATCACAAATGGATGATAAGTTACAATTTATGACATGTACATGCATGCCTCTACTCCCCCACTGCTAGAGTATAGCTAGCTGCTGAGCTGTCACATTTATTTCCCCATTGTTAATGTGAACAATGGATTGTACTTAACAATGCTCAATATGGTACTTCAGTTTTGATAGTTAGTTGCACTACTGTACATGTACTTACAGTTAACCTATGCTAAAAACAGTTATAGCTAGGCTTCTGACTGGCTAGAGCAAGCTATATAGCTGTATCATTTCTGTCAGGATGAATCGACTACAAGAAGGTGATAATGTCACTACAAACTCGAGTGATTTTGAATCTGTCGAGAGATGTATTGATTTTCGACGAGACACAGCTAATGCTGTCCTTGGAGTAAAAGTTGGTTTGGACTCTGTGGGCATCATAGCAAGTCTAACTGTCATTATCATTGTATGCACACTGAGAAACTATAAGCGATTCATGTACCGTTTGGTGATCTACTTAATGGCAGTCAACATTCTACAAGCTCTGTTTCAAATCTTAGGACTAATTCCAGTACAAGTGATAGGAGAAGACCTCCAGGTATCTATTAGGGAGGGCACCGGTTGGATGTCAGCGTGCCAAGCGTTGGGGTACCTGGATTTGATCACATTTTGGATGGAGAATTTAATCATCATTTGGATCATGCTAGCGATGGTGTGGCGACTCCAGCACCTACAGAAAGGCCGATACCAAGACACACAGGCAGATATGCACCAGGTTCGAGCTTCAAGAAGGTGGGAGGTCCTTGGAATTATTACTGTACTGTTTATCCCATTCGTGGTGTGCTGTATTCCCTTCATTTTCGATATGTATGGATTGTCCGGCCTCTGGTGTTGGATCAAGATTGTTGGAAGGAATGGCTGTACTGATGCTAGTCTTGCACGAGATAGCCTTATCTTGACTATCTTTATGTCCTATGGTCCCCTCTTGATCATTACAATCTTTGCTTTGGTGTCCATGATTGTCATTTTGTTTCTTCTTCGTAAGACATCGAGAGTGTCTCTTGTTGAGAATACCATGCAATTTCACGATAATAGTAATCAAGTAGGGATCGCACTAATTTACCCCATAATCCAGGCTGTATTTTGTATCTATCTGATAGGAACTCGAATACACATTTCTGTAACTCTTAATAACACTAATGGAGACTACACTCCTGTCTCAGCAATTTGGATCATTCATGCTATAGCAGACACCAGTCGAATTTTAATCCCGGCCTCTGCATTTCTACTTCATCCGTACACTTGGAAGAGTATGCATAATACTTTGTCTCAGTCTCACTCAACACATCCTGAAATCTCTGAATATTCGGAGAATAATTTAGCGGAAGTGTCTCCAGTCTTCAGTAGCCTGAGTGACCCTGAAGAAAATGATGTGCACACGCCAAGATCTCAGGCTGTTTACAGGGAGTATGGGAACAGTGCTGAAGCATGGACTTTGTTTTAGTACTCTCATGAACTCAAATATTACTACGAATCATGTACTTTACCAGATGAGCCGCCCTCCGGGCGGCTCATATGCTCCTGGATTTACATATACCGGTAACAATGTATATTATTTCTAATTTGTGATAAAAGAGGTAGAATATTCTAGTCTGCGAAGGGGCTGGCCCGCCAGACTAAGAGCATTCATGGACATCAGCATGCATGAACCCTTTACGCCTTAGCGCATGCGTACTTCCTACGAATAATCACGTGAGGAATCACATGCAATAATTTTCTAGGTGTGGTACATGGTCTGAGCTCGAGCTGGCTTGATCCGATCAGAGCGAAGTGAGTTTGATACGATCATAGATCTTCCCTCTCCTATTAAATCTTTAGTGACTTGTGCGATAATTGGCCCATTCCTGCGTGTAGATTTACACGTAAGCAAGCCGAGCCTAGGAATCATACATGTTTGCTGATACTGGCTAACTAGTCTGGCTAAGTGGTGAAAATAAGGCCGTGAAGGAGTGCTGTCTGGACATGATATTGTTGGGAGGTTTATGAGATAAGGCCAGAAATTTGTGTTTTTTTGGGTATGCATGCTTGTGCTGTGGGTGGGTGGATGTACTAAGTATCACGGGGTGGTGGTGTAGGGTTTCCATGGCTTTGGTAATCACATTCCTAGTCCTAAGAGTAAGAATTTAATAAGTGCTGATCCCCCTCTCTGACTTAAGCAATAATCTCAACAGAAGTGCAAAGGCACCAACGAAGCCTACCATAAAGTGCATTAGGACTCCAAATATAGGCTATAGTACAACCGCCGTTAAATTTTTAGTGAGCACTCCCCAAACTAGGAATTGCTTCATGAAGTAGAGTAAAACATCCAGCCTTGCTAACATCAACACCCAACCCCAACATGTACATTAATTAATTTCCAGAGGTTGCATTCCTTGCTCTAATGTAATAATCATGATTTCCTTTAGTTTGCTATTCAATGCCACTGTGGAGTGTTCAGGAGTGGAGGGCCCGGATTGGAACCTCTTGGTGTGCCCTTGGTCGACCAATCAGGTCAAAATCTTCTTATCGTAGCAGAGGTAACTACCTCGGGAGTCCCCCACCAGGAGGGGGAGGGGGAGGTGGATCAGGAAGAAGGAGGACAGAGTCATGTGCTCATCATGGTGCAGTGACAGTAGTAATCATGATTGCACTACTAGTGGGAACCATCTTGACACTTCTGCACTTCGTATTGGGTGGTCATCGACTTATTGTTGCTTGTGAGTTTAATATACATGTTACGACATATTATTATTATTTATAGGATGGGGTAAGGTGATGGTGCAGGGGTTTAACTTTCTTTGCCTCCCTTTCCCCTGATTTCAACATTACAATATTCACCCTCCCCCTGAAATTTAAACTTCCCATTATTTTATTTTATATATTTGACTATTAGGTTGGTTTGTGTGCACTCCTGTGGATCTCCTGCTAGTGCAGTGGATGCTGGCTATGAGCTTGGTTACGAATGGTGTTAGTCAATTCTTCTCACAGTCATGGTCATTACTCTGCTATAGTGACAGCACTGGCTCGTTCTTAAGTGGCTTTGAAGGTTTGTTCAATCTTTAATTTAAAACTCTATTTCTAGTCATCTTTTTTTTACTGTGGCATGCACACACACATACATGTATGTACAGCGTTTCCAAACAGTCATAGAATTTACAGGGTTGCCATATTATTTGACATTCGTATTATGGAGAAGAACAAAAGAACTGATGAGCAAGTTGTTCGGGGAACAATATTGAGAAATTTCTGGCAGACTTTTTATGGAAAGATAAAGAACATAAGACTGAGTTTAGTCTCCGCTGTGGTCAAAGCCTCCCTTCTACTGAGGTGTGGTGATGTGGAGACAAACCCTGGACCTGTCGGTAATTATTTCTTCTAAACATTCAGCATGAAAATAAAAATATTGCTTGAGCTTTGCTGAGGTCATTCCATCTGCATGCGTATTCTATCCCATTTATAGCATATATGCATGATGACCTTTGTCAAAAATTAGAGACTATTTCAATCACTCAATAAAGGGTGCCGAACAATTAGAAGGGTTGAATTTTACGGTACTGTTGATACGTATATGTATAGGGCAACACAGTTACCACACAGGCCACATCTTCTCTTTTTATCCATGAGCGCACTATACCAGATCATGTTCAAACCATAATGCGATGATTACATGCACATTGAATGTCTAAGCATCAAGCTTTGTGCATGCCATGGATAAATTTTACGTTTTGATTTATGCATACCATAGACTTAGGTCAAGTGCACCTTTCTTAATGAGTGCACACTTCCTTCCTGCTCACATGCTCTCATATGAGTGCAGAGTCAGAAATAACACGCGGCCATCGGCCATTTTCTGTACATTTCAGCCTACTGACTGACCAAATACCTCCTTGCCCGGCCAGAATGGCCGCCCATAAGCGATGTTTACCTCCATTTTCGATGCCATGTGCTTGATAATTTCTCCATAAACGTGTTTGTTTGACGACCTTTTCCGCATACAATCATTGCAAACACTATAGTAATAACGACCATTACCAACCTGGCCACTAAACGGCCACCCAATCCAATGAAGTGACCAGCCAAATTATGTTATGTCCGGACATTTGTCCTTGCATTAATGATTTCTTATTTCTGACTCTGTGAGTGTAGTATAATGACACAAAACCGGTGCTAACACACTATATTTTATGATTGACTCACTGCTGATGTAGAAGACTCTAGAAGCTTCTCTGGGCCCATCATGGCCGAAGATCGTACATGTACCTGCATGAGCTGTAAGATTCAATCTCGAGGATTGAGGCTTGTTCTACTGGCCTCACTCTCTCTGTACCAGGCCTTCATTTAGAAACTTTCCTGGGGGGGGGGGGGGGGGGGGGGGGGGGGGGGGGGTTGGGGAGGAGCACAGCAAGCTAGTATGAGATTAAGGGGGGGAAGACTATTTTCTACGCACATGATCTCTAGGGGAATCTGGGGGCATGCTCTCCCAGGAAATTTTTGTATTTTGGACTCCCTGAGATTGCTTCTGGTGCACTCTCAGGCACTACATTTTGAATACTATCATGATTATTATTCACGTTAGGCGATTTCTTGACTTTATGCATATATACTAGCTTTTAAGGGGGGTGGGGGGGGGGGGGGGGCGAGCGCCTCTCCTCCTGCGCCCCCCCCCCCTCCAAATGAAGCCCTGTATATCTCCCAGTATAATTTTCTTGAATCCTTGGTTTCCAATTGTAGTTTTAGTACAGTAGTATAATTATGTATATCGTAAATTTGGTTCTTACCTGACTACTATGTAACTTGACAAAAAGTTACACATGATTCTATTAAGTGGACTGGTGTCAGGATTTCATATAAGTGTTTTTTTTGGGGGGGGGGGGGGGGGGGGGTGGGCTGGGGCATGCCCCCCAAGGAAAAAATATTTAAGGCCCGTGAGATTGCATTTCTGGCCTATTTCATGATTATTGCATAAATTTTGGTACTGATTGTATATTTGGAATGTATAATAATAATAATATTATTATAGGGGCTTATTTATTATGCAAAATTGTCTAAAAAAGGATACCTAGGCCTTGTTCAAGAATCTTACAAGCTGCATATAGTGCTCTCAAAACTCATGTAGCTAGAAGAATACTTCACCTACAATGTATTATAATATTCCTGTCCCTAATTGTGCAGGACAATTGACTATTGACGATCTGAGGAGTGTTCAAAGGGCTATCTGGGATGCACGCTCGTGCTGGTATAATATTGGACTTAAACTGGGTCTAGACCCAGACACCCTTGGTGCAATAAGAATGGACAAGCGTGATAATATTGACAATTGTTTCACTGAGATGCTCACTCACTGGCTGAGACAAGTTAATCCCCCACATACTTGGTCAGCATTGGCAGACGCTCTACGATCGCCTACTGTTGGGTACAAAGAGTTACTAATTGCTGAACAAGTTGAGAGCATGTATGTAGCAGATGTCAGTGATTCAGGTCCAGCAACTGAAATTCAAGAAGGTGAGTTCATTGGATCACACACCGTATACGAAAATTTTCACCAATTTCGCTACCTGCTCTTATTGGTAAAAATTTTGTCACATCACGATTAGTGATGAGCTAATCGTCTTGTTGGATCTATGGCTAACTACACACTTTTGAGTTGAAAAGAAGCCAGTTTTGTCTCTTTTGTTTATCGAAAGCTCGCCATGGAGTGAGGAAGGTGGCAGTGACCAGCAAATGACTCCATAACTCTCAAAGTGTTTTCAGTGAAAGGCACATGACAAAAACCTGCGGTAACAGACAGACAGTGGCGGATTTAAAGGGGGGGCCTAAGGGGGCACAGGCCTGCCCTGTTATTGTACTTTTGTTGATCATATGCTAATATTATGTGTTTATTTACACATACACTAGAATTTTTAACTCATTTCTGTGCATCATAGTTATAGTGATATACTTCATTTGGGACTCAGGCCCCCTCTGTAAATAAACCTAAAAACGCCACTGCCACAGATCAAAAGAGTACTGTAACCCTTCCAGCGCATGTGTGCTGAGGATTAATCACTGCATCTTGGGAGAAAAAACTGATTTTTTATGACCCATAAGATTCCATTTTTGACCAAAATTAGTGCTGTCAGAGTTGTTCGATGCAGTATTAAACGGTCAATAGGTGAAGGTAAATGTATATTTGGAAGTGTATATATTTTAGGGGGCTTATTTTTTGTATTAAACAGTCCAGAAAAGACGCCTAGGCCTTGCTCAAGAATCTGATAAGCTGTATGCAGTGCACTCAAAATCCATGTAGTATAATACTTCACCTATTATAATGTTCCTATCCCTAACTGTACAGGACAATTGACTATTGACGATCTAAGGACTGTTCGAGACGCTATTTGGGATGGACGCGCAAAGTGGAAGGTCCTTGGAATTGAACTGCATCTACCAGTAAGTGACCTTGATGTAATAAAAGAAGATTATTTTGACATTGGAAGGCAATTCACTGAGATGCTTGCTCTATGGCTACAACTTGATTCACCCCCTACTTGGTCAGCATTGATTGATGCTCTACGATCGCCTACTGTTGGGTGTGAAGAGTTAGCTAAACGTGTGGAGAGGGAGGTCACCGATTCAGGTCCAGCAACAGAAGTCCAAGTTGGTGAGTTCATTGGAGGGCATACCTGTGAATATTGTATTATGGTAAAAGTTAGTGACAAGATAATCCTTGGCATATAGGTCTTTAAACCCCTTCGGAAGGCAGATTAAACTAGTCTAGTTTTGTGTAAATGTGCTAAGCTGCTTCACAAGTTGCCTGTAACCCATGTCTTGTGGGGCTAGAAATTAGCAAAATAATTTAGGATCTGCTGCTATATGAACTGCCCACGTGTAACTTAAGGTTACAGGATAGTATTCGATGCACAATTTATGAATTTATCCCAAATTGTACAGGACAATTGACTATTAGCGATCTGGAGACTATTCATCAAGCTGTCCGGGATGCACGTGCAGAGTGGTTTAACATTGGACTTGAACTGGGTCTGAGCATATTTAAACTTAATAAGATAGAAGGATTACATGATAGGAGAGTTGATGAGTGTTTTTCTGAGATGCTTACTGTATGGCTGCAACAACTTGATCCACCCCCTACTTGGTCAGCATTGATTGGTGCTCTACGATCGCCTACTGTTAGGTACAAAGAGTTAGCTAAGCATCTGAAGAGTGAGGTCACTGATTCAGATCCAGCAATAGAAGTCCAAGTAGGTGAGTTCATTGGATGATATACCTATAAATACATGACATTGTATTGTATTGCGGTATATGTTAGTGATAAGATAATCCTTGGCATATAGGTCTCTAAACCCCTTTGGAAGTCAGATTAAAGTAGTCTAGCTGCACTAATTATATAAGCTGCTTCATAAGTTGCCTGTAACCCATATCTTGGCCATGGGGTTTGAAATCAGCAAATAATTTAGTATCTGCTGCTATATAAACTGCTCACGTGCAACTTAAGGTTATGAGATAGTATTTGATGCACGATTTATGAATTTATCCCCAACTGTACAGGACAATTGACTATTAGCGATCTGAAGACTGTTCGTAAGGCTGTCTGGGATGCACGTGCAGAGTGGTTTAACATTGGACGTGAACTGGGTCTGAGAATGTCTGATCTTCAAGCGATAGAAGTATCATATAATAGAGTTGAGCAGTGTTTTTCTGAGATGCTTACTCTATGGCTACAAATTGATCCATACCCTACTTGGTCAGCATTGGTTGGCGCTCTACGATCGCCTACTATTGGGTGCAAAGAGTTACATGTTCCTGAACATCTGAAGAGTGAGGTCACCGATTTAGGTCCAGCAATAGAAGTCCAAGTAGGTGAGTTCATTGGATGGCATACCTATGAATACATGTATTGTACCTTCGTGAAAGAGGGCCCACTACAGAATGTCGGCCCACCCCCACTCTGGGGCTCAATTTCCTGCTAAGGTCTAGTGTTTACTTGAATATGCGCCCATGTGTAGCTGCCCTTGAAAACGCAGCTCAAATGGCTGGTTTATGAGGACTGAATTTTGAATAGTCTATGTAAGATCGATGAGTAACGTTCTAAGCAGCTGTAAAACTAAACCTAGCTAGCTTTATGCCACGTTTCAGCACAAATAAACAATCGTATGCGGCTAGCAATCATAGCCATGCCCACTTAATACGGCTGCACTCAACGACATACGGTGAAGTATTGCGGCCTCCCTTGCTCTGAATTGGTAACCGTGCTTGAATAAGGCTGAAATCAATAGTAGCCGCTGCTACTATTCAAATTATGAAGTTAGTGTGGGTAACTTATCTGGGCGCTCTTTCGCGTACATGTATAAATGCGATACTGATACCTCGAATATCGGCCCATCCCCCAATCTTGGCCCAATGTAAGGTGCACCGCCCATGGGCCCTCTTTCGTGAGGATACGGTATTGTATTACGGTATAAGTTAGTGACAAGATAATCCTTGGCTTATAGGTCTTTATACCCCTTTGGAAGCAGATTAAAGTAGTCTAGCTTTGTGTAAATGTACTTAGCTGCTTCACAAGTTGCTTGTAACCCATGTCTTGGAGGTCTGAAATCAGCAAAACAATTTGGGATCTGCTACTATTATATATAAACTGGTTATGGGATAGTATTCAATGCGCAATTTATAAATAGTATTTATATCCCTAACTGTACAGGACAATTGACTATTGATGATATGAGGACTGTTCTTGATGCTGTCTGGAATGCACGCCAAAGGTGGTTTGACATTGGACTTGAACTGGATCTGAGCGTGTCTGATCTTAATGCAATAAAAATATCAAATGATAACAATATTTACAAGTGTTTTCATAAGATGCTTATTGTATGGCTGAGACGAGGTGATCCACCCCCTACTTGGTCAGCACTGGTTGGCACTCTACGATCGCCTACTGTTGGGTATGAAGAGTTAGCTAAACGTGTGGAGAGTGATTTCACCGATTCAGATTCAGCAACAGAAGTCCAAATCGGTGAGTTCATTGGATGGCATACCTGTGAATATTGTATTGCGGTAAAAGTTAGTGACAAGATATTCCTTGGCATATAGGTTTTTCAATCGTACATGTGTACATCCTTCCAATAACAATTTGCTGGTATGCACTGCTATGCACATTTTACGTATTGAACATACCTCGGTTCATCTTTGCTAATTAGTTATTTGGTGGGAGGCCCTGCACCGGCATCCTTGCTGCTCCCCCTGAGTGTAGCTTGCATGCAGGTTGCTTCCTGCACCTGCCCATGGCAAATTATTCTTACTTATGCACCCTTTGGGGGAACATTGAGTCCACTTGTGGGATCAAATGGTCCAGGCCCAGATTACATTTAGACAAACAATATTATTATCTATGGACAAACAAACGGAGACTGTAATATTATGGAGTTTACTTGTTTATAGAGATGTGGGTGGGTGGGAGATGGACAGTATACAAGGGCGTAGCCAGAAATTTTTTATACCGAGGCAGATAACAAAGATTGCATGCGAAGTGGGTGCGAAATTTTAGCCACGCCCCCTTTGTGGACAAACCACGCCAATTTTCGGGTGTCTACTGCAATTGTAACAACGTAGAACGTCTTCTCGAGTCTAGAACGGTGCGCAAAGCCATTTTGTCGACGTTACTTACATCATCTCAGAGAGAGACATCCGTCTTGCTTTCTTAGAGATGGAGCTATACAGTGAAAGTTCAAGTGCTTAGTCAGCAAACAAACTTATCATGGCATGCATGCGGCTCAGTGAGTGTTGTTGTGTATTTAAGTATATAGCTGGATGAATTGATGACCGAGGCAGCTGCCTCGGTTGCCTCAATGGTAGCTACGCCTTTGGTATACACTGGATTTTGCTTAGCTACTATCTACTACACTGGCCCTTAACTACTGCAGCACTTACATGTACAAATTGTGCACCAATTCTACTCTTGTTAACACCTCCCGGAATTGCGCATGCGCGTCTGTCTACACATTGCTATCCCCAATTGCGCGTGCCCACACTTTGCTTCCACTCCTTTGTAAAACTTCATTTAATTGTGTGTCCTCCAATAACGCAACCTGCTATTATTCCCTGCATGCACATCTTACGTATCGAACATACCTTAGTCAATTGTCATGTGGCTTTCGGGAATAGGGCGGGCCATACCAGCAAATTTAACATTTCATTGTATAGGGTAAACTAAGGGACTTGCAAGCAGCTGCTCGTCGACAGTAATTTGTATTGTAGGATAGCCAGCAGTCTCTTTTACAGTACCGATCACAGGTAACTTGACAAACGAGTGTGAGTAGGGAGGAGGTGACTCGTGTGGCCTGGACGTTCACGCGCGGGTGCAAAAGGCAAGTGCGAGTACTTGCACGCTTGTGCATATCCGCACGCACTCGCGAGTACGTATAGGGCATGGTCCAATTATTGCACTGACAAGACAATGGTGGCAAGATCGAGACAACAGGCAGTTCGTGTGCTTAGCATACTTTTTGATGAACACTGGTGAGTTTATTGAGCAAAGAGAGGTAGTAAAGATTCACTTAGGCATAGATAAGCTTCCTATTCTCTGTATCTTTTCATGGCAAGTCTCGAGTACTCGTAAACGTGATTGTGAGCGCTGTCACCTGCCGAGGCATGAGACTTTTAGAAAGCTTTAGCAAGCTTGTTGAGTGAAGAGAGGCAGTAAAACTATACCTAGCTAACAAACTAGCTAGATTTTTTTGCTGTCGAGTCTCGAATACTTGTGTGTGCCTGCGTGAGCGCATGCACTCTAATGCGAGTACCGGGTACACGCAGTTGCCGGAAGTTGACTCTCGAGCAGGCACTACACTACACGCGTGTCACTCGCATTCGTTTGTCAAGTTACCTGTGAGCGATACTGTATACATGTATATCCTGCTTGCGTGGACTATGGTCCCGCTGGTAGGCCATGAGATCGGGGGGCACTTTGAGGATACTAGTAGTGTATCTGTAACCCCAAGGACAGTATATATACACTGGATTTTTGCTAGGCTACCACATTGTATCTGCTACACTGGCCCTTAACTGCTACAGTACTGATAGATTGTGCACTAATTCTACTCTTGTTAGCACCTCCCAAAATTGTGCATGCGTGTCTGTTTGCACGTTGCCATCCACCATTGCGCATGTGCACCCTTTGCTTCCACTCCTTCTAACTATATTTAATTGTAACCAATTTAAACCCCTTTGGAGGCCAGATTAAAGTAGTCTAGCTTTGTGTAAGTGTACTTAGCTGCTTCATAAGTTGCTTGTAACCCATATCTTGGCCATGGGGTTTGAAATCAGCAAAAATAATTTAGGGTCTACAAACTGGTTATGGGATAGTATTCGATGTGCAATTATAAAATTATAGTATTTATATCCCTAACTGTACAGGACAGTTGACTATTAGAGATCTGAGGACTGTTCGCAAGGCTGTCTGGGAAGCGCATCAAAGATGGTTTAACATTGGGCTTAAATTGGATCTGAGCATGTCTGATCTTAATGCAATAAAAGCATCACATTGTAATAGTGTTGAATTATGTTTTTCTGAGATGCTTACTGTATGGCTGAGACAAGGTGATCCACCCCCTACTTGGTCAGCATTAGCTGGCGCTCTACGATCGCCTACTGTTAGGTGTGAAGAGTTAGCCAAACATGTGGAGAGTGAGGTTACTGATTCAGGTCTAGCAACAGAAGTCCAAGTAGGTGAGCTCATTGGATGACATACCTGTGAATATTGTATTGTGGTAAAAGCTAATAATCCTTGGCATTATACACCATTAAATTCCTTTGGAATCCAGATACACAGTAGTCATTTCAGTGTTTTGCACACATGAAGGCAATTGTGCATTGCGAAGCAAATTGATAGGTGTGGTCTTTGCACTAACTCGGTACCCGATATCACTTGCTCGAATCATTTCTACTGCATACTGATCTTTCAAGGCTCATTTTCGATTTCTCTTTTACTGGTAGTACAGGATAATCTCTCACCAATAGTTGGAGTCCAACTGGACTGATCTAGCAAGCCACTCCCCTCAGCGATCTTAAGTACGCATGCGCATTCAGCAGATTCGAAGTGTAGCTAGTTCTCTTTTACTGGTAGTACAGGATAATCTCTCACCAATAGTTGGAGTCCAACTGGACTGATCTAGCAAGCCACTCCCCTCAGCGATCTTAAGTACGCATGCGCATTCAGCAGATTCGAAGTGTAGCTAGATCAAACTCGGCCACCCGCTAAATTAAAATCCGCCAATATTTTTGCTCTCGCTGGTTGAGGCCAATCCACCAAATTTATTTCCCACCAAATTTTCCATCTATACGGTATGTTTCTTGAAGAAGGAATATAATTTAATAGATACTATGGTAATGAAGTTCTATACCAAATTTTAGGTCTACCCTAGTCTTGTGCCCAAACCCCACCCCAAAAGGAGGAAAGGGTCTGGTACACATCGAGTGCTTTTTGGGTTTTGTTGACTTGTCACATCTAAATTCTGTCACACCAATCAGAGTCGCGCCATGTGGCTTACATGTGATTATCATGTGATACCGCACTATAGCCAGCTATTGCTGCTCATGAGAGAGGTTGGTGCATTGCTATACCAAAATGATGCATTGTCATGATAGTCACATGACGAGCTGCATCCTGTGCATCCAAGAAAGCACTCGGTGTGTACCAGACCCTTTCCTTGAGTGTGTGGTGGGGTCTAGGAACGAGTCCACCGCAGGCGTGCAAGTATATATTCAAAATTCTGAAATTTGTTGAAATAATGATCACTACAGATAGTGGCAGCAGCTGTAATATATGCACCCTACATCAGGACAACTCTAAACACGACTACATGTAGCTCATACTATATAGTTTTCTTTTTTTTCAAGCAAGCTGACACACTAAGCAGAAAAAGAATAGCCCGGAAACCACCACATAGTTGATCTGGATGCATAGTATAGTAGAACCCCACGATGCAAGCAGATATCCAAATACATGTAGCACTATACAAAATGTTCGGTAAAGGGTCATCAACGTACCCCCTGCATGCATGCACCCGTAAAATTTATTATAATAATTCAGCATCAGCTAGGATACATACAATAGCTAATAGCTAATATAAGCTAAGTTTTAGACCTAGTTCTGAGAGCAATGGGCGTCCATACAGTAGGTCCTCTTTGATAGATATTAAGGCTGGGTATACCATCTTTCTTATGGAATTCCACAAGTCTTGAACATGACATATCCAGTATAGAAAAGATGCCTAGGTCTTCCTCAAGAATGTTACAAGCTACATAGAGTATACTTAAACCCATCTACTTTACCTATTATAAATTGTTCCTACCCCCTGACTGTACAGGACGATTAACTCCTTCCGATCTGATGACTATTTGTGATGCCGTTTGGGATGCACGCCTAAAGTGGTTTGACATTGGACTTGAACTGGGTCTGATTGTGACTGATTTGGATGTAATAGAAGCATCACATCGTAATAGTGTTGCAAGATATTTTCCTGAGATGCTTAAGTTATGGCTGAGACATGATACACACTCTACTTGGTCAGCATTGGTTGATGCTCTACGATCGCCTACTGTTGGGCACAAAGAGTTAGCTGAATATATAAAGAGTGTCTATGTAGGTGAGTTTATTGGATGATATACCTGTGACTATAGTATTAAAACAAAAGCTAGTGACAAGACAATCCTTGGCAAGGCCTTTAATCCCCTTTGAAACCCAGATTAAAGTAGTCTAGCTTTATGTAAAATTATTGTACTTAGCTGCTTTACAAGTTGCTTGTAACCCATGTCTTGGAGATCTGAATTCAGTAATACAATTTAGGATCTGTTACTATAATATATATAAACTGCGCATCCACCTACCTGTCTTAAGGTTACAGGATAGTATATTCGATGCGCAATTTGCAGTTCATATATGTTTTAACTTAGTTTAGTCTGAACATTGACTATTTCCATATGTGAATGAAGTCAAAGGTTTCTGCATCAACTTTTGAAGACCAGAGACTTGAACGAATTGGCTTGGTTTTCATTCTGATAGTCAATTAATTGGAACAGGGCCAAGTAAAGCATTTTTTCGAAAACCCGAAGATGGTGAATCATCAGATAAGGTTTTGTCCTAGAGGGCTGCCATCAAGCGAGTCACATGGTAGCTGCTCAGTAAGTGTTTATGCTTACTTTCTGTTGGACGTGTAACTTGATGTGGTTACAATGTTGTACTTGGCCATTGTTTTGTTTATATAATATTACTGCATACAGGTTGGCAAAAACTGACGCAGAAATTTGCAATGCTTACCTGCATGCATGTGCAGACTGGTTTGCTTTTGCATGTGGTCCACAGGGCAGGCATCAGTAGAGCTATTACCTGTACTAGGAGCATATGAGCCGCCCAAAGGGCGGCGAAGGAACGTCCGACTACCGTAGGGTTGGCTGTAGTATGTGTTAGGCGAAGTACTTAAGGCTACACTTCCTTATTTGGAACGTGCAGCTGGTGCAGTGCACAGCAGATTACTTTTGTACAAGCCACACTGTACTAGCTAATTGACTTAGTCTGTAGTGTGGTTGTAGACTGTGTACTACGGGCGGTGCTGGAGCTTGACCAATGGAAATACCCTGCAGCTGGCCACTCCATATAAGGTCAAGCATTGCTAATGAACTTCGCCTAACACATCTGACATGCAGTCGGACGCTCCTTCCCCGCCCTTCAGGCGGCTCATATATGCTCCTGCCTGTACATAGAGCATGAACAAGAACTGGAATATAATTCTTATTTATATGAAATTCACCATGTGTGGAACATTAATTATCCCATAACCTTAAGCTGAGTATGCACCATATAAAAATGTGTGGTCAGGCCAGAAATGTGGTTTACTCTCACACCTCTAAACAAGATCGCTCTATCTAGAACTAATGTTTTTTGTGTACGTGTCGGTGTTTTTTTTAAAACTATTTTGTGATATTACATGTATGTTGTGTTCTAATTCCTTCCGAAAGCAATATCACTTCACTCTGCAGGCAACTTAAAAGGAGAGGGAAGCGTTTGCATGTCGCCCTACTCTCATCTATAGATAGTTGACTCATGGGCTCAACGGTCATCCTTGATAGAATTGCTGATTTTCACATGTGCTGGTACAGTAGCAATCAAAAAAATGTCGCTGTTTTCATTACTCATCTACTATTTATATGGCGTGCAACACCTGTTCCGTTGCCCTCTGTTTGTTCTGTTCCATGGTATAGAAAGGGCTAGCCAATTGATTGCTACATTCACTTCCTGCTTTGGTACAAGCTGGGCTGGCCCACTAGGAACTTGTAAGAACTACTTTTAACCTTGGTGTGCTGATTGTGGCTTATAGATGGCCACCAGACCTCTAACCAGATAAACACATCCCATCACAGCTTTGAGTAACCTAGCCCAGTCCAGTAAACAACCGCAGGATACAATTTACCAATTAATTGGTGGTTTCCGGGCAAGTGTCGCCTCCCTTGAAAAATAAAAAGGCAAAAATTGCATGCACTGGAATGTGGCACTGATGCACTTCTAGATCTGCAATGTATGTAGGTATTTTGGACTGCTGTCTTAATTATTGGATGCTGGGTTTGGCAAAAGTTTTAAAATGGAAAAACTTCATTCCAGTCTCATATTGTAGAGCAACACAAGAGCTATTGAATGGTACTTGAATCATGGGAATCCATCCAAGGGAACCAAAATGTACCACTTTTTGCACGAGGCACTTTTGCGAGCGCTTGCAAACAGCATGCACAGAAGCGATGGCCGCGGAGCTCATGAATGTCTCCGGGTTATAGGACTTGAATGAGCAGAAAGTAGAAGAGTTGGTCTATCTTCTGGTCCTTGTTTGGAGTCCTAGAAGTGAAGATGGCCTAGATAGAACAAGTAAGAAAAATAGATAAAACATGGCAAAAATTGCATGCACTGGAATGTGCCACTGGATCTACTTCCTGGATCTGCAACAATTGGACTGCTAGCTTAATGGGACAAGTGGAAACGGAGGAAACAAAAATAGAAACGGAAAGTTGAAATAGAAAACTGAAGCGTAAATCGGAAACGGAAAAGCTGAAAATTGGTAGTGGTCATCAGGAATATAAATGGTATTGAGCATGCATGCATTGAGCTAGTGTCTTTGATATCTAGTCATAAAGGTTGGTGTTTAATTCGTTCCCTGCAGCTAGTGTAAAGACCTTGTAAAACATCCAAGTGACATTAATGTATTGTTGTTATCTGAGGGCCATGATAATAATTACTAATAGCATCATACAAATAATAATGTTGGTACTAGCCTCGTCCCCAGGGGCCAGGGGACGAGGCTATGTTACTACTGGATTCCTATATCAATATCAGGGTGGCTGATTCATGTAAGTGCTACACTGATGTCTAGTTGTGATTCTAGAGTATAGACTGTATAGCTACTTTGTGAGCTCACCTTAGGCTCATCAACAGTTACTGTACCAAGCCTGAAGGAGTTTAATAGTAGCTATTGGCTACAATGTGATTCTTTACTTGGTATAATATAGGTTATTGCTTAGCACGGTAATAAAGTATTGAATAATAATGGCAGATTTTGAGCCACTTTCAACCTTGAACATTAGTGCATGTGCTGGCTCATTACCAGCCAAGCCCATTACAAACAAGGGAGTACTGGTATTATTTAGTTTGTCACTTTCGTTCACCAACTTCAAACTGCTGCCTGGTTTGGCATTCAGCATCTTATACTCTGGGGTCTAGCATTCGGCATCTCAGTATACTCTGGGGCCAGGCTGAGTGTGGGTGTCATACAGGAGTCTTCCTGCTATTTGTAGCAGCTAATAGTAGCTATTCACCCGTAGTCTATGGGTGAATAGCTACTATTAGCTGCTACCGATAGCAGGAAGACTCCTATGGCATAGGAGGTGGTGTATCATTGCTAGCCAGCCAACAGTGAACTACACTGACATCTATCTATCGTCACTATTAGTATAGTCTAATCCTCAGCTTAGGTCAAGCCAGGAATCTTGCATCCAGCTGTCAGGCTAAGCTGATAGATATCCACTGGCAATGGCCCCAAATAGATTGCGCATGCGCAAAAGGTGCCATTAGTGCAACGAATATTGATGACCATTTCCTAATTTCAGCTTTTCCATTTCCGATTTCCGCTTCAGTTTTCTGTTTCAACTTTCCATTTTCCGTTTCCTCCATTTCCACTAGCTTGCCCGGCTTAACGGCTGTTTCTACATGCCATCGTTGACTTTAGTGCCCCGCATGGATTCAGTCCGTTTATGCTATGGGTTTGTCAAACATGAGAATTTGCAATTACAGACATCCATATTTATTCGAATAGAAGCCGCACCCTGATTAGTAGCCGCACTTGGAGCTCTGCGAAAGAAAATTAGTAGCCGCCCTCAAATAGTAGCTGCACACATGCGTGAACACAATTAAGCAGGCGTGGCCACAATCGCAAGCCATGAATGATTATTAGTTCAAGGCAAAAACATGGCAGAAAAAGTCCTTGGCTTGGTTTTGCTGCTTATTTATCAATCATCTATCTCGAACATTCGAAAATCAGCCCTGAAAATCGAGTCTATTGTGTCAATGTCACCAAAAGGTGTCGCTCCAAATTAAAAGCCGCCCTCGAATAAGAGCTGCCCTCGATTAGTAGCTGCACTCCAGCAAGGCTGAAATTAATAGTAGCCGTGGCTAGTATTTGAATAAATACGTTAGAGATCAAGATGTACAAGTACATCATATATACACATAATCATTTTTACCTGATCAATACTCCAACTCTGATAATATCACTATGCTACGCATGCTATCTAACTTGTCACACATGCTGTTAAGATGTTTTGTATGTCACTTTGACACCTGTATGCGCGCATGTAGCCAGTGTTCTTTGACATCAGAAAAATATGCACACCTTATGTTGCACATATGCATACATGTACACGTAACATACTGCATTAATCATGGCACCATGCACCCCCAGTGTGGTTCATAACAGAGTATGTAGACCCACACGTGTGTATGTGCATGTGTGTAAATTCTGCACTCTCTCCCTGCATGGCAGATACAATGCATACACATATTACGCTACTGGAGATGTTATCAATTTCTTCATAATTATTATGTGAATATGTTTATTTCTACAGATTTTGGAAATTATCTTGGTGATGCATTGAGCAAAGGAGCTTTTGTAGTGCTAAACATTACTAAGGTACTCACAACTGGAGCAGCGACTGCAGGTAAAACCTGCACTATACATTACATCTTTGACAAGCCACAACCTGATCAGTACACTAGTACAGATATATTTGAGTCAATGGAGAGACACTACGCTTATTATTCAGCAGTTGTGGACCCTCAAGATCCTTGTGAATGGAAGATAGCAACATTATACAAAACTCTTGCAATGATTAAGAATTTTATCATTTCAAAAAAGAAGAGCTTAATGCTTGACGATGAGCTTGGATTTGATTTTTCGATTGACTCGCCTCCTACAGCAAGTACTACTGACACACAGGTGTCCACTGAAGGTCCTGACTCGTCTCCTACAGCAAGTACTACTGACACACAGGTGTCCCCTGAAGGTCCTGACTCGCCTCCTACAGCAAGTACTACTGACACACAGGTGTCCCCTGAAGGTCCTGACTCGCCTCCTACAGCAAGTACTACTGACACACAGGTGTCTGCTGAAGGTCCTAAAGATGTCCCTGAGACTGTACATTCAGTGACTCGGGAACCAAGTCATGCAATAGAACAGATTCTTAATCTTAATACAAAATTAAGAATTTCAGGTGAAGTTTTAAATTTACATTGGATTCATTTTGTTGATGGAGGTGGCCAGAGTGAGTTCCTTGAACTTTTGCCAGCGTTAGTGTCAAATGTTTCTGTGACAATATATGTAATCGATCTCTCTAGGAAGCCAGATGAGTGTTGCAATGATTTTTTTACCATCAGTGATCGACCTCAAGGAGAAAGGCAAACTTGTTTAACTGGAAAAGAATTGTTTGAACGTTTTTTAAAGATGATTTGCTCTCAAAAGGATGATGAAAGGTGTAAAGTGATGTTTGTAGGAACCCATTATGATGATAGTAGCTCTAAAATACGGAGTAATCTTGAGGAATGGGATAAACTGATACGTACATTTTGGAGTGAATATGATACAGAGAAGAAGGTGAAAATAGTCAATACTATAGATAACCGTAATGTGCATGCAATCAATGCAAATTTTCGTGGAGATGGTGAGCAAATAACAGCAAAATATTTGCGAAAGAAACTGACAGAGTGTTGTGTACAAAGAAAGGTGGCAATTGCTGAATTCCTCATTGAAGAAGATCTTAAATCATCTTCTCTTGCTAAAACATATCATGGAATTCTCACATATTCTCAATGCCTAGAAATCACAAAGCAATATGCAACAGAGTATACACTGAAGAAAGCACTGCAATATTTTCATGAGCTGAATGAATTTATCTTCTTTCAGAATGAAGATCTTGTGTTCACAAAACCTGGTGTTTTAGTACGAATAATATCAAAACTGATTAAGGTTGCTCATTGTTGCCGTGGTAATCCCTGCCATCATACGGATTTCTGGAAATTTGGTCTTGTTTCAGGTGAAAATTTAAATGAGCTATTGGATTATCGCCTTCCTTATGAAGAATTTAGTGCAACTACATACTTTCGGGCGGGAGTATTTGAAGGAAATGAGCTCTTGAAAGTGTTACAAAATCTCTTTATTGCTGCTTCATGTCAGCATGCTGGCTTGTCTGCACACTTTATTCCAT
Source organism: Cliona cf. orientalis (assembly GCA_963930775.1). Lineage (NCBI taxonomy): Eukaryota > Metazoa > Porifera > Demospongiae > Clionaida > Clionaidae > Cliona > Cliona cf. orientalis. The sequence goes on along the minus strand of OZ005699.1, from coordinate 8,413,969 downwards.
GCGTTCTTCCACCATATTCAAAAGCTGACGACATAAATAAAAGTACCCTTGATTTTATGAAGAAAAACCATCCTCTTCTTCTTACGTTTAATAGAGGTAGCATTCCTCATGGGCTCTTTTGTGGTGTTGTAACCTACCTTTTGAATGTATGTGGATGGGAGATTCGCTTGAGAAATGAACAAAATTATCGAACATTGATTGAATTTGTGATTCCAGAAAAATACAAGTTAGTATTGGTAGAAGAGTTTAGACTTATACGAGCTCATGCTGCTCAAGCTGCTCGTAGGGCAGTACGTTTGAAGGTTCGTAAAAATATTACTGATGGTGTAGAGGCTATCGGCAAGAAATTCTATGGAACTGAAGATGACAGTATTATGTGCCCTAATGCATCCTTTGAATGTTCAATAACATGCCCTCATTCACAAGAAAATGAACTATCCCACATTGCTAGCGTTGTATCTCATAAAACTGATGCAATGGAGCGAAGGCTGGTTTGTGAAAAATCTGGAGAAAAGATAGAATTTACTGAAGAGCATTTTGACTGGCTCCATGAAGATGAAGACCCACGATTGTCAGGTATGTGTATTATACAGAAGCAATCAATAATCGTTTCTGTTTCTACAATTGTGGAGTGATGCATATGACTAAATGAGAATGAAACGGTAGCTGAACGGTATGCACAAAAGGTGACAATCGTTCCTTTGGTTGGTGAGAAATGTTCTTAGTGAGCGCTGTGCATACTAAGATAGCCTTAGTGGCCTGCTGTGCTGGTTTTTTTTTATCATTACTCAGCCGCTTTAAGTTACTGCAAGCCAAGCCAACAGCTTTTCTTAGAGGCAATTGCTCGAACTACTTGCATGAAAATGTACGACAAGACAGAAGACACCTTTCTTTCAATGCCTGCTATATGTTATTGAGTCTGTATGAGGGTTGGTTGTGCTTTTCTGTTGCTCACGGCTTCTCATTTCTTCTACCTAGCAGTACAGCCACGCCTATACCGGCCAAGTTCCTGTCACACCCATTAATTGATGGAAATGGAATATATTGCACTTCATGGGAGTAGCATGCGTTTTGGAGGCTGCACAGAGCTTCATGAAGGGTAGGTACCGAAAAACGATACTCCAGGGTGCCATACATTATGTAGCTGAGGCACTTTGTTGAGAGAGCTACTATTTGCTTTGCTAGTGTGATAAATTCACCAAGTGGGCATGACAGAAACCTGGCCAGAACTTCCTGAAAGGGCGCTGAACATCGTTTGCATCTCACTAAAATTCCTTATACGTTTGCGTAGGATCCATGTGTATTACTTTAATGGGCAAAGAATATAATCTTTTATCGTATCAAGGACTGAACTTCATCAATTGGATTTAATATCTGACCATTATACATGTAATTTAACTTATTTCTTCTCCCTCCATACTCTATAGTTCCATCAGCTGCTCCTACTGATCTTGTTGTCACTCACAAAGATTCCAGTTCAGTGTCTCTCTCTTGGAAGCCTCCTCCTGCAGAACATCACAATGGACAACTTATCGGCTATACAGTAGAGATCACAGATGTAAATGGTATACCTCAACAAGATTCCGAACAATCAGACAGTAATTTTGTAAAAATTGATGGTTTAAACTCAGACACTGAGTACAAGTTTCATGTCAGTGCCAGGACTGCAGCTGGTAGTGGACCTGCCGCAACAATATCAGGACACACTGCTGAAGGAGGTAAGGGTGGCTTATGGTATGGGGTACTACTGCATGAAACACTATTGAGCTTTAATAATTACAGAATCTTATACATTAATTTTCGCCAATATTTGGGAATATATGAACTATCTCGGAAAACCAGATCATCTGTAGCTTCTCTGTGATGATGGAAGGCTTGAGCCTTTATATTGCAAATGTACAATTATTATGTTGCTTTGAAGATCATCATTATTGTGGATATGACCTTTGACTTTGGGCAATATTGAGTCTGTATTTCATGATGGTGCTAATTACGCACCTACCTAAGCTAACTCAGCTATTTAGAGTTCTGATGAGCAAAGATAACCTTTTAAAGGTATAACTTGTCTCTTCTCCCTCCATACTCTGTAGTTCCATCAGCTGCTCCTACTAATCTTCTTGTTGCTCACAAAAATTCCAGTTCAGTATCTCTCTCTTGGGAGCCTCCTCCTGCAGATCATCACAATGGACAACTTATCGGCTATACAGTAGAGGTCAAAAATGTAAATGGTGTACCTCAACAAGCTTCCAAACAACTAGACAGTAATTTTGTAAAAATTGATGGTTTAAACTCAGATACTGAGTACGAATTCCATGTCAGTGCCAGGACTGCAGCTGGTAGTGGACCTATTGCAACAGTATCGGAATGCACTGATAAAGAAGGTAAGGTTGACTTATTCTGATTAACTGGAACACTATTGACAGTGGTGTAGGGGGGTGGGGAGGGGGGTAGGGGGGATTTCAGGGGGCTCAAGCACCCCCTTTAGCTCTTGGACTAGTTGACATGGTCCATAAAACTGCCTCATCCAGCACCCTCTTAGCCACTCCAAACCGTCATCTACTACAAAACTATAGCATAAAAGACAGCTAGACACTTATCTTATTCAAGTATTTGGCCAAAAATCTTGAGCTAGCTTGCTAGCTAAATTCAGAACGTGTTCTCTGTGACAATTTGAACTTCGACCTTACTGGTTAATACATGGGCGTGGCTTAAAAGTTGCTTTGTGTGCGTAGTCCAGCAACCCCTTACCTAAATTCCTGGCTACGCCCATGCTTAAGGATGTTGTTATCTCCACTGCACAAAACATATCTTGTGTACATAATATTATTAACCCTCAGTGCATGCATGAGGGTTACTGTACATAGTTATTCTGTGTGTCTGTTGCCAAGCTAACTGCTACATACATGTACCTCGTTTGCGAGTCCCGGATTGAAAATGCATTTTTGTACAGTTCCTTCCAGCATTCCAAATGCATGGATTGTGTGGATTTCGCTGAAAACACCTTGTTCTCCAGCTATGGCATTTGCTGATACTAAGCTTCTTGACTTTTGATATTCTACCTTCTATTTATTTGTAAATAATTTATACATCATACACAAGCGGTGCATATACGGTATGTATATTTTAAACATCTATGCATGCGCGTGGGTTACATACAGTAGTTGCGTGTGGTTGATGTCAGAGGCAGAGGTAGCCGGCAAATGTCGCCAGACGAAATACACACATTGCGTACCTTAAAAATGCCATAAGAAATCTGACAGCACCTTCCTTTCAACGTATAAACCAAGTATGTAGCAGCTAGCTTGATAACAGCATCGTCTGTGGGGTTGCTTCTTGACAACATCTAGATGGATATGTAATCACTTCATTTTAAGAAAGCGAGTGTGTAGGTTGAGTCACGACTTCTCTGCAATGATGGGAGGCTTGAACCTTCATATTGCAAATGTATATGTTGCTTTGAAGATCAGATCATTGACTTTGAACAATATTGAGTCTGTATTTCATGAGTGTGCTACTATTCATTTTGAGCTAATTCAGCTTTTTAAGATTTTAATGGGCAAAGATTATAATAGTCCTTCATTATAAATTTTAAAGATACATTGGATGAATTTTACTGTTTCTTCTCCCTCCATACTCTGTAGTTCCATCAGCTGCTCCTACTGATCTTTTTGTTGCTCGCAAAGATTCCAGTTCAGTATCTCTCTCTTGGAAGCCTCCTCCTGCAGATCATCACAATGGACAACTTATTGGCTATACAGTAGAGGTCAAAGATGTAAATGGTGTACCTCAACAAGCTTCCAAACAACCATCGAGTACTTTTGAAATTATTGATGGTTTGAGCTCAGATACTGAGTACGAATTCCATGTCAGTGCCAGGACTGCAGCTGGTAGTGGACCTGCCGCAACAGTATTGGAACACACTGATAAAGAAGGTAAGGGTGCCTTAATCTGAATAACTCTCCACTGCACATGTAACATATCATTACTATTGCAATTGCTTGGCAACCAGTTTTTATGGAAAAGCATATACAACTGCATGTCAAAGGATGAGTGACCTAGCCTGATGCATAATAAAAGTGTATTATGGGCATCCTGGGCATTGTATGCACCTCAACTGTATTATTAACCCTCACCAAAAAGCGTAGGCAGAGGGTTACTGCAATCGTTTAGCAATTTTTATTCGTCCGCCTGTCGTCTGTCGCAATCCTCCTTTATTAAGTGGTAAGGGTCTAAGAGAAAGTATGCATTTGAGGTACTCTCAACATGAATAGTGGTCATGCCCAGTGGTGTAGTAGTGTATAGCTGTTGCCAGTCTGTGTTGACATGGCACCAACCATAGCTACACATGACTGATTGCCACTCAGTGCTTTGCTGGTCAGTTGTCAATACAGTGACGATGTCATAGAGACTTTTCAGTATAACATATTATAGGTTCTAGTAGTGATTTATACTAGGAGTGTGTGCATGCTAATGCCATGAGTGGGTGTACTATAACCAATTTGTACTATGGAAAGTGCTGATCATGCATGAGGTAGCTACTTTATGTCACACTGTAAACTTTTCCAGATAATCAAGAGAAAAGGTCACTCTTGCAACCTATAAAAAGCCAGCCCAGTTTTGCAGCATAGATGAAGCTATTTTGTTCTGTGGCTACATGGAGCTAGCTGGTTTAAAGTGACGATGGCTGGTCATTCGAACTGAGTGTGCAGAAAACTTGCTTCTGCCTAATATAATATGGGCTCTTGATAAATTTTGAACTACAGCTATGGGATTGCCACCTACTAGCTATATACCACTGAAAAAGCACTAGGACTCCTCTATAGATGGTCACACTAATTTCAAGGCCATGGATATCATAGCAAGAAAGCATGGCATGGCATGGCATGGTATGGCAGGCCCCTGAGTCGCACTGCATGAGCTGTACAGATACGTACCACATAGTACCTATGCTTAGTCTGGTATAAAGCAGTCTTGGTACAGGGGTAGCTGTTCTGCCTTTTCTGTGGATAGGTAGCTGTTTTGGATCTTTGTCTGATCTTTAGATAGCCCATGGCACTCCAACAACCAGAAGCCTATGCTTTCTATTCTGGCTGTAAATTATTCATGGTGATTGTTGCTAAGTAATATCCACAGAAATGCATGCAATATAGCATGGTGTGGGAGTCACTAATTACTTATAGTCACCTCATTCATGCATACAACTGGCAGTACCTTTAATCTGTATGGCTTTGTTCCGTAGTACAACTGATATAACCCCCCTTACAGCTTATACTAGCTGGTATTAGTATTGTGATTGTGACCTAATCCGCAGTTAATAGTACCGTTGTTAAACCTATCCCTAAGGTAGGCTAAAATGGCTTACTGTGTTTATGCAAATAAAACTCAAGATCTAATTAGCGCAAGAAATTCACATTCTAGGATTTCTCACAATACATCTTAATATAGAGTGTGACAACCTTTACCAGAAAATTGCGCTAAAATTAAATATTCTTTTAGCTTGCGTTCTATTAGCATAAACACGGTACCTTACTTGTATTCTTATTTACTATATTATACCACCATGCACATTTAGCTATATGCTGCTGCTGCATCCGCCAAAGGAGAGATAAGAAAGGTATAGAAATCCACATAATATTATTAATAGTATTATTATATTACGGGGCAGTATATTATGTTTCCTAGTTGGTACACGATCTATTGCAGACATCATATGCATCATATGCGTGCAACACTGAAGCATGTAGCTAGTTCCATGCAACGCACTGAGGGTTTTGTGCTTGAGAGAGCTCTAATTATTACAGTAATAGTACCCAAGCAGCGTACTAGGACACTGAAGCAACCTACGTACTATGAAGGCCTTTGTTTCCTGCACAATTATCTCACATGCATGCGCAAGGAGTGAAGCAATTGGTTTGTCTGTCGTCGTTGTCAATGTCGTCATCGGCACGAAAATCGCCAGATCTCGCATTTTAGTCATCTATGAGGACAACCAATCAGTAGATATTGAAAAACTGGTTTGTACGCTTTGAATTGCTCAAAAAGGTTCACTAGTGCTACAAATAGCTATATATTTTATTATTATAATTATTGCATGACGTTTCACTGTAATAATGGGGAGGGATGCATGAACTCTGAACTATAACAATAAAAGCATACTTGATTATAAATATCTACAGGTGGATGTGGTCCCTCCAAGTTAACATTGGCCATCATTGCAATCTGTGTTACAGTATTTATCTGTGCATTGATCTGTGCTATTTGGTATGCTTATCCCATCTCCATTGATCATGGAACTGCTCTCCCAGTTACTGACTATCTCCATACCAGTGGGAACAGTTTGTCCACTCTCAGCTCCAGGGATTCAATGGATTATCACTCTAAAGGCATGGCACTGTACAATAATATACAATAATATGCATGATATCAGCACAAACTTTAGATTTCCTCCCTGGTGTGTCCCTTTTATTATCGGGATTTCTCTTCTCCGTGTCTAAATAATATCACTCAACTCGCTAGCCTCTTTCCACCTGCATATAGTTTCCCTTATCTATTAGGCTCTCTCCATTTTTTCTCTCCCTCTCTCAGTCCCCCTATAATCATCCCCACAAGTTTATGTTTGTGTTTCTTTCTTTAGACGATGAAATTCAGAAAGTGAATGATCTCATCCAGGCTGTTCAGGAAATTGGTGATTGGGAAGGACTTTGTACCAACCTTGGTGTCAGTGAAGGAAAAATTGATGCTCTTGTTCACTCCACTGCTACTGTAGACACCACCAAGAAGGCACGCTGCCTGCGAGCTTACTTCAAGAGTGGAGAAGCAAAGTGGAGTAATGTTGTGAAAGCAGTGGCTAGGTACCCTATCGATAACAAACGTGTTGCCGAACAGATAGCAAAAGCCCATGGCCTTGATAGTTATTATAATAATGTTGTGAAAAATGAACTATAACAGTGAGCTGTTAGCTAGGTGGATTGATATCGTTTTTCCCCAGAACTTTCCCTTATAATACTTCATCTCAGTTTCACTCTGAAATTTCTGAATGTATTCAGAGAGTAATTTGGCGGAAGTATCTCCAGTCTTCAGTAGTAACCCTGAAGAAAATTATGTACTATTATAATTATGCCCAGATGTCAGGCTGTTAATAGGGAGCATGGAAACAGTGCTGAAGCATGCATGGACTTTATTTACCTAACAGTTCAACTTGAATTATTTGCAAAGCAAAGCAAATCATATGATTATAAAGTGAGAATTAAAGCGCACAACTAGTGTGATATGGCATTGCAATTGCTTTTTCTCACTTTTAATCGTGATTTGCTTAAGCTTTGCTAGAGCTTTGTACATGCATGTGCATGCATGTGATTAGCTACAATGTACATGTATCATTACTTGACTGTATAGCTATTAGTATTATTAATACTATTATCCAACCATAATAATATTATAGTAGGTTGAGCTTTAGGGACTGAAGTACGTAGAGTTGAAACTTACTCTTGTGCATGATCCTGAACTGTGGAGCGGATATTACCCATCCCATGGTCCTATTTAGTTATAGATTATAATATTAGATTGTAATATTATTATAGCACGGTGTGGCAGTGCATATGCATATTAGCTGTTATAGCGCTAGCACTATGCGCCTCAGAAATCCAGAAGCTGGCCGGTTCAATGATGCATGAAGACAATATTAAATAACAATTGTATCAATGTAAGGCCAAGCAAAATTGATTATTAGTTTCTCATCCTATGTTCAGGAATTTCCCCAGGCGGGAGGGTGGCTTTTTATTTTATTTTTTGTCATGAATATCATTAAATGTCATCGATCATGAATCTCATCATAGATCATATAGACTACGTGATCTATGATCTCATTAAAAAATTGGCGCGTCTATGACGTAATGCCTCGTGCATTTTTTAGTGACAGTTTTAATGATATTCATGAATTAAAGTATGGTCAGGCGGAGGAAAAACTAGAGGCGGGCGGGGATGAGAAACTAATATTCAATTTTATTTGGCCTAAGCGCTAGCCCTAGCCTCACAGAGACTAGCTATGTAAGCCCAGCATGGCCTAGCTGGAATCCCCTAGTCTGGGTTCCAGCCCCTGTGAAGGGGCTGGAACCCAGACTAGGAATCCCCAAGGTAGATTATTACCCCGCGCGCATGCGGGTAAAGTAATCGGTCGTGTCGTCGTCGTTGTCGTCGTTGTTGTTTAAGGTACCATTAAATTGCGTGGGCGTGAGGTGGGAGATATGACACCTAAACCACATCAAAGTCATTAGTGGGGTGCATGTTGTGTAACCACGCCCCTTTAATTGCACAGGTCTCAGGGGTGTGGCTGCTAGAGCCGGAAGTGTTCATTTAATATCCTCCATGGACCGGAAGCCGAGCCGGAAGGGAGGGGCCAGGCCACGCCCAAAACAGCCCCACCCTGTTCCCCAAGGACCACCATTCTCAATCAAGTGCCTACTAACCACCGGAAGCCCACAATCAATCCCAATTAAAACACACAGCTTCCTCAAGGCCAAAACACACACAAACACCTGGAGGCCGTTCTGCCACACCGCCCACGCAAGAGCTCACCTCATTTCCTGTGTGGGCGGAGTAACAACACGTCATCGCAACCACATCCGCTTCAAACCATCGTCAGCTTCCGTCCAGCCGTACAGGCCCCTCGATGGCACCGCCGTACAGTGCCTCATTAACTGACATGGCCTCACCTTTGACCTCCTGCCACGCCCCCAAAGCCTCCTGGCCGGGTTCAAAGGTCACCACCGCATCCGGGACACGCCCACCTATCGCCGCGGCCAAGTCCCAGGCCCCGATGTCCAAGCACTGGCCTGTGAAGCCACGCCCAATCGGAAGCAATAAAACCTGCATTAACGCACACGCACACACTCCACACAGTGCCAGGAACACGCCCACATGCTTAATTAGGCCTAATTAGCTTTTTTTTTTTTTTTTTTTTTTTTTTTTTTCAAGGCGACCAGAACACTAAGCAGAAAAAAAAATTGTTCGAAAACCGCCACATAGTTGAGCTGGATGCATAGTAGAGCCATACAATGCAAGCAGGCAGCCTATACATCAATTTTGATCAAAGTGGGTAATGGTCGTCACGTTAATGTGTGCGCGTGGCCCCGCCCCTCACGTAGCGCGTGGGTGGAAAACATTGCAAATGCATGGCTTCCTATACAAACATATGGGAGAACTTCAAAGGGCCGTAACTTTAATTCTAAGGCGTGAATCAAAATTCCCCAAGGTCAAATCTCTAGTTTCGACCCATTCTGCGTGCTCATGTAAAAATTATCTCCCCAAGTGCTCCCCAACCCCCCAAACATTAATTAATTATATAAATTCTTTTTTTTTTTCTACTTAGTGTATAATGTCGTTGCGGTTAATAGTTAAGAAAGAATGCTTTGATCTTGCTTTGATGTGGGCAATTACCGGCCTTTTCTTCAGGGGCCACTTCCGGTCGCTAATTACACGCGCATAATCATCCCTGGCCGATTCTGGACACGCCCACCTTCGACCAAAAGCACTCGTATGGCCTCTTCGGCCACGCCCCTTCACGATTCGCTAATTGAATTAGCCATTCCTGACGCTCACGCCCACGCAATTAAATGGTACCTTAAGGTACCATTTAATAGCACAAAAATCGCCATATCTCGAGGTCTAGGCACCTGAGCGACTAATAAGCACAATGAATCAGTCGCATTTGGCGAAAAAACGAGCTTCAGTGTGCCTCGAATCGAGGGATAGATATGGTCCACGAGCGTCAAAAATAGTGCCTTTTTGTTAGCCTTCGTAACCACGCCTATCGACAGTGCCCACTCAATGCATTATGCATAAATGCATACAGGCCTTGTGCTTTCTGCTCATGCGCTGAATAATTATGGATGGTAAAGGTCGTCAATAATGCTAGTGGAACACGTTTGGCTGGTGGCTATATCCAATGCAAAGCCCCATCGAATCAGAATGTAAGATACCTATATCTACCTATATTCTACATCTGGTGCAGAGAGAGATTCAATAATGTTTTGGCTGATATCACCAAGAGCCCTATATTATACAACCAGGGGCTTATGGGGTCTATAAGTCCTTGATACAACCATAGATAATAGCTTCTATGATACAACCAAGCAACAACAAAAGCAGATCTATAGATTGCGCAATGTGCGCGCGGGGTATGTGCTCTATAGAGCTCTAGTTTTAGCGTTGCAATTATAAAAATTAATTGCTATATAACATTGCAAAATATCATAATAATAACAATATTATGTGAGCGGCATGATTGGTGGTTCATGATCTTGAATCTTGATCTGCTTATACACGCGCATGCACATACTCAGAATGTTGATAGTTGGTAATGGTCGTTAAACCCCAGAGTGTCTCATGTGTCTGGATCCATAGGCATCCTCCTGAGGCGTAATAACACTAAGATCAACGCGATGTCGAAGCTTCGGCAGCACTTGGCATGTTTGGTGGACGCTAATACAGGTAAGTCTAACTCATACTCTAAGGATGAAAGCTTTGAAGTATGTGTAGTCATACGGATGCTAATATGGCGGGAAATCGTATAGAAAGTAATCGCGTACAGCCCCTGAGTTGAATCAAGTATAATTGGTATTGCTATGAGTTATCTTCCTTTCAGCTGATGAACTAAAGCTAAAGGCAGCCCAAGAAGTCAGTGAAAATTTGGAGGCAAGTTGCTTTCCAAATAATGCGCACCATACCAAGTGTTCCTTTCACTTTGCATATTCTGTTATAATACTGCAGACAATAGTCAGCTCTCAACACTATCCTAATTTTCTTGAAACAGCTATTCCAATATTTGTGCAGCTATTGAAGGATGGTGAGTATTTAATAAACGTACATAAAAGAATTTTAGCTCGAGTGGCATGCTTGTTGCCTTGGAGTGCTGTGTGGTACATGTACATTAATTTTATTACAGTCAGTTAATTTTTTTTATTCTTCCTTGCATTACATGTACATATAGCTGAGCCACAGTTTACAGCAGACAGTCATGTTCAGGTATGATAATATTGCTGTTCTTTTTCCATATAGTGGGTAATTTTAATTGGCAAGTTTTTAGTTTGGCGATCTTGACTGAATTTACCACGAAATTAAACACCTCACCAAATTTTCCTGCTATACAGTCTGTACTGCACACCCACAGACATTGACCAATTTTATCGTTGATTTAGCAACTTCGTAAGCTTGTGTTGGAGTTGATTCACCGCCTGCCGGCCAACGACCATCTCAAGGGACACGTCAAGCCTCTCCTCTCCACCATGTTCTCTCTCCTTGAGATTGAGAATGAGGAGAATGTCCTGGTGTGTCTACGGGTCATCATCGACCTTCACAAGCAGTTCAGACCTTCCTTCTCAACTGAAGTAAGGATATGTACATGTGGATGTGGATGTACGGCATTTGTTTTAAGGTTTTGCTGGCAACCTCTTAACAAATGTAGGGAAAGGCAGTTACATGCACCTCCCCCCGGCCCCCACCAACTACAGTAAAATCGTTAAGCTTGTTGGCTTTATTTGGTTGACTACCTTCTTTTAATATCTCTAGATTACGCGGTTTCTTCAGTTTGTCAAGACCATCGATTCTATGGAGATCTGCCAAAGACTATGGTGGGTGTATGCATGATGTAATGATGACATCATGTCCTTACATTCATTTGTAAATGTACTCTCTGCAGACCAACTTGTTTGAGCCTGGAGCAGGAGAAGGGTCTGAAGAAGCTGGTAAAGGGTCATCGGTGAGTATACAGAACTTGAATTTAATTTTGTCAGTCTTCCGTAGTATTAAATTCCGTTTATCTGCTTTTACTTCTTTCTCTGCTCCCTCTAGTCCCGTCTCCCCAAAGCTGCTACTTCTCTTAAAGTGCTGGCGGAATTGCCCATCATTGTTGTGCTCATGTACCAGGTGTGTGTACGTGTAATGAAACACTGTATAGCAGTCAGCTTTACCCTCTCTCTCTCTCCCTCCAGCTCTACAAGCAGACTGTTCACAACACTGTGGCCGAGTTCATTCCTCTGACGATGAAGACGATTGTCCTTCAGCCATCGGCCAAGGCGAGGCAGGCACCAGACTTCAACAGAGAGGCCTATGTCGACTTTGTAGCTGTTCAGATCAAGTTCTTGTCATTTCTGGCCTACATCATCAGGATATACCAGGACCAGGTGTGAGGAGGAACAGACACACACACTCGCAATCATAATTCCATTATGGAGTACTCTTGAATATGTCAATGTAATAGTTCTATCTTCTACTACCTATCCCAAGCCTAAGGGGCAACCTGTTAAAATCCCACTGCCTGCTCAGGCAAACCTAATCCCAGCAGAAGGCAGATCCACTTACATGAGAACTAGTGGGTGGTACATGTAGTTTGGTATTTTTATTGGATGAGTTGTATACATTTTTGGTGAACGTTAGAATAAAAATTTGCTTTTTGATGGTTGATACATGTAATTGTATCCCACCTATATACAGTACACCGATTACTCTGAATTAGAAAATTTTTCTCGAGTATGAATTTGTTCATTAACCATTTTTTTTCATTTTTTTCTCCCTCCCTCCCTCAGGTGAACTCGTATGCCCACAACATGGTACAGGGTATGATATCGCTGCTGAAGAACTGTCCCCAGGAGGTGGCCCACCTCCGGAGGGAGCTGCTCATTGCAGCCAGGCACATACTGGCCACTGATCTCAGGAGCAGATTTGTCACTTGCATTGACCAGCTCTTTGATGAAAATCTACTCATTGGTTAGTGAGTTGTGTTATGCAAAAATGGAGCAAATTTTGTGTTTTTGATGCCTGGTGTTTTGAGCTACACTGTATGAAACGAAGATTATACCGTAATTTCATACTCTACTCTCTTGCTTTCTCTCTCTCTCTCTCTCTCTCTCTCTCTCTCTCTCCCCCCCTCCCCCTCCTTTTCCTGGCCCCCTTCTCTCTCTCTATTTTTCTCTCCCTCCCCCTCCCTCTCTCCCTGTCTCCTTCCCCTCCCCAGGTTCTGGTTGGACGACAAAGGAGACTGTCCGTTCCCTCGCCTACAGCATCCTGGCCGACCTAGTCCACCACATTCGAACCAGCCTCTTCCTCCAGCACCTGTCAATGGCCGTCTTCCTCTTCTCCAAGAACGTCCATGATGAAACACTGCCCGTTAGCATTCAGACCATGTCCTGCAAACTTCTGCTGAATCTCGTCGAGTGTATCCGACTGAAGGCAGAGAACGAACCTTCTGTGAGTGTGAACCATTCTTTGTACTGTGGTGCTCTAGAACAGTTCGGTTGCTATCGACTTGGGCATAAATGGATGAGTACATATATCTGTATTATGATAAATTCTAAGCTTATGATATTATGTCTACCTGTTGGCATTTAAGAACGGGAAAGTTTATGTGGTAAAGAACATATTTCTCCATTGACAATATAGCTTTCCTATACTGAGAATGCGTGATCAAATTCCAATGTCATATGTACATGTACATACACATACCGTAAATTGCAAATATTTCATGTCTAAAATATTTCGTGCAATAATTTTCGGACAAATGACCCTGTACCACGTTATCATTAATATTGCGTATATATTTTCGCGCGTTTAATTTTCGCACAATCCAGGCTGTTTGAAATATTTAACAAAGAAATATTCGCGATTTACGGTAGATGCTGACAGGTACACAAATGACAATATATTGCATGCATGTATGTGCAGTAAGTAGCTTCAGGTTAGTTGGATTGTTTTCTGTCACAGGGCCGTGACATACTGATGCGTATGATGGAGGTATTCATTCTCAAGTTCCAATTCATCGCTGAGTATAGGATACCAGAGATATTCAACAAGTGGTGAGGGAGGGAGAGAGAGAGAGAGGGAGGGTAGAAAGTAGAGATAATGCCATATCAAGTACATACATTGTAAGCCAGCCAATGACCAGCTCTCCAAAAATTTAAATTTCTGCATGTACGTTATACATAAAAGACATAGCTACTAGAGCAGCAGCTTATATAGCTTGACAGCACCCCCGTCAGTTGTGGGTAGTGCAATGGAATGTGCAGACTCAGCAATAATTAAAAACTACTTGTGGTTTTCCTGTGTCAGGAGTTCACTTAGCACTGTAGCTAGAGGGTCACCAAAGCATGGAACAGCCAACTCACTTTTGGGATTTGAACACAAGCACATGATATTATGTAAAAGTATCATAAAAAGTTTCACTACACATGTACATGCATGTGTATGTGCATATACACAAATACCTCAGTAAAGAGAGAGGGAAGGAGGGAAGGAGAGAGAGAGAGAGGGAGAGGGAGGGAGGGAGGGAGAGAGAGAGGGGGGGAGGGAGAGAGAGAGAGAGAGAGGGAGAGAGGGAGGGAGAGAGAGAGGGGGGGAGAGGAGAGCTACACATGTACATGTACATTTGAAGTGTTGGAACTTACAGATATGAGTAGTGTAATACATGCATTCCTCTTTATCATTCCTTCTTCCAGCAACACCACCGAGTCAGGTAGCCCCTCCCTCCCCGATGCCGCTGGTGGTACCACCGCAGTGGGCGGGGCTAGTGGAGGAAGTGGGAGTGGCTCTGATGGGAAGGAATTGGACAGAATTACAAGGTCACTGCTGCTGAGCAGTGTCTCATCATCACTCAGTGGCAATGGTACGTCATGTGTGTACATGTACATGTACATGTACATGTATGTGTAGGGCTGCGTTTTGCAGTTTTTTCATGTGGGGTGGCGTACTGGGGGGGGAGGGAGGCAAACCTTTTACGCATAATTATGATGACCCTTATCGGAGGCTCATCGATTGAAAGCATGGAAGGAGCCTGGAGATAAGGCTACTAAATGCTAGAAATCATGCGACAGTATTATAATATTATTGTTATATACTCTTGTCCTATGTGATAACAACTTAACCTGATGATTTAATTACAGGGATGTCCCTCACCCAGCCGATCCCCCTCTCTGTCTCCGACTGTCGAGGTATCGTCAAGACCCTGGTCTGTGGGATGAAGACCATCACTTGGGGGGCGGGGTCTTGCAAGAACCCCGGGAAAGTGGACTTCTATAAGTCATACTGTCATATTATAATGGGAAACTTGTGAAGGAGAAAATATTTACGAATTTCACAATTTTATAGCCACCTGCAAAAGTTTTCTCCATGAAATTTTAGGCATACCACACCCATCTGTGTGATCAGTTTACATTTTGCAAACGTTTTCTCTGCAAAATGTTCCCTTCCTATATACAGTATTATAATAACGATCTGCGAAAGTTTTCTTCCTAGAAAGTTTCCTGCTATATGGTGTTATGTCAACAATAATTATTATTAAGTGTGGCTATCGATCTGTTTAAATGTTAATTTGCAGCCAATCAGACTCCGAATGTCTTTCTACCTCACGAGACGGAACAGTTTGTTCGTCTGTTTCGCTACGGTCTGGTAGCGCTGGACATCTACCGAGTCACCACTCTGCCCAGTGGGAGCTACTCTCTGAGGAGTGCAAAGTACGTTAAAAAATTCCAACTATACGGATATACTGTAGTTAATCGAATACGACCTTTACCAGAAAACGCACGTTTTTCAAAATTGAAATTTCATGCATTCTATTAGAGTACGGTATATATACATGTTTGTAGTTGAAATACTTGATCATACATGTACATGTGAATATACTTTCAGCTGTCAGACAGTGAAGACCAAAGAGTTCTAGAATATTTTGCTGGAGTGTCAGTACCATCTATGGAGATCTACCAAAGACTATAGTGGGTGTGTGCATGATGTAATGATGACATCATGTCCTCACGTTCATTAGTAAGTATACTCTCTGAGAATGGGAAAGGGAAGGATCTGAAGCTGGTAAAGGGTCATCGGTGAGTAGCTTGAATTTATATGTCTAAGATTCCTGTTCATACTTTTCTCTCTCTTTCTCTGCTGCCTCTAGTCCCATCTGCTACGTCTCTCAAAGTGCTGGCGGAATTGCCCATCATCGTCGTGCTCCATGTACCAGGTATGCATATTACAGTTTCAAAATACAGTGGTCATAAACTCCACCTCAAAACCATGCCTACCTGCTATATATACCTAAATTTTCCTGGGGAGAACACTGCTAATCCTTTAAGCACTACATGTATGAGCCCCCCCCCCCCCCCCCCACTCACTTTTCATTGCATTATCCTGTACAAAAACACTGTATAGCAGTTACCTCCTCCCCTCCCCCCCCCCCTCTCTCTCTCTCTCTCTCTCTCTCTCTGCAGCTCTACAAGCAGACTGTTCACAAATACCGTATCATTCCTCTGACGATGAAGACTTTAGTCCTTCAGCCGTCGGCCAAGGCGAGGCAGGCTCCAGACTTCAACAGAGAAGCCTACGTCGACTTTGTAGCTGTTCAGATCAAGTTCCTGTAATTTCTGGGCTACATTATTAGGATATACATGTTTTATGTCCTCTTATAGGTATACTCATTTTCGGATTGATAATATTATGTCCGATAACATTTATTGTACTTCTTCGGAGTAGTTCCACACAATTACATCTGTCAACACTACTGTAATAGCATGAAGGAGATCGGGTTGATACTGATCTACCCCATAGTCTAATGCGTCTTTTGCTTCTTTCCATTAGTCAAGCATATCTACTCTATAATAATTTGATCCATGCTGATACCAAGATACACAGGCAGATATGCAACAGATTCGAGCTTCACAAAGATGTATATATACTATTAAATTTTATCCCATTTGTGGTATGCTGTGTTCTGTTCATTTTCGATATGTATGGATTGTTCGGCCTCTGGTGTTGGATCAAGATTGTTGGGAGAAATGGGTGCATTGTTATATACCAGTCTTGCACGAAACAGCCTTATCTTGACTATCTTTATGTCCTATGGTCCTCTCTTGATCATTACAATCTTTGCTTTGGTATCCATGATTGTCATTTTGTTTCTTCTTTGCAAAACATCGAAAGTGTCTCTTGTCGAAAACACCATGCAATTTCATGATAACAGCAATCAAGTAGGGATTGCACTAATTTATCCCATAATCCAGGCTGTATTTTGTATCTATCTGATAGGAACTCGAATACACATTTCTGTAACTCTTAATAACGCTAATGGAGACTACACTCCTATCTTAGCAATTTGGATCATTCATGCTATAGCAGACACTAGTCGAATTTTAATCCCGGCCTCTGCATTTCTGCTTCACCCTTACACTTGGAAGAGTATGCATAATACTTTGTCTCAGTCTCACTCAACGCATCCTGAAATCTCTGAATATTCGGAGAATAATTTGGCGGAAGTGTCTCCAGTCTTCAGTAGTAACCCTGAAGAAAATGATATGCATACGCCAAGATCTCAGGCTGTTTATAGGGAGTATGGAAACGATACTGAAGCATGGACTTTATTTTAGTACGTACTCCTCATGAGCTCAATATTTCTATATAATACCAGCTATAATTGAAGGGCTCAGAAGCAAAGTGGGCTAACCCCGAACTACATGTGGGGAATTGTCTAAAAAGCTCAAAAATGGACTAAAAACCATACATTGTACTCTACCAAGTTGCCAAAATTTTCAAAAAATTGAATTTTCTATAGCTCATGAAACACATTTTAAACATGTTTTCAAGATTTGGGGGGCTAAGTCAACATTTGTGGGTTAGCCCACTTTGCTTCTGAGCCCTTCAATTGTAGTATCATGCTTTATAGAATTGTATACAGCAATGTCAGCATTCGTGGATACTATGCATAATGTATCATAATTATTTTCTTTTTTGACTTGATGATTTATAAGACTTGAAGCTAAGATACTCACAAACTGTCCTGGTCTGCAAGTAGTTAATTATTAGGCCAAACAAACTTAATTACTAGTTTCTCAGGCTTTCAAATTTCAAAACCCATGCGGGAGGCGGCTTTTTATTTTATTTTTTAATGAAAAATGGGCGTGGCGATAATGGAGCTAGTGCTGAAATACAAGTATTGAAGTCCAACCAGAGAGAATATCTAGCCTAACAATCAAGTTTAGCTTTCTATTTAGTAGAGAAAAGTTTCATCAGTCGTACTAACCTTGCAAGATGTCAAGATTTTGCCTGCACCAGATGACGTCATCATCTTTGAAGAAAATAGGTAGCTAGCTGCTGGCTAAATACCACTTTCACGGAGACTTCAGTTGTGAGATATCAACCAAACTGTCTCGAGATGCCAGAAAACAGTTAGTTTCATGAACTCTTTACCGTGTATATTCCAATTTTTGTCTGTTAATTAAATTAATTAGCACGTGACTGCTCACGTGAAAAATAAATAAAAAAGTCTTGCTTTCTCAAAATTTGATGCGGGCGGGCCTGAGAAACTATTAATTAACTTTGCTTGGCCTTACATGTGTAGATAGATAATTTTAATGACATACATAATAATAATATTATTATATTTATATGCATGTACCCTATATCGGTCACCTTCAATTATTAATGATGATTCCAGTCTAACTATCATCTATAATTCTAGTGTCAGGGGCGTAGCCAGGGGGGAACACAGGGGGCATTTGTCCCCCCCCCCCCTTTTTTTCCAGAATCATGTAATATTTATCACTTCTTACCGTATAAATACCAGCACCAAGTTGTTACAGCAGTCTTCAGAGTCAAAAATCATCATAGTAAACAAATTTTCGAGCTATGCCTCGATCGAGCAGTGTCTGGTCTGGAATCTTGAACGTTTGACGAGTTCAAAGGGCACAATACGGAGCGCGTGATTTAATTAGTGGGTGTGGTTTCCGGTCTAAAATTTTTCGCGCGCTACGCGCGCAATCTTGCCCCTTCTTTCCTAAAATCCTGGCTACGCCCCTGAGTGTGTAGTGTACATTTTGATACTGCAACTACTTTGGATCATTCTGTATGTCTCAGTTCCTTTGATGACATCATTATTATGACATTGTAATATGATTATTAATTTTACAATAATATACTTCATCCTTTATAAATACTCAAGGAGGCTACGATTTTTTGTTGTGACTACTGGGCCTCAATACTTTAACACTACACGTTGCATTCAATATTCTACTCGATCTCTGGGCCGGCCTGTGACTCAGCTTGCACGTGACTAACTGCAGGCCCTACATATACACTCTGGAGCTATAAGTTTAGCATGTCAGTGGCTCTAGATACATGTAGATATCATATCACTCACATACTATATAGTCTCGCGCGCCAGCCCCTTTCTCACTTTTTGCGTAGGAGGGCCTGGCGCGCGAGACTACATACTATAGGCATCATTTTGGCGGCTAGAATAAATACAGCCTGGGAAGGAAACAAATTGTCTAGAGGCCCCCCCCCCAGTGTTTTGACGACCATTTCCAGTACATTTCTTCATTTCCACATTTCTCCGTTTCCCATTTCCTCGTTTCCCGTTAATATACCCTCATAAATACCGTATGGCCGGAAATTTTCGAGGGATCCAATTTTCGCGGAAGGCCCGTCTTCAAATATTTCGCGATCTAATTTTCGCAGATGTGACGTTTCAGGGTTGGTCCACCCACAATATCCGTCCGGCTCCACCTCTTACTGCACGCGCGCCGCAGCTCAGGAACCGGCCGAAAAACCAGCAAGCGATCGATCGATCGTATACTTGTACTTAGCAGAGATCGAGAAATGACACAAGAGCAGCATATGATCGAGGCTAGAGACATTTGTGCAGAAGAAGCTCAACAATAATGAAATGGTGTGAAGTAAACCAGCTGTTACATCAATCCAGCTAAGCAGCGGCATGCACCACGATGGCCACGCCCACTGTTATCGCGCGTGCGCGCGTGTGTTTAGGCATATTATTTCGCGGATTTACTGAGGTTAACTGGTTCGTTCGTCCATAATTCAACCTTTCACCTTGTATGGAGGTCATGCCGAGTCAGTTGCTAGGGTATGGCATAGAACTGCCCTGGGGCATCCATATTGCATGCACATGTACTTTATGCTGTTGACGCTGTGCATGCCCATGGCAAATACATGCCACTGACTCCAGCAGCAGCCAAGCTAGGGCCACTGCAGCCGCCACGCCCCTTTTACATCCTCATCCTGCTTGGAGGGCCCCAAATTGGGGGGATTCATCACCCCAATCCATCCACTGAATGGCAAAGCCATCCCTCCAAGCCACACCACTTCATAACCACCACAATGACCTGAATTCCCTACAGTGAATGAGCTTGTCTTACTGATCTCTTCAGACATGTGTTCGCTATAACTACATAGCTTTTCCTTGTCCCTAAATTGAAGATGAATAACCATTCCAACACTTTGGCAAACAGGTTGGATATTATGTAGCCGATAACTGATGAACCAACCAACTATAAATGCAAACTGTCAAACCATCCTAACATGACACGACAGCCAGATCAACAGAATATCATTGTTTATTTGTAATCTATGAAGCATGTGACCAAAGAATATATATTCCGAAGAATCACCAAACATTTCCAGGCTAGTAGCTATCCAAGCAGTTACATTAACACCCTACAGTGAATGAGTTTGTCTTATCGATATCTGCTGCAGCGCTGACATGCATTATATATAACTGCACAGCTTTCCTTGTCTCTAAAAGAAGATGAATAACCAACACTTTCCAAATATTAAATTTTGGCAAACAGGGTAGATATTATGCCACATAACTGATGGTAGGACCAATGACAGGGATAAATGCACACGGTAAAACCATAACGTTTATTTACATCAATGGTGACACGATAGTCAGATCAATAGAATATCATTGACTATTTGTTTTCATTAATAATCTATGAAGCATGTGACCAAAGAACATCCCGAAGAATCCACCAAAATAATTCCAGGCTAGTAGCCATTCAAGAAGCTACAGCAACTGCTACTGCTGCAAATTAATATTATACTAGGATGGCTGCCTCTCTCCATCTGTGGTAACTAACCAGTTAAAGCTTGCGCTTTGGTAACGTGACCTGCTGTGGTTCAGAGGCATCACAAACACTACTATGCCCATCCTAACTAGCTATATACCTGTCAATATGAGACCAGCTAACCGCATGAAGGAAGACAACAAACTCATGCTATGCAGTGAAGTACCATGTCCCTGTATGGTCAATTTTTACCCTTGAGATGAGAGCTTGGCGCCTATGAGTATCAGGCCATATATCTCATTATATTATACATGTACTATATTTAACTGTATAGCGTGCCTTACACTCAGCATAAGTGTATCTACAATGCATGCTATATAGCTAGCTACTGACTCCTAGTCCCCTAACGACAAATTCCTCACCTCTACCACTATACTGGGATGGACTGAGACGGGCCTACGTGGCAATTCAGCCCTAGCGACGCTCCATACAGTCACAGACCATCCAAGAAACACTAGCTGTATAGCTATATACACCTGAGTAGCTACATATACGTGACCACACCATGCACTATATAGCCGAGTAGCTATGCTGAAGCTATCATCAATGCCAACTGCTGCTACTGTGCAGTCGGATCCCCTCTCCTGGACAAACTCCTTGAAATGAAGCCTCCCCAGAAATTAACATAGTGGCTTGATCCTTCAATACTTCTTAATTGAATGATCATGCATGCGCCCCAATATTCAAACTGAACACTTAGTGATGCTTTGAGGTTGGTTAAGCCCTCAAGACTCAATAATGATCATCTATAGATAACTAAGCCGTTCATACCCAATGTTGATCATCCAAATGCATGTACAACTAAACCCTCAATACTCAATGATGATCATCCAGATATACGTATAATTAACTAAGCACCCCAAAAACTCAATGATGATCATCCAGATATATACGTATAATTAACTAAGCACCCCAAAAACTCAATGATGATCACTAGAGCCACAATAAATCAATTCCATGGACAATATTAGCGATCTATCCAATTGCCGCCATAACCTAATTAACACTATAACAACGAGTAGCTATTTTCACTGGAAAAAAAGTGGGATTTCATCAACAGGAAACATACACCAAAATACCAAGTTTCAGTTGGCATTTCATCCTGATTCATGGACTTAGGAAATACCATAATTAATGATTATCAGAAACTTAGTAATGTGCATGTTTCATTTATATGGAAACACGGTCAAAATGTGATGTTTTCTTTAGAATTACAGAATACGAAATTTGATCTTTAGTCAGGTCAAATATGTGCTTGAATCACAGTATTTCATGAGCTGAAATATGATGTTTTACAAGTATGAAACGTGATCTTTAGTATATAGTCCAATGTGTATCTGAATCACAATGTTTCATGTAACATTTTTGCAAATATGAAATATGATCTTTAGTACGTGGTCCAATTTGTGTCCGAATCACAATGTTTTGAGCAGGATTACTTTTGTAGGAAATGTCAACGAATCTTTGCCGAAATGCACAATGAATCATGCACGATGTAAATAATAGCTACTTACATTAAAATCACATTAAGTTTGCAATGGTCAGGAGTACACATTACTTTTTGAAGGCCCAGTGATTTCCAGGAAATGCTTCGGGTTTGCCACGGTCTGACACCCCTTTATTGATTCGTGGTCTTGTTTGCATTTCGGACTTCTTGCTTTTCTTTTTTGAACCTTTTTCATCCAGACGATGAAAAAATGATGTTACACTTTCGGCCCGCCACAAAGATCAGATACATATAGAACATGTCTTTGACTTCCATCCAAGTTTTCTTCCACTGCACTTTCCTCACTCGACATGAAGTCAAGCGTCAGAACATCTTTCCACTTTTCCTTGTTCTCATCTTTGACAGAAGATGTCTTAGCCAATGTAGCAAGGCGATCATCACGTTTCTACAATAAAGGAGGACACAATATTATTATATTATCAATGTACTATACATCACACACATGCACACATACATATATGACATTGTACATACTCTCACGTCCACACACATCAGGGGCTCTTAATTGTGAGGGATTCCACTGTTATTGAGAATCATGTTTCATTAGAATGGAGGGGTGGATGTATATGCACATAATGTCATATGTACATGTATCTTATCACCTTATGGCTTAGTATGTGAACATAATTAGACCACAAAAATCAAGATAACACCGGCATATTACTACCTCCCCTCCCTTGTGTTTTGAGGACAAAGGCTTGTGTACATGCATGTCCTAGCTGAGAATGAAGCTAGTAAAAATCACCAACAGAAGGACACATGTAAACATGTATATGAATCAACGTACTCGTGTTAAACGATTCCGTTTTCTTTGCTTGACAACCTTTTCATCATACTTTCCTCGCGACTTAAGAGATTCTTCTTCAACTTTGGTTTGAAAAAAACGTTTTCCAGCTTCTGCAAAGCAAAATTATACTAAATGCAGATTGAGGTAAATTACAAGAGCACTGACCTCTAATTTGGAATGTTGGCACAGATGAATCAATACCTTTAACTTCCTTTACCACTCGATCTACAATACCTTGATTGTGTTTGTCGAGGTAACGCTTTCTATATTAATGAAATACATGGGTAAATTTTAATGGTATGATGTGTACCGGCACTCACTTGACATCAAATCCTTCAAATTTGTCCTCCTCTTGTAGGCTTTTGTATACATCTCTAAATTCTTGCTGCACGTATAGGACAGGAATGAGGTTCTATTTGGAGAGCCATTCTTACCCTAACTTTATTGGGTACTCTTCTTTTTTTCTTGGTTGAATCAGCAGAAGAACTACTGACAACGCCATCCTCTTCAATGACTTCTAATCTCTTTTCAACAGACTGGAGTCGCGATGATACACCACTTAGCTCTGTATTGGTCTTCTTTACTTCCTTCAAAAGTTGAGCTAGTGCTTGATCAATACCAGTACGATTGTCAGCATTTGTCAAGACAGCTTTTGGATCTGGTGGTGGCTGGATTGGCATATATTTGGACTGCTTTTTGGGAGGTTCATCCGATTCAGAGTCCGTGGAACCCTCTTCTGAATCATTCCCTCCAAACTGCAATCGCCGAGCCACATGACCATTACACTTCTGGTGCCCCTGAGATGGTCACGGTAGTAGGATCATCTCTCTGAATTTCTGTCATGATGGCACTGACTGCTATCACTGTCATGACCTGCACTCTGCTTAGCACCCCATCCTTGTTTAGCTAGCTCGAGTGATAACTGCGTCATCATTCGAGAACTCGCGCTCATTGTCGCTGGCCATCAGAGAAGCAGAGCCAGAGATCGAAGATGCTTTTGGCGCCAAAAAGTAGCTACCGATGTTTCTATTTAAAGCGCATTTGTTTGGTGCTATTTAATTGGAATTCATTATATTGCGTTCTCTGAAGTATAAAGTGTGCCCACACTGCAGCCGTTCTTTGAACGTCAAGACCTTCAAAGAGCATAAGAGGCTTTTCTTTTCCGAGGAATCCTCCACTTGGATAGTAGAGACTCGTGATACTGACTCTGACAGCAGTGACATCAGCATTGAACCACTGAGGAGACCGTTTCTGAAATAGAAGAAGGCTTATATGACGATATGATGACTCATGAACAGCTCAGCAGTAGCGACATGGATATGGATGTGTTTCCAGAAACTTCAGACTCTAGTAAGGTACCGCAACCCTCAGCAATATCATCTTCAGATTCGAGTCAGCCTCATTCAGACATGGGTAAGTGGTCCTAGCGATAAGTGTTAGTCGACTCTTGGTCAATTGGCTGTCGAAGAGGTCGATGCTCTACGACTGGCATACTCCAAAATGTATACCAATATATCTTGGAACGATTGTAACATTTTGACTACATTTAAGAAGTTTTCTCACATATGTCATGGCATGGTAAGCAAATTACATCAATTTCCTACAAGGGATCACACCATGTCCCCTATATGTGTATGCTAATTACAATTTTGAAGATGAAGAATGTCTACATCTTCGTCCAGCCAAAGTTCTGTATTGCATTCAACACTACGTAGTGATAGACCCTCCCGGACCTTCACAGCCATGTATATTCGCTGTTGTCTACTGGCATCCTGCCCAAACGAAAATAGGAAAACCTGTTGAAATCTGGTGTAAAGATTTGTATGAAAATGACATTAATAAGAGATTTTTGCCGGTGAACAGAATACACAGCCGCCTTGCAATAGCATATGATACAATATCCTTGGAAGAAGTTTTGGTCACAATTCCATTGATAGAAGATTAATCCATCATTATTATCATGAACATTATTTAATGTATATATACTGCCATAAATAACTCAAAAAAATATTATTAGCTATACTCTGATCATTCCTATGTCTGGAATTCTGTCAGGAACTATAGTGTTTCCTGCAAACAAAACATGCACACAAAGATGACGTTTCCAGTGAGCAGGAAAGTAAATGGGTAATGTGATATTTCCTAATTATAAAAGATAGTGTTTCAGATCTTCAGGAAATCTAACAGGAATATTTGATAATTCCTAATACAAAAAATATAACACAATACATAATGTTTCCGACATTCAGGAAATCTAACAGGAATATTTGATAATTCCTAGTACCAAATATGACACAATACATAATGTTTCCGATACTCAGGAAATCTAACAGGAATATTTGATAATTCCTAGTACAAAATATGACACGATACATAATGTTTCCAACATTCAGGAAATCTAACAGGAATATTCGATAATTCCTGTTACAAAATATGACACAATACATGATATTTCCAATGTCAAGGAAATTGTTTAGGAATATTGACATTTCCTTTCATGAATTTAGATAAGAATTGTCTTGTACGTGTTTCCTAGATGATTCCTATGTGGGATACATCAAGGAAACTACACCTTTTTTCCAGTGTTTGGAGCAGATCTAGATCTCATGCCAAAAGAATAAAGCCACATGCCTTGACATACACTTTGACCTTCGTCAACACACATTATTTCATTACCTATATTCACAATTATAATTACATCGTTATCTTGATCAACTGAAGATACTCCTTCCTAACAGCGGGATAGCAGCCAACTGTGAACCCCAATCCATACACTGACAGTTATATCCAAATAATAGCAAACTACACAACTGTGCAAGCTTCGAACTCATATCAACCTCCCTATTGCTTTCATAACAATAATATTAGTATAATATCGCTAGCTAATATCTAACACCTCTCCATGTACTGAACTCACCTGATCCAACCAAATCATCCGAGTTAGGATAAAACATAATTACAACACCAGTATAATCGTACATTTGTTTATCGTGGGGAGAAGCAAGTTCAACCCCGGTCACACCTCTTGTGAGGTGGACAGACTAGTATCTAGACAACCAACCAAAAGGAATGGGGATTAACCCCGATCACACTAAATAGATTTAGTGGACAAAAAGTATGTGCGTAGACTAGACTGTAGCTCCTGGTAGTGACACAGTGGAATACTAACGGTACCGATTGTGGCTAAAAAAGGTTTTATTAAACCCAAACTATCGAACCCTCTTAAGTAATCAATGGATGATAGTAAAAATTGTAGCTACCTGTCTGCTTCCGTAGCTTACTGAAAATTGAAGTGAGGCCCAAGCTACAAATTAACTCTAGGTATGATCAATAGGGTGGTCACAGCAAGCACTGGCACACACTAATAACATTATTATTAGGTATAGTATTATGCCATGCCTCCATTGAAGCATTATTTATAGCTACATGATGGCTCTTACACTGACCTAACTCAATTTCTATTGGATTGCTGCATTTGTCCCTATTTACGGTGACTAAATCAGCTACACAATATTGGTACACACATTGCACAGACTATACATGTAAGCCGAGTGCATGAGTGCACATGAACTTGCCTGACCCCATTCCCTCAATTACCGATGACTGATGCAGATATATGAACCGCTCCTGCGAACATTTTTAAAGACGTTACTCCACACCCATGTGCCCATTGAGAACAGATAAGTATCCACGTAATTACAATCTCCCACACACCTAAATTAAATGATGCAAACCGATGGCAAGCACTCAACCTCCTTCCAGTAAAACACAACTGCCTGCCCGTAGAACAAACCACTGGCCCGCAATCACCAGCCCATATATGACACACTGCAGGCACACAACCGCCAGCCCATAGAATACACTGTAAAAAACGAACAGCGAACACCACCACCCAGCAGCGACATCTGCGGCAAAATGCAGTGACGATCACCACACCCCACCACAGACACCACCACCAAGCTGCGACACCCACCATTCATTCCCCACAGTGTACTCATAGAAAACACTGCATTCACACTACTGCCTGCCCATAGAACACACTGCAGGCACACAACGGCCAGCCCATAGAACATCCATAAAACACGCCGTATTCATACCACCGCCTGCCAATAGAATACCCTGCAGGCCCACCACCACCAGCCTGTAGAACACTGCCAGCACACTGCCAACATACAACCACCTGCCCGTAGAACACACTCCATACAACCACTGTGACAACACAAGGTAAGCTTGCCACGGCGCAAATTCGATTGCGACACTAGTGTGGTACATGTGCCGCTATGCCGCCAATTTGAGGGAAAAATTTTTAATACTGATTACATCACTTGTATTGTATGATCAGCTGATTTTTGGTCACATGACTAAACACCTTATAAATTCTGAGTTTGTTGAATCTTTGTCTGAGGTTTTAGGGACCTGCATGTATCTATCTTGAGACTATACCTACACTGTGAAAAGGTTTTGACATCTGCACATGGTCCCTCGGGCTGAATGAGAGCGAACGTACTTGATACTAGGTAGTGTTCAACTCGCTATAGCTACTCACCTTACTCAGCGCTCCCGACATCCTGCAAGGTTGTAACTAACTACCTGCCCATATATAGTATACCGTAAGCACACAACAGCGGCTTGCCACTGCAAGCACACAACTGATTGCCCATACAACCCAATGCCAATTTACAATTGCTTTCCCATAGAATACGCTGTAAGCACACAACTGCCTGCCACCAAGACATGAATATAACCCCTCACCGCCTAACAAACTGTAACCAGTGGACAAATATCAAGACTGCTGTCAGATATCACTTGACTTATCATTCAAGAAACAATAGAAAAGACCCATTATAAAATACTTAGCTAGCTTGACTACTGCACCCAATTCTGAATAGTCTATAGATGCCCTATGAACTTACTATAACGCTCAATTCGACCTATTAATACTATACTTGCTGAGGAGCTCCATTTCAGTTGTTCATTAGTTTATGCACTTTGCCATGGCAAGACTAAAGGCAGTAAAGTAAGCTCTATGCTATACTACAACAACTGATGCAACCAGTCATAGTGTATGACATAGGTCAGGTAGCTGTCTAATGCTCTAATAAAATTCTGGATATGCACGCAGGCTACATAATTAGCCTGACACATCAATTAAATTCTATAGCACTAGCTATCACTGAGCGGCTATCATGGTTAGGAAAAATACACCAACTCCGAGTTTCGTACATAATACTAGCTACCTACCTGCTAGTAGCATCCACACGACAATGACTGAATCGAGGATTGAACGACAGTTGCGTAAATACTGTACTGCACCATAGCACCAGCACACCATGATACCACCGAGAGCTGTTGGGCATGAATACATTAATATACCCTGAATAATACACACCAACCAACTTGTCATGAACATAACCACCACCACAGCATTTGAAGATGCTACATCCTAGCCAGAACGTTATGATTCATTGAACGCTGACAAAACTGCTCAAAAAAACCGGCCGTCAAATACCAAACTCACAGCCTAGGTACAACAGAGTAGTTAAGGTACCATTTAATTGCGTGGGCGTGAGCGTCAGCAATGGCTAATTCAATTAGCGAATCGTGAAGGGGCGTGGCCGAAGAGGCCATACGAGTGCTTTTGGTCGAAGGTGGGCGTGTCTAGAATCGGCCAGGGATGATTATGCGCGTGTAATTAGCGACCGGAAGTGGCCCCTGAAGAAAAGACCGGTAATTGCCCACATCAAAGCAAGATCAAAGCATTCTTTCTTAACTATTAACCGCAACGACTTATTACACACTAAGTAGAAAAAAAGAAAAAAGGAATAGGGAAGAAGAAATTCCTTAGGGGGTTATAAAGCATGTTATGCCACAATTTTTTATGGGCACGCAGAATGGCTCAAAATTAAGGATTTGACCTGGGGGAATTTTGATTCACACCTTAGAATTAAAGTTACGGCCCTTTGAAGTTACCCCATATGTTTGTGTAGGAAGCCATGCATTTGCAATGTTTTCCGCCCACGCGCTACGTGAGGGGCGGGGCCACGCGCGCACATTAACGTGACGACCATTACCCACTTTTGTCAAAATTGATGTATAGGCTGCCTGCTTGCACTGTATGGCTCTACTATGCATCCAGCTCAACTATGTGGTGATTTTCGGACAATTTTTTCTGCTTAGTGTGTGGTCTCCTTGAAAAAAAAAAAAAAAAAAAAAAAAAAAAAAAAAAAAGCCAATTAGGCCTAATTAAGCATGTGGGCGTGTTCCTGGCACTGTGTGGAGTGTGTGCGTGTGCGTTAATGCAGGTTTTATTGCTTCCGAATGGGCGTGGCTTCACGGGCCAGTGCTTGGACATCGGGGCCGGGGACTTGGCCGCGGCGATAGGTGGGCGTGTCCCGGATGCGGTGGTGACCTTTGAACCCGGCCAGGAGGCTTTGGGGGCGTGGCAGGAGGTCAAAGGTGAGGCCATGTCAGTTAATGAGGCACTGTACGGCGGTGCGATCGAGGGGCCTGTACGGCTGGACGGAAGCTGACGATGGTTTGAAGCGGATGTGGTTGCGATGACGTGTTGTTACTCCGCCCACACAGGAAATGAGGTGAGCTCTTGTGTGGGCGGTGTGGCAGAACGGCCTCCAAGTGTTTGTGTGTGTTTTGGCCTTGAGGAAGCTGTGTGTTTTAATTGGGATTGATTGTGGGCTTCCGGTGGACATCCGGTGGTTAGTAGGCACTTGATTGAGAATGGTGGTCCTTGGGGAACAGGGTGGGGCTGTTTTGGGCGTGGCCTGGCCCCTCCCTTCCGGCTCGGCTTCCGGTCCATGGAGGATATTAAATGAACACTTCCGGCTCTAGCAGCCACACCCCTGAGACCTGTGCAATTAAAAGGGCGTGGTTACACAACATGCACCTCACTAATGACTTTGATGTGGTTTAGGTGTCATATCCCCACCTCACGCCCACGTAATTTAATGGTACCTTAAATAGAAGTGCCACCGGGTCGTAGCCGCCAGTGGGGCCAAGGTCTATGAGCCATTGTGCACTTGAGCAATGAAGTAGAATAGGCTGAGAACTCTGCAGAAGCTCCTTTTTCTCGCTCACCATCCGTTGCTAAGTAGACTGTTCAGACTGCGTTCGTATTTACCAACACTCCTTTTATACCCCTAAGTACCATAGCAACCTGATAAATTCCACCAATCACATCGCCGATTACCATCACACCTACCTTTGCTGGCGGCGCTGCGCTAGGCTAACACGCCCCACCCCTTCACAACCAGCTCGGCCTGCCTCCCAGTTAACTTGGTTTAACTGCGTTAAACCTCATTTTTCAGGTTGGTTGTCCGCGGATCGAACGATGATTCCATTCCACGCATGCGCAAACGTGCTGATTCATGATACCATTCCACGCATGCGCAAACGTGCTGATTCAAACTTAGCCCGGCAATTTTGAAAGCAGCGTTTGTGAAAAATGCCCAGGCCATATTCTATTGACTTTCGGTGGAGGATCGTGTGGCTGTCCGTAGTTAATCACTGGGATGCACACGACATTTCTCAGCTCCTATGCGTGTCTGAACGAACTGTCCGGAGATTTGTGACACTGTTCCAACAAACAGGAGATATCAAGCCCAAGTCTCATCGCCATGGACCTCCTAAGTTGCTGGGAGACTATGAGCAGCTACTATTGCTGAGGCTCATTTTATCCCATCCAGGCATATACCTGCATGAGATACAGGCAAAACTTACAGCAACACTGGGAGTTACCGCCAGCCCTGCAACAATCTGTCGCACATTAAAGTTCATGGGATGTACCAGACAAGTTCTCCAGCACATTGCGCTTCAACGAGATGAAGAGCAGAGAGCTAGATTCATGGCAGAAGTTAGTGTCTATGATCCATCCATGCTGTTGTGGATAGATGAGAGTGGCTGTGACAGACGCCACAGTATGCGCAAACGTGCATATGCAGTCAGAGGTAAGCCCCCAAGAGATCATAGGATTTTAAGCCGTGGAGTTCGCTATTCCGCCATTCCTATTATGTCTCTGGAGGGTGTCCATGATGTTTGTCTACTCGAAGGGTCTGTAAATGGAGAAAGATTTGAAGAATTTATTAGAAGTTGCCTCTTGCCGATTCTGCAACCATTCAATGGTGTCAATGCACGTTCAGTAGTAATCATGGACAACGCATCGATCCATCACGTAGATGGTGTCACTGACCTGATAGAGACCCAAGCAGGTGCTCGCTTACTGTTCCTCCCTCCCTACTCTCCGGATCTAAATCCTATAGAGGAAGTGTTCAGTCAAGTAAAGGCCATAATGAGGAAAAATGATGCATTATTTCAGATTACCACTATGCCTCGAGTACTTTTAACAATGGCATTTGAGATGGTTACTCAAGAGCACTGTCACTCATACATTGCTAGTTCAGGATACATACCATAATCACATAAAAAAAAAAATCATGTTGTGTGTACACATTAATTCTATTATCATAGTCATGTATGAACATAATTTGCATTGACGGTCTTCACAGTGATTATTAAATTGACTTTGACTTCAACTGCTTAAGTATTTCCATTATTGTTGCCTTTTCTTCCATGTACTCTTCTTCTGTTAAAACACCTGCACCTTTCAAAGCTTGTAATTCGGACAACTGCTTGTACAAATTTGATCTATTCTCGATTAATTTTGCTGGGCTGCTTTTTGAGCCTTGAGCACGTCCAGTTGGTGCTAGAGCAGAAGTGAGTACTGTAGCAGCTTCTGTTAGTGCTTGTGCTACCGGTGACTGTTGGGCACTGGCATTTTTGGGCTTGGTTTTAGTTCCACCACCAGCTCGAGTAAACATGCTGTTGTTTTCTGGAGCCTCGTCCATGCTAACATGCTGCCCTCCCACAATCAGTTCTCCCCATATGCGGTATTGCATTGGTGAGAAATTGTTGGCATGTTTATCTTTCAGTTGGTCAACCAAAGTCTGAACCCTCTCGTGAGTGTCAACGTGTTTCTTATTTGCAACTTCAGGAGCTTCAGCCAGCTTCTTTCTCTTGCCACGACTCCGAGTTGCAGCTGGTACTGTTGTCATGTCTGCCTCTCCAGCCAATCCATCACACCATATTGCCACATTACTTTGAGGTTTTCTTAATAGAGCCCACAGTTCATCTAGATCCTCAGCAGTACGGATCCTGACAACATTCGAGCCTTGCACATACCCTACATCGTACTGATCAGCTGTAATATCGACGCTTAACCTCCCCTTGATCACCGCTTTGAGATCAGCACAAGATTTGATGGTGGACAAATCAAGATTTCGAAGAGTAAAAGTCTTTGCAGGGTCTTTTTTATTTAGAGTATGAGCTTTCAACAGCACCTTTGGAAGTATGTTCTGACTTGGCACTTGGATTCTGGGCTGCTGTGGTTGAGAAGACTGTGGTAGAGTACTGACGAACACTCGTCCCGAGGCACCGATCGCGCGATCAGCTTGAATCCTCTGTTGTGCGGCGGATCCTCCAACTATCGGAGTAACTAGAACCTGTCTCCCTCCACCAGCTGGGCATGTCAGAGGACCATTGTTGACTGTAACGTTTCCATTCACGGAGACATACGGGCCAGTAGCCATCATGGACATGTGACATGTAGCTACACACACTCTAAATCTTGCCCCCACCAGAAGTGCATGACCCTGCGGACAGTGATTTATTGTACGCATGCGCAAATTCGAAACGGACAACCAACCTGAAAACCTCAGTAATTTTCGTGGATCGCCAGGCCATTCAACCGCGAAAACCGTGCGGTGGCGCCCATGGCCGATAGGGG